>JAPXFY010000012.1:33731745-33744245 GCA_030674185.1 Monoplex corrugatus | reverse complement strand
TAATCACCAGCTTTTGTTTTAACCTTTCCTTCATCCTATCACAGCTTCTTGCTTAATCCTTTCACTCTTTCACCCTAACCACTAGCTTCTTGCTTAACCCTTCCACTCCTTCACCTAACCACAGCTTTTTGCTTAACCCTTTCACCCCTTCATCCTATCCACCAGCTTCTATTTAAACCCTTTCACTCCTTCACCATATCCACCAGCTTCTTGCTTAACCCTTTCACTCCTTCACCCTACCACCAGATTCTTACTTAACCCTTTCACTCTATCCACCAGATTCTTATTTAACCTTTTGCTCCATCACCCATCCACCAAGCTTCTTGCTTAACCCTTTCACTCCTTCACTCCATCCACCAGCTTCTTATTTAACCCTTTCATCCTTCACCTAAACCACCAGATTCTTACATTAACCTTTCACTCTTTCATACCTATCGTTCAGCTTCTTACTTAACCTTTCACTCCTTCAACCTATCCACAGTTTCTGTTTAACCCTTTCACTCCTTCACCCTATCCACCACCTTCTTATTTAACCCTTCTCTCCTTCACTCCATCCACCAGCTTCTGTTTAACCTTTCACTCCTTCACCCTATCCACCAGCTTCTTGTTTAACCTTTCCTTCATCCTATCCACCAGCTTCTTGCTTAACCCTTTCACTCTTTCACCCTAACCACCAGCTTCTTGCTTAACCCTTTCACTCCTTCACCCTAACCACAGCTTTTGCTTAACCCTTTCACTCCTTCATCCTATCCACAGCTTTTACTTAACCCTTTCACTATTTCACCCTATCCACCAGCTTCTTGCTTAACCCTTTCACTCCTTCACCCTATCCACCAGTTCTTGCTTTAACCCTTTCACTACTTCACTCCATCCACCAGATTCTTGCTTAACCCTTTCACTCCTTCACCATAACCACCAGCTTCTTGCTTAACCCTTTCACTCCTTCACCCTAACCACCAGCTTCTTACTTAACCCTTTCACTCCTTCACCCTAACCACCAGCTTCTTACTTGCATTGTGCTCACCTTTTTTTTTCGTCCCATATTCTATGCCACTTAATGGCCACACAAACTGGCACAGTTTTTTCGATGCGATGATGATGATGTCGATGAGAATGTTAATTATGATGCTATGGAGGTAAAGAAACAGGTCTAGTTTAGACTGTTTGGCTGTGTATTGATGTACATTCTTAGTAACATGAATACACAAAACCCACGAACTGTAATGTACTTATTCGGATACTGTCCCAAGTAGCAAATCCATCGAAACCTGAATTTGTCACAACGACCATTATATTAGTTTTAAGAACCTCTGGACCTCCTTTGAGAACTATCTAAAAATTGACAGAACACTCTGGAAAAGGTTGCTAAGATTTTTTTTTCTCTGCCTGGTTTCTTACTGTCAGCAGTCACCACAGTAGATTGTGGGTTTATTGTCTTTGCTAAAGACGAGACAGACAAATCTGATTTACAGATTTTTTTAATCACCGCTCAGGTAGAAAGAAACTCTAGGGAGAGCTAGACAACAGAAGGTCTTCAGAGAAGTAACCCCCTTTAGACAAGTGTTTCGGCCCTGAATTCCTTACACTCTCGGGGGCCGGGCCACATCCAGGTCATGACTCCTGGATGCCCTTCTGCTGTTGTCTATTTTTGTTTTTTCATCTGTAGGGAATTTAATCCTTATGAAGTTCACTTTTGGTTCCTCCTTGCCCAGATCCAGCTTGAGCTCCTTTCTGCTGCCTCTGCCATCGCTTTAAGGGCTCTAGTCCTCTTCTTCCCAGAAATGGCGAGTTGTTTCATGAGATCATAAGCGGAGGTGCCCACAAACCCTCTTGCCCCGACCTCTATGGCGAAGATTTTGACCCGCAGACCTCCTCAGACAGTTAATTCTGTCATACAGGTCTTGTTTGTATGTTTGTCTTGTTGTTCCATCCTGGGTTTATTTTGTTTCATTATTTTACCAAACAGGTAAGTTTGCTTTCCCTTCTGTGGAGCTGAAGTCCATTTCTCTTTTCTTTACCGTTCTAATGCACATTTTCGTATGGTCACTTCTTATTGTTTATATGGTTCATATTGCACTTAACGAAACGTTTAGTACGCACAAGCCCACTCCATATTCATTTTCTCTTAGCCTATATTCAGATTGTGTTGTATGTCAATATCGTCACACCAAGTTTCGAAATCTTGCCCATTATTTAAATGGATATTTAGACTTCGTAAAAGTTCACTATGTTTTTTCATGTCTGATTTTGCGGGGGTGCTCTTTTACTTTGCTGTTTAGCTTTGTTGATGGTTATATCGTTGTTGTTTTTTTTGTTGTGAATTTGATTTAATTATCGATTTTAGACTCAACCAAACCAACACCAGCAACCAAACAACCAAGCAAGCAAGCAAGCAACCAACCAATGAAAAAAAAAAACAAACAAACAAACAAATAAACAAACAGACAAACAAACTAAGTTAGACTGACATGCTGTGTTGTGAGAGCATGTATGTCATTGGATACGATTTTTTCCCAGAGTCCATAACATCTGAAAATACGCAAGACTGATGTGACTGAGTGTGTGTGTGTGTGTGTGTGTGTGTGTGTGTGTGTGTGTGTGTAAGTGTGTGTGTAGTGTGTTGTGTGTGTGTGTGTGTGTGTGGTGTTGTGTGTGTGTGTGTGTGTTGTGTGTGTGTGTGTGTGTGTGTGTGTGTGTGTGTGTGTGTGTGTGTGTGTGTGTGGTGTGTGTGTGCATGTGGTGGTCATTGGTTTAATGTCTATTCACCTAGGTGATTTTAGACAAAAAGAAAAAAACGAGACAGACGAAAGAAAAAAGTGTGTGTGTATATGTGTGTGTGTGAGTATGTGCGCGCGTGCGTGTGTGTGTGTCGTATGTGTATGTGCGCGTGTATGTGTGCGTGCGTGCATGCATGCGTGTGTGTGTGCGTACACAAACGAAGGAGGTTTATGCACTGATTCATCTGCTCATATGTTGACTTAGAGGATCGGGAAAATATTCTCCACCCTTTACCCACCAGACAGAGGAGTAAGGGCGCATCGAACCCAGAACCTTTCGACTGGAAGTCTGGTGTTTATCCACTTGGCTACTCTGCCCGCCATATACTGTATAAGTACACACCTGAGACAAGCAGACATATATACACGGAGATGCCTGTTCATTCTTATTTAGAGGTCAAATTATTCTACGCAGCTATCCCAGAAAAAACAAAACGTATGAGTTGAAGCATATAGCAGACAGACAGACAGACAGAGATGCAGACAGGCGAACATACAAACAGAATTCTTACCCTCCAAAGAATGCTGCCAAACGGACCATCATCAAGTGGACCTGCAAACAAACCAGACCTTCTTATTACCAGCATAAATGTTGGTGTGTGCTTGTGTGTATTATCTGAATAATGAATGACAGAAAGTAAAAAAAAAAAAAAAAAGGATGGGACGAAGAAAAGAAGATCATTCCGCACGCACGCGCGCGCACGATCACACACACACACACACACACACACACACACACACAACACACACCACACCACGCACACACACACACACAGATACACACACGCACACACACAGACCACACACACACACACACACACACACACACACACGACGCACGCACGCACACAAAACACACACACACACACACGCACGCACACAGAACACACACACACACACACACACACACACACACAAACATACACACACACACACACACAAATGCTAACACAAACAGGGAAAAGATCAGCGAGTAAATAAGTGGCCGCAATGAAATAGCTGACAGATTACTGACAGTACGGCTGACTGATTAATTAGCATTACTGATTTACAAACTAAACAACGTATATTCATACACACAGCATAATGTTAAGAGTGCACTTATGACTGTGTGTATGTGAAACAGACAAACAAAACGAAATAAAGAGAGAGAGAGACAGACAGACAGACAGGCAGAGAGACAGAGAGAAGAGACAGAGAGTTAATGCAAACATAAACAGGGAAAAGATCAGCCAGTAAATGAATGACCGCAACAAAACAGCTGACAGACTATTGACAGTACGACTGACTGATTAATCAGCATTACTGATTTACAAACTAAACAAGGTATATTCATACACACAACATGTGTTTAGAGTGTACTCATGACTGTGTGTATGTGAGACAGACAGACAAAATGGGAGAGGAAAGAGAGAGAGAGAGAGAGAGAGAGAGAGGAGAGAGGGGGGGGGGGTAGGTACGGAGGGCACAGAGACAAGCAAGTCAATACCTACTCAACGGATACCAGCCATCATCAGTCTGTTTTTCTTTGTTTTACAATGTTTTTTGCCTCCGGCGCTGTCTTCCTCAAAGATTTCTTTTTGTTTCGTTTTCTATCTCAGATCAAACAACTTAGTATAAAGTCTATTTTGTCTTTTGCTTGTTGTTGTTGTTGTTGTTGTTGTTTTCTCTTTGGTGTTATTTGTTCTCACGTTTGCAAGGGAAACAACCCCTTTTCATCTCTCTTTGGGGCTATGACAGTGTATCCACGTTTGTCTTACCATTAAGTTGATTATTGGTAAGTCATTCTCTCTTTTTTATATACATATTTCTTAACTGATGTCCGCAGATCTTCGTATGATTCAGTGCCCTTTCTTGATAGTTGGACGTACTTGCTGATTGGGGATATAAATCAGTGTGTCTGATGATTGGTGTTTTGCGATAACATCTCATTTCATAACATCTCGGATTGCTTGTCGGTCTTGTCTATGTTATTTTGTACAATTTCATGGCTATTTCTTTATTCATTTATTCATTTTGTTTTCTACCTCTCCCTCCGTGTCTTTCTTTTTTCATTTTTTTTCTTTTTGATATTCTGGCTTTCTACATATATATTTTTTATTTACTCTTTTTCTTATCTCTCCTTACGTGTTGTTTCCGATATTCTGGCTTTTTGTATATAAATATACAATTTTTTATTTATTCATTTTTTTACCTCTCCTTACGTGTCTTTATATATCTATTCTGGCTTTTTATGTACAATTTTTTTTTAAAACTTGGCGAACACAACTCACGACAAGACAACACGTTGTAACAGCCTCGCTGTTGAGAAAAGGAAGAAAAAAATGACACCATGGGATTGTTTGACATACATGTACTCTTACAGGCTTTCTTTCAAGTCACACTGGCGTTTCAGTATCAAAACTAGGCATGTTGAAATGGAAGTGCCATTTTGTTGGCTTCCCTGGCACATGATCTGTCAATAGAGAAATCTTAGTAGTTGTATCTCACGTGTTATTTACGTCACGTTTCTATCCCTACCAGCCCTGTCTGTCTTGTCTGTCTGTCTGTCTGTCTGTCTGTCTTTCTTTGTGTTTCTCTCTCGTCCGCACGAGCGCGTCTGTGTGTGTGTGTCTGTGTGGTGTGTGTGTGTGTGTGCTATGTTTTTGTATGCGTACGTGCACGTGCGTGCTCACGTGCGTGTGTGTGTGTGTGTGTGTGTAGGCATGCGTGCATACGCGTGTGTGTGTTTACGCATGCTTTTGTGTGTGTGTTTGTGTGTGTGTGTGTGTGTGTGTGTGCGCGCGCGCGCGTGTGTGTGTGTGTAAAAGAAACACATATTTCGGTATTTGTTGCGCCACTAATAGCATTGTAAAATATCAACGTTTTCCCATAAACAGAACCGTGGTTCAGCAGCCAGGTATTTTAGATACATGCTCTTTTGTTAAACGCAGCTTTCTGATAACTACAACTGCCTATATCGTTGTAAAGCAAGGTATTCTTAGATACATCAACTCCTTTCAGGGACAACTTTGTGAGGGTGTCATCTGCTTCTATCGTTGATGAGTCAGGTATTTTGAGAGACATCAACTTCTCTAAGGGTTAACTTTACGAAGGTGATACCTGCCTATATCGTTGGTAAGCCAGGTATTTTCAGACATTTCATTTTTTGAGGGCCAGCTTTATGAGAGTGGCGCCTATCTCCTCTACATTATTGCCATATGTTTCTTGTCTATAAAGAACGACAGTTACCTAAATGTAACTGGATGGACTGCGAGACGTGTGTTCAAACAAAAACGGAAACCTGACCTTCCTTACATTTAGCAACCATACCCGATCATGCTTATCCTCTATATTTAAGGTATAGCTAGAGCTCTGTCAACCGTGCTTGTCGTTTCCGCCTGTCAGAACTCACGAACACGAGCGTCTGGAAAAGGCACGATCCATTGTTGTTCAACTCTTCCCAGTGAACCAGTTGCCGTGGTGTAGTGGTTAACGCAACGGACTACCGACTGGAAAGTTGTGGGTTCGAATCCCCATCAGTACCTTCAAAAATCATTGTGAGAATTTTCGGCTCTAAGCGCTCCTACCCAGAGTTGGGCGTGCTATGGGCTCATTGGGAAGACTGGAACCACACAGTCGAGTCTCATCCACTTCGCGGATGCGTCATTGAGGGTGTTTCTCAAATTTTCTGACCAACACCGCAGGTGTCTCTATCTCTCGGGCCTGGTTGACGCCAGGACATATTATGATAGTAAGCGTAGAGTACAACCCTGTCACGCAGTCTCAATCCTAGATGGAACACCATAGCATCATGATTATCATCCACATCGACATCATCATCATCGCATAATAAAAACTGTTTCAGCTTCTGTGGCCATTAAAGTGGCGTAGAAAATGGGATGGAAAACAAAAATAAAAGGTGAGCACAAAGGTAACCTCCCTGAGTGCAATGATCCTTAAAGAAGAAAAAAAACCTCTTCCCAGTGAGTCTACAGTACGTGTAAGCCAGGCAGGAGCTGTTTAGGACTGGGAAAAAAAATGCGATTATGATTTAGACAGGATTGATAAAACACATGAAAATAGGGTAAGTACGCGAATTTACTACGAAAAACAACGACTATAGTAAGGGGAAAGGTGCTGACAGCTATGCAAGCTGATGCAGGATGGGCAACTGAAAGAGAGATGAAGGCCAGAGTGGGGCGAGAGAGGGATCTTTTATTCTCTCTTGGTCCAGAAGCGGGGCTGGACCTGGTTGGTTAACGTTGTGTGGCCTATGTCCCGGCGTTTGTCATCTCTCCACCTTGCCATTCGGTTTGTAAACATGGTAACTGATGACTGGGTCCGAATGGGTCATGCAGCGCATGGACAGCCTCCCTTTGCCTGACGAGAGACTGTCAGGTGGTGTCGGAAGCTTGGGAGGTGGTTGTCCGGAGGGTGGCGGGGCATGGTTGTCCAGATCCCATCCGCACTCTCGAGTGTTTCTTGTTAAGTTAAGAACGGAATTTACTACGAAAAACAAGACATGTGCAAATTTCTGGTCATTCTGCACTTCACAAATCTGATGCATCACACAGCTTTACTATGTAAAGGATATCTTACAATGCTTTGACCATCTCTTCATTACTCACTTTACAGTTCAGATGAAATAATACGCTTTGACTGGTCGCATGAAGGAGTGGTTAGCCCACAGGACCACCGATTGCAAGATCCGGGATTTGAATCCCTATCAGTACTTCAAAAAATCGTTGTAGTACTTTTTAGCTCCAACTGGCTTCTACCCAGAGTTGAGGGTGCTGTAGACTCACTGGAAAGACTGGTACCACACAGTCGAGTCTCATCTACTTTACGGATGCCTTATTGAGGATGTTGCTAAGATTTTTGACTACCACCGCAGATGTCTGTGTCTCTCGGGCCTGCTTAACGCCAGGATAATATGATGTTATGATATAGTAGGGTACAGTCCTGTCATGCAGTCTAAATTTTAGGTGAAAACTCCATAGCACTATGATTATCATTCTCATCGTCAACATCATCATCATCACAATGTAATATTGTGCTGCTTCTGTGGCCTTTCAGGTGCCGTAGAAAATGGGACAAACAGACATACACACATACACCACAACACACACACACACACACACACACACACACACACACACACACACACACACACAGCACACCACATATATGTATATAGATAGATAGATAGATAGTAACTAGCTAATGGATAGTGATAGATAGATGGATGGATGAATGATAGATAGACAGATAGATTGATAGATAGGTAGATAGATAGATGATAGATAGATAGATAGATATTAGATAGATAGATAGATAGATGATACACACACACACACACACACACACACACACACACACACACACACACACACACACACACACACACACACACACACAACTACACAACTACACACATACACACGAATTTTACCCGGTAATGAGGCAGCACTAGTTTCCCTATTATATACATATTTTTCTGGCCATCAAATCAGTCCTGGAATGATACAGGTCAAAAGAGCATTCCCACAAGTGAGCAGTATCGTGCATTATTGATGACTATGTCTCACTTTAGTTTCACGATCTCCATCCCCAACCCGACCCCAGGCGGTGATGGCAAGCGACATAACATGCATGAAGCAAGAAGATCGATATTCTATTTCAGCAGACTGATACGTTCTGTGATTTATGGAATAATGGTATGATGCACACGTGCATGTGTCTTCTACTTGTCCTTCTTCCCTTCTTCACCTTTCTTACTGGAATCCCTGTCCTGTTAACCACCCCTTCTTGCTTCTTCCATCTCAGTTACCTCTCATCCCTTTACTGATTCTGTCGAGTTTAATTTTCGTGCGCGGAGCATATTTTTTGTGCTCGCTCTCTGTCTCTGTCTCTGTCTCTGTCTCTCTCTCTCTTCTCTCTCTCTCTCCTCTTTCTTCTCTTCTCTGTCTGTCTGTCTTCTCTGTCTGTCTGCTCTTCTGTTCTCTTCTCTCTTCTCGTCTCTCTCTCTCTTCTTCTTTCTTCTCTCTCTCTCTCTCTCTCTCTTCTCTCTCTTCCTCTCTCTCTCTTTCTCCCAGTAGTATGTATAACATCATATATTTTAGAGCATATGTGTGAAATTATTATTACATGAAATGCTTCTGTTTAGTAAATAATGATCATACGTATGATTGTGTATTTCTAGTTTGGGAGTTTAATGTATAAATAAACCAAAAAAATGTATATACATATGTACATATATACATATAAGAATGAATAAATAAATAATAAATAAATATATAAATGAATAACACACCATGATTGTTACCAGCTCTACTGGTTACTAGCTCCACTAGTATCTGAATCCTAGCGCCATAAATCTGCAAGCATTAACCGCAATGCCATGGCAACTCGTTCTCTGTCCGTTTTACTTCCTGAACGATTCATGAAGTGTCACTGTTACATGGCCAGCGCCCAGGCAATTTCCTTCTGCTGATGAACCAGGCTTCAAAATCCCAATTACAAAGACCTTTTTAAAAACATCTCATGGACACTATTTTGGTTTTCTGTTAAAACGCTGAAGGCAACAAAAGTTACTGTTTTTCTTGGATCTCCCTTATGCAGTCCAGAAACGTGTTTTAATTTAAGAACTTTAAAACGTGTTTTTAAATTCTTAAAACACATCCTAGGAATGCGGTTTTCTGTAAGATGTGCTTCTGTCTAAGATCGTTGTTGTAAGTTGTTTGTTATGACAATTGCTGGATATCGAGATTCGGGTGGAGCGCAAATGGAATTGTCCGAGCGCGATGAATTCCCCTTGAAGAAACTATGAGCTTTTTATGACACAGCTTCAAGGTGATGTTAATATCCACATCTGTCTACAGTCACTTTGAAGGAACGGTGATTGTATGGCTTTACTATGTATTTGGTTGGTTGGTTGGTTGGTTGGTTGTTTGTTTGTTTGTTTGTTTGTTGGTTGGTTTGTTGGGTGGTTGGTTGGTTGGTTGGTTGGTTGGTTGGTTGGTTGGTTGGTTGGTTGGTTGGTTGGCTGGTTGGTTTGGTTTGTTGGTTGGCTGGTTGGTTGGTTGGTTGGTTGGTTGTTTGTTGGTTGGTTTGTTGGATGGTCGGTTGGTTGGTTGGATGGTTGGTTGGTTGGTTGGTTGGTTGGTTGGTTGGTTTGGTTTGTTGGTGGCTGGTTGGTTAATTTCTGGCTGTTGGATGGTTTGGTTGGCTGGCTGTGGTTGGTTGGTTGGTTGGTTGGTTGGCTGGTTGTTGGTTGGTTGGTTGTTTGTTTGTTTGTTGGTTGGTTGTTGGGTGGTTGGTTGGGTTGGTTGGTTGGTTGGTTGGTTGTTGTTGGTTGGTTTGGTTTGTTGGTTGGTGGTTGGTTAGTTGGCTGGTTGTGTCGGTTGGTTGGTTGGCTGGTTGGTTGGTTGTTGGTTGGTGTTGGTGGTTGGTGGTTGGTTGGTTGGTTGGTTGGTTGGTTGGTTGTTGTTGGTTGGTTGTTGGTTGGTTGGTTGGTTGGTTGGTTGGTTTGGTTGTGTGGTTGGTGTTGGTTGTTGGTTTGGCTTGGTTGGTTGGGTTGGCTGGTTGGTGGTTGGTTGGTTGGCTGGCTGGTTGGTTGGTTGGTTGGTTGGCTGGTGGTTGGTTGGTTGGTTGGTTGGTTGGTTGGTTGGTTGGTTGTGTTGGTTGGTTGGTTGGTTGGTTGGTTGGTTGGTTGGTTGGTTGGTTGGTTGGTTTGGTTGGTTGTACATCAATTTCGTCGTTCAGCTTATGGAACTTTTCTACAATGTTTGTTAGACTAAAGTTTCGAAAATGTGTTCGCCACAAACAAAATGGATAGAAAGATTTTGTTTTAGTAAACAGTAGGCCTCCGTCAGTTGGCGTTGATTATGGATGATGCGTCCTCGTGTCGTGTCGAGTTGGCGCCTCTGGAGCAGCGTCGGCTGTTGCTGGTAAGGCCGATGGGGAAAGTCACTCTCTTCGACATTGGATATACGTATGGCTGCTGGCAGTGGGATTGCCTTCACAGGAGCTTGCTTTCCGCCTGGCTCTCTTTTCTATCAGCTAAGGTCTGGATCTTCTTTTCTCCCGACCTGAGTTGTTTCTGGAGCACACTGCTCCATGTGTTGCAGTCGGTTGCTGGCTTCCCAGCTCTCTGCATTGATGCCCAGAGCTGTCATATCGGGCTTACAAGACGGCAAATACAATAAAAGATATTTTTAAAAGTAAAGTACAAATGAAAGACTTAGTACTCTATTTAAAGACAGAGTAAACCAGAGAGTTTAACAGTATTTATGTCTTGTTTGGCTTGGATTCGTGATCAGTGTGAAAGATGAATGCTTAATATGATAACACTATTCCACGGTTGTCAGTTAAAGAGAAATACTTGCAAGATGTTAATGTATATCAGGACACACACCAGGATCTCTGGCAGCATATGAAAACGCCAAAGTAAATTACGGTCTCCTGCAAGGCTTTTATCAGCCTGGAGACTAAGACACATTGATAGGTAATATATTTCTCATCAGACAACATCCTGTAGCAATTTTCTTGGCAGATTCCATCGTCCAAGTTGATGGGTAACAGTTATTGTATCGACTGAGCCCACGGAGACTGCGGCTTCCATCGTTGTAGTGGTAATTGTAAGTTATCTTTTCTCTTTGCTTTAGAGTACACCGACTTGCCCTTTGAATCTTGAGATAAATGAAGCAAACCACTTATCGTGTTTGATGGGCAGTAAAGTGAATCACTTTTTATCATAGAATGGATATAAACAGTCTTTGCTGTTGCACAAAGTTTATTGTTTTGGTAATACGATACATTTCTTTTTTGTGAAGAATTTGATACTTCTTGAATACCAGTGAAAAATATTAATGTTTAACAAGGGCAACATACGGATATATCAATGCAGCATGCACTCAATAAACTTTTATCCTGTTTTTTAGTGAACATTGACAGCCTCTTGTTTTCACAGTCCTCACGTTGCTTTGTTGTATTTGTCAGATTATTTACTGACTCACTGGAAGAAAAAGCTCGGAAAATGCTTCTTTTTTGATGCAGAAAAATGTTCTGAGGACTTCGATCCCCAGCCCACCCACACCCCCACATTTGAAAACAAAGCTGTCGTAAGCAGATTATGTGTTGCCATTATAAAACTGCTTTTGTTCAAAAAACAGCATAAACATACATGCTTTCACATGAAACATTTGTAATCGTCATCATGCGCCCTGCCGCACATCATGGCCCACAATCTTTTGTCGCTGCAAGTACATCTCCCACCCTGGTGCTCTTTTTCCTCCAGCTTTCCTGTTATGACTAGGTGCTCTAATTTCTCTTGCCTCCTAAAATGTCCTATGAATGTTGCTTGACTTTTCCTAATTTTCTTCATTATTGTTCTTTTTGCGTTTACCTCTTTCAAGACTATCTCGTTTGTTTTCTTTACCGTCCATAACGTTCTTCTCAGAAACCACAATTCAGCTGCCTCGGTGTTGTGATAGGAAGATTAAAAGACTGTTAAAAAGGGATTACATACCCTAAAATGGATTGATACATAATACAATTGCAGATAGAGTTATATTTATTAATTTCCCTGAAATGAACGAAGACATAAACACGATTATGTGCGTTACGTTTCAGTTTTCGTTTCTCAAGACAGCACCTCCGTGTAAGGAATTAATTCCACATACACTGACGCCACATATGCATGTAATGGAGAAGATATAAAACGATCATGACATAAATATA
>JAPXFY010000012.1:33721745-33726745 GCA_030674185.1 Monoplex corrugatus | reverse complement strand
ACAATCATTTAACGTAATCACTCCCTCTCTCAATCAATCAATCGATCAGTCATTTAACCAGTTAATCAGTCATCCAGTGACTTAATCGACCAGATAACCTAGAATTTAACTGAGTTCAATATATCAATTTGCAATCGTTACTTCAAATAACGCGAATCAATCATCCATACATTCCATAATTCAATCACTGATCGATCAATAGCTAAAACCATCAATCTATAAATCGATCAGTCGGTGAGCCACCCATCGCCATCAATTAACAAATCATATAATCATTCCGTTGTCAGCTAATCATGCGTTCAGTTTATCAATTTATTCACCAGTGAATCTAAACCAATCAATGGAATTAATGTACAATGAAGTGAAACAAGAAATATATGACATAAGAGCAATTCGACCCCAAAACAGTCGGTTAATTGGCAAAAACAGACATTCATAATGCCAATCCATTAATCAGACTAATCGCAGATCAGTCACTCATTTACCAAAACAATTGACATTGAGACAATACTAAATGATCATTCAACGCATATTTAGCACTTCGTGCATCTTTTAGTTCAGAGATAACTCAATCTTCGGCGGTCAGCAATGGTTCAGGCCATAGACTGAATTGAAGGTTATGTATAAACGCACATACACACATACACATCTATATACACGCACACATACATAATCACTCATACATATATACATACATAGATATATATACATATGTACCCACACATATACATAATGTAGATACTATCACCTATATATGCACATAAGTACACCAACGTCAATGTGAATACACAGGCACCTATGCACATGTGTCTCTATATGAGCACCCCTTTCATATTCAAATAAACATTTTTTTTTCTTTACAATTAAAATTAATTATTGTCTGAAATTCTAGTGCTAGTATCTACATAACTATTTACTTTTCTTCTCCTTTTAACAATTTTTTTCTCCTATTCATGGCGTGGAAAACGTATCTGGATACGCTGTGGCTTCGGTGGCTATTTGTTGATTGGAGCAGTATGCACATAGGCATGCTGACTAAATCCTTTAAAAATTTCGCCCTGAGATCAGCGTAAGTGGAACATCTAAATAATAAGTGTTCTTCGTTTTCAGATTCTGTCCTGCAAAATGGACACACCTTTTCTTGATCAGATTCACTGTATCTATTTATATTATTGTTTAGTGGTAAAACGTTCAACCTTGTTTGTGAAAGGGCAACTCTGAAACAGTATATATCAATAGAGTCAATGTACTTCTCTTTTTCAAAGATAGTCTTAAATGATCTGTAACTTTCATACCTATCTCTGTCTCTGAGTGACCCAGACCATTCTTGAATATATAAGTCTACAAGTCTCCGTTTAAACACACGCAAAAAGGCTTTTACATCACCAACACCTTGTTGCAGCCACACGATATTAAATCCCGTTTCACACAAAATGTCCCTTATTTTTGAAGCCCAGCATTCTTTCCCAGCCCTGTCAAGTTCCACTAACATTTGGTAAGCCTTATAAGGTAACCTATTTGGATTCATTTCCAGTAATTTAAACCAATATCTAAGACAGGTAGTTGAGGAGTTGACATAAAGAGGATATCTTCCCAAATCCCCATATACCATCTTGTTAGGTGCCCTGACTGGAACACCCAACAGTCTTTTGCACGATACCAAATGTACTTTCTCTATATGCTCGAGTCTGTTAAGTCCCCATATCTCAGAAGAATACAACAAAATAGGTTGAATTTTTGCATCAAACAACTTGAAGAAAGTTTCTATAGTCATGTCTTTATATTTTTGAAAAGTCCTGTTTAATAGCAAAGTTGCTTTTTTACCTTTTGTCACCAAATGTTCTGTGCCGGCCTTGGTGCTAATCATTGTCGTGAAACTGAACCCCAGATAACAATATTTACTAACTACTTCCAATTTTGTCCCTTTGTAAAACCATTGTTCATGTCGTCCTAAGAAGCCCCCTCTTCTGAAAACCATAACCTTAGTTTTTTCAAGATTAACTTCCAGTTTCATGCTGGCACAGTATGTCTGCAAGACTCTTAACTGGTTTTGCAAACCATTTGGTGTTGTTGACAGAAGGGCTACATCATCTGCAAAAAGAAGAATGAATATTTCCATTGAACCTGGCATCAACTGGATGCCATGTCGCCCCTTTTCATCCATATAATTGGCTAATTGATTTATTAATACCGAAAATAAAGTAGGGCTTAAGACACATCCTTGTCTCACGCCTATGGGGTTATCGAATATTTCAGATAATTCCCGGTTTGCCCGAATGCATGAGCATAATGATTCATACATTGCTTTTAGCGAAGCCAAAAACTTCCCTTTTACTCCTTGATTTTGAATACACTTTAAGAGTTTGTCATGCTGAACCGAATCAAAGGCTTTCTTAAAGTCTACAAAAGCAACATATAGTTTTCTACCTTTCTTGCACATAGTTTTCTGAACCATAGCGTACAGACTGAAAATTTGATCCACTGTAGAATATTTTTTCCTAAAACCTGCCTGACTTTCTGATATTAAATTATTGTTTTCTAACCAAGCATACAATCTAGTATTGAGTATTGATGTGTAACATTTTGAAACAATGCTTAATAACGACACACCCCTGTAATTGTCCACTTTATCAGGATCTCCTTTCTTAAATATTGGTATGATAATAGCTTTTGACCAGTCTTGAGGATAAATTCCTCGGTCGAATAAAGTGTTAAACAGCTTCAAAAGAAAATTATGGATATTTGTGTTACCATTTTTTAACATCTCCGCTGTAACACCGTCCATTCCACTGGCTTTACCTATCCTCAATTTTCTGATGGATTCTCTGACTTCTTCTATAGTTATCTTAGAATTTAATGGGTGTTCTGTTGATTCATTTAAATCTACTTCGACAATGCAGCGCTCATCATTTGTTGATCTGTTATCTTGAAATACGTTTTTAAAATGACTGAACCATTCATCAATACTTACATTGTTAGTGAGTTTGTTTTTGGTACCATACCCTATATTTCTTAACTCAGTCCAAAGCTGCGATGAATTTGAAATATTTCTGGCTAAGCATTCTGCTTTTTGTTTATTATACTGCTGTTTTTTATTCTTTAATAATTTTTTATACTTCTTCCGTGCTTCACAATACACAACTCTATCATCCTCATCTTTTGTTTTTCTGTAGTGTTTGAGAGTTTTTCTGCTTTCTGCTTTTACTTTCTCACATTCACCATCAAACCAATCAGATCTTTTTCTCTTCTCTGTACATTTCTTACGGTACATACAAGCACCAGCTTCTTTGAGACATTCAACAAATATGGTTAAAGCCTTATCTACATTAGTGTCTAGAGTATCCGAAGCCAATGTAAGTCTTCTCTGAATGTGCTCACTTTGTAATTTGTTTGTATAATCGTCTTTCTTATTTTCTTGCCATATGAACTTTTGTGTGATGTTATTTTTTGATACTTTTCCCTCCGCTTTTATTCCTGTTTCAAGCTTTCGCTCCACTTTCATTATAACCGGTAAATGATCTGATTCTGTGAGACTGTCAACATCTAATGCAGCAATTTTAATTGATGAAAACAGATCACATGATACGATGAAATAGTCAACTACACTCGACCCTGAAACCCCAATGTATGTATAACTACCATCAAAGTCCAGTTCACACAGACCATTTAAAATGATACAGTCAAACATACTGCATAGCTCGAGCAGTTGGTTTCCAAAAACATTTGTGCGGCAATCATGAGACTGTCTCAAAAAATCACTGTAAACCGAAAGGTCAGTTAAAACACTGCCACTGTCATATCCAAATGAACAGTAGTTACCATCAGCTGTTCTTGCATTTAAATCACCAGTCAGCAAAACATAAAAGTCGTCGTGCGAAACTTGTAAATCTAACAAACATTGTTCCAACACTTCCATACCAAACCCATCATGCTGATTATTCCAGTATGTGGAATCATGAGGGGGAATATATGTACATACAAACATTATAGGTTTATTTGTTGAAAACAAATCTTTGTTGATTTCAACAATAATAGCATTTTCGTTTCCAACCTCAATTCGTTTAACAAACGATTTTAAAGTCTTTCTTACCATAACTATTATTCCACCGGAATACCTTCCTTGATGAGATAGTTTCTTTGCTTTTAGTGTAAATACAACAAACTCTTGAAACAAAGATGAATCAAAATCATTCGCTATAAAGGTCTCAGTGAGACAAATGAAATCATGCTGCGAAATGAAATTAATGAAATCCTCATCATCCAGTTTCGGTAATAATCCATTCACATTATAAGTGAGAAATTTAATCTGTGGATTATTAACATTATGAACATGTAAATTCACCACTGATGGACACGATCTCATTTGGGATCCGTCCACATTTTGGGATCCTGGTAAAGAACTTATTCTTTTGTTTTTACTACTTGCTGTAGTGGCCCGCCGATGTCCTATTTATCAGTGCTCGAGGCACCACTAGAGCTAGCTTTGGACTTACATTTCATACTTTTATCGCCTTTTGAGCTATCAGCAGCTGTTCTTTTCATAGAGTCCAGAATACTGGTCTGAGTGCCTGACCTGTCTGTTGTACTGCGCATCTGTCTGCTTCTCTTTTTAGGAGGGGCAGTACGTTTTGGCCGCTGCTGCTTCGGTGAACATGAACCACTGTCCTGTTCTTTCTCTGCAGAATCCTGCTGGGATTCTACAGGTGCTGCTTGCGTGTGCCTAGTGGACTCGTCAATGTGTCCATCTGACTCTCTGTCTGTGTCAGCCCTAAGTGCTGTTCTGACTTGTGTCATTGTTTTGTCAGTGTCTTCACGACTAACATCATCAAGGTCACTATCATTTTGCGCATCACTTTGTGAGACACTAACATCGTCTCTCACATCTGTAATACCATTTGGTGCTTCAATTTCAGTATTGTCTTTTTCTACTATCTTCTGGCCCTGAACCTCGTCTGTGACAACTGATAAGTCATCATCAGTCACATCGATTTTATTATCGT
>JAPXFY010000012.1:33714245-33716745 GCA_030674185.1 Monoplex corrugatus | reverse complement strand
ACACACACACACACACATACACATACTCACACACATACACACACACGTTCTCTTTCTCTTTCGCTCTCTCTTTCTCTCTCACACACACATACACACACACACACACACACACACACACACTCTCTCTCTCTCTCTCTCTCTCTCTCTCTCTCTCTCTCTCTCTCTCTACTATCTGTTTATCTATCCTGTCTACTGTCACTTCTCTCTACGTGTTTCTTTCTCTCACTCATTCACTCGCCCAGTCCTTCACACTAAAGGAAACTATCTCTGGTGTAACGACATAAAAATACAACGTACTCTCACCTTTTCACCCTTCTCCTACTCATCTGTCTTCAAAGTGCCAGCCACCGGGCAACAGAGAATAACGATCAATGAAAGCAGCGACACCTACATCGATAGTAACGGCCAGTTCGCTGTCTCACCCCTACTGATGGACGCTGATAGAGGGCAAAGGGCGCTAAGTCTGAAATACATTATTAGATGCAAGAGTAACCTTTCCTGTATACATGAAGTAGACTAGAAGTAACCTTGCTTGCAAACGGTAAGCAGACTTGGCAGATATAGCGCAACTCAACAAGGATGTTTTATGCTCAGAAATCTTGTAGGTCAATGTGTGTGTGTGTGTGTGTGTGTGTGTGTGTGTGTGCGTGCGCGCCCGCGCGCGCCCGTGCGCGTGTGTGTGTATGTATGTGTGTACCTGTGTGCGTGTATGTATGTATATATACGTGTTTGTGAGTCTTTGTGTGTGTGTGTGTGTGTGTGTGTGTGTGTGTGTGTGTGTGTGTGTGTGTGTGTGTGTGTGTGTGTGTGTGTTTGTGTGTGTGTGTGTGTGTGTGTGTGTGTGTGAAACATTATCACAGAGAGAGAGAGTGAGTGAGAGAGAGAGAGAGAGAGAGTGGGTTGGTGAGTGCGACAGACAGACAGAGAGACAGACAGACAGACAAAGAGAGAGAGAGAGACAGACAGACAGACAGAATCTTAACAGCGGCAGTAGCACCAGTGGCAATAGCAGTAGTAGTAGTACTGATAGTAGTAGCAGTGGCAGCAGCAGCAGTAGTAGTAGTAGTAAAAGCGACAGCATCAGCAGCAGTAGTAGTAGTAGTAGCAGTAGTAGTAGTAGTAGTAGTAGCAGCAGGAGTTGTTGTAATAGGGCAAAAAATGAACGACAGTAGAGGGACTCTTACGAGTAGTATTAGAACAGGTTGACATTCATCATCATCTGGTGTCTTGCCGCATGGCGTTGGCGATCATGGACTTCCATCTGCCTCTATATCTCGTTGCCCCTAGCATCTCCCCCACCCTCCTCGTGCCCAGCCACTCTGCAAGTCCGTCCAGCATTTTCTCCCTGGGTCTACCCGGTGCTCTCTTACCCTCCAGCTTTCCCCTTGTGACCAGATGTTCCAAATCCTCCTTCCTCATAAAATGGCCTATAAATGTTGCCTGTCTTTTTCTAATCTTCTTTATGAGTGATCTACTTGTGTCTGCCTCCATCAAGACTGTCTCGTTTGTTTTCTTTGCTGTCCATGGAACCCTCAACATTCTTCTTAGAAACCACATCTCGGCTGCCTCAATCTTGTTCTGGCTTTGTTTGTTGACTGTCCACGCCTCGCATTCGTACAACAGTATTGGTTCTATATAACATTCAAGAACTCTCTTCCTGATGTTAATTGACAGGCATTTGTAGGTTGACATTACGATGCATAATACTCACAGGTCACCAAAGCATATTGCAGATTAAATATCACCTCTGGTAGGAAAGGAACCTGATATTTTACAAATTAGCGCGGAAGTCAGGTAGGTACATGCTAAGCTTGTTATTGGAAGGTCCTTTATTCGATTCGCCAGGATAACGCCACGTGGTGGGTAAATGTTGGAGGCTTTTGACGTCTCCCAGATCGACAGTTCGACATATGTCTGGTGGTGCCTGAACCCCATTTTTGAATATGTACAAATGCAGGACATCAAATATGCATATTAAAGATCTTGGAAGTCAATTCATTATCCCATGGGTTACGGAAACATGAAGACACTAACCATGCACGCACATCGAAGTCGCAGAATGTGCAACAACATAATGAAATACGGCCAGCTCACCGAACGGTTAAGTTCTCCATGCCCCAACAAAATGCCTTATCACTTGTTATACGCAATGAATCCAAATAGGTTTGGAGAACAGCGCTATATAAGAACGATTTATGATTCTTGTAATGTCGCTGTAGCATGCGAAACGAACTATTTATCCCAACTAGGATATAAGACGCACACTATCCTCTCCTAAGGTGTCCTGCCTTGGAGAGGTTACAGTTTCAGAACGGCGCTGGGTTGGACATGGCTAGCTAAAGCTTAGCGTAATGATAAGGGTTAGTGGTGACAGTTATAGAATGAAGATGATACTGTGCTGGGAGGAATGGGAATGAATGATTTATGGAAAATGCAAGAAGTTCAGTCATAGTTTTAACACCTAGTGAGAATTACGATCTGCTCTTCTAAGGGAATGCAG
>JAPXFY010000012.1:33699245-33701745 GCA_030674185.1 Monoplex corrugatus | reverse complement strand
TACCTGACATAGAAGAAGCGTAAGTTACTCCTTTTAACATTAGACTAATGCATATTTTTACCAACACAAGACTCTCTCTTGAATAAACTCTATATGCCAGCCACGAGGCACTACGAATCACGAAAAATGAAGGCAGTGACATGTATATATCAACATTAACAGTCGGCCCTCTGTCTCGCCACTACTGATAGATGCTGATGGAGGGCAAAGCGCTGGCATTGAAGATACATTCTCGGACAGAAGAGCAATCTTTTTTTTTACATATTTCAACCAGACTGGAAGCAAGTGCTACACTTCAAGGACATTGTGTGTAATGAATCATCTTGCCTGTCAGCTTCTACGTTTGACATGGATCATATGTGACTATTAGTTTTCAGTCTTTGTAATGTAGACTTATCTTGTTGTCAACTTGTTGTCTTACAAGAATTATATCTGACTATTACATGTCAGTCTTTGTAATGTAGACTTATCTTGCTTGTCAACTTGTCTTACATGAATTATATCTGACTATTAGATGTCAGTCTTTGTAATGTAGACTTATCTTGCTTGTCAACTTGTTGTCTTACAAGAATTATATCTGACTATTAGTTGTCAGTCTGTGTAATGTAGACTTATCTTGCTTGTCAGCTTCTACATGTATAGTTGCCATGGATCATATCTGACTATTAGTTTTCAGTCTTTGTAGTGTAGACTTTTCTTGCCTCTCAACTTCTTTGTTTGACATGGATGATATCTGACTATTAGCTTGTAGTCTTTGTAATGTAGACTTATCTTGTCTGTCAACTTCTTTGTTTGACATGGATCATATCTGACTATTAGTTTTCAGTCTTTGTAATGTAGATTTATCTTGCCTGTCAACTTCTTGTCTGACATGAATTATATCTGACTATTAGATTTCAGTCTTTGTAATGTAGACTCCTGTCAACTTCTTTGTTTGACATGGATCATATCTGACTATTAGTTTTCAGTCTGTGTAATGTAGACTTATCTTGCCTGTCAACTTCTTTGTTTGGCATGGATCATATCTGACTATTAGTTTTCAGTCTGTGTAATGTAGACTTATCTTGCCTGTCAACTTCTTTGTTTGGCATGGATCATATCTGACTATTAGTTTTCAGTCTGTGTAATGTAGACTTATCTTGCCTGTCAACTTCTTTGTTTGGCATGGATCATATCTGACTATTAGTTTTCAGTCTGTGTAATGTAGACTTATCTTGCCTGTCAACTTCTTTGTTTGGCATGGATCATATCTGACTATTAGTTTTCAGTCTTTGTAGTGTAGACTTTTCTTGCCTCTCAACTTCTTTGTTTGACATGGATGATATCTGACTATTAGCTTGTAGTCTTTGTAATGTAGACTTATCTTGTCTGTCGACTTCTTTGTTTAACATGGATCATATCTGACTATTAGTTTTCAGTCTTTGTAATGTAGACTCCTGTCAACTTCTTTGTTTGACATGGATCATATCTGACTATTAGTTTTCAGTCTTTGTAATGTAGACTCCTGTCAACTTCTTTGTTTGACATGGATCATATCTGACTATTAGTTTTCAGTCTGTGCAATGTAGACTTATCTTGCCTGTCAACTTCTTGTCTGACATGGATCATATCTGACTATTAGTTTTCAGTCTTTGTAATGTAGATTTATCTTGCCTGTCAACTTCTTTGTTTAACATGGATCATATCTGACTATTAGTCTTCAGTCTTTGTAATGTAGATTTATCTTGCCTGTCAACTTCTTGTCTGACATGAATTATATCTGACTATTAGTTTTCAGTCTTTGTAATGTAGTCTCCTGTCAACTTCTTTGTTTGACATGGATCATATCTGACTATTAGTTTTCAGTCTGTGCAATGTAGACTTATCTTGCCTGTCAACTTCTTGTCTGACATGGATCATATCTGACTATTAGTTTTCAGTCTTCGTAATGTACAGCTTCTGATCTGAAAACAGCTTAGATCTTTTTTTTTAAATGCCTGCTGTAATTAAGACGTCAATGTCAAGTTTATCAGTATGTAAACGAAGGCAATCAGCTATTTTGAACCCTTTAACTTCCACACCCTATCTACCAACTGCAAAAAGTTTACGCTTTGACTCCCTCACCCTAGGGTTAAGTTTTTGCTTTGCTAGTATGGTTGGCAATGCTAGATGCTGGTGGACAGGGTATGGGAGTCAAAGGGTTAAACATCAATTGCTACGTCTCTGCTCTATGTCACCCCAAAATACGCTACACCCATTTGAGCACAATATTGTGGTAAATGCATCAGATCCATGATTTCAATTAACCATTTATGTATGTCAATACCAAAAGCTGGTAGATTATAGCCCTTCTATCTACAAACTGTTGATACATGCAATCGTGTGATGAAAATAATAATTATAGCAACAATAACAGCAACAGCAGCAACAACAACAACAGCAACAACAACAAAAACAGTAACAATCATAATGATAATGATATAATTATAATAATAGTAGTAATAATAATAATAATAGTGAT
>JAPXFY010000012.1:33694245-33696745 GCA_030674185.1 Monoplex corrugatus | reverse complement strand
TTCAACATTTGAAACATTATTAGGTGTACTTTCGGTTGTTTTTGTGTCTGTCATTGATCCAAACAGCTATATAAAGGTTATCATTTAAGATACTTCAATCCGTGGTGTTCATTGACGAAAAGACAGCTAAAAAATCTTCCAAAATAAGCTCTCTCGCTTTCTGTCTGTCTCTTTGTCTGTCAGTCTGTCTGTCTGTCTGTCTGTGTGTATGTCTATTTGTCTCTGACTGTCTGGCTGCATGTCTCTGCCTGTCTCTGCCTGTCTCTGTGTCTATCTGTCTGTCTGTCTGTCTATCTTTCATTCTGTTGTATGCAGTTGCTGTGTTTCACAATTATCCATTATCATTAATATTGTTGTTATTATATTACTATCATTATCATTATCATTATTATTATCATCATCATCATTATTATTATTATTATTACTATTGTTTTTGTTGCTGTTGTTGTTGTTGTTGTTTTGTTGTGACAATTATCTTTACTTGAGAGACAGGCAGAAACAGAGACAGAGACAGAGAGAAAAATCATAATTGCGACAATGCGACTATGAACATAGTATTGACCGGCTTGAAATATCATCCAATCTATTCTTCACACTGTTGACAATCAGCCTGGAAAATCTTTGCTGACAAACGTGTTTCTCATAAAATCAAACCACTGGAACCCCATAACACTGGGCATGATAATTAATCATTCATGACTGACTCCAACGCGATAATGTACTGTCTATAAACAAACACGAAAAAAAAAACCACACAGTCAGAACGCGTATTTAATACAATCTGACAAGGCAGGCGCACATTTTCGGCCAAATGGCCTTTGTCAAGCGTAAGATCACAAACAAACAAACACAAGTTTAGTCAGTTTAGTCCTTTTCTCACACTGGACGAAGCAGCTGGGAAGTTTCAGTCTTTTCCTCCTAATCTTTGCATTTGGTGTTTGTTTGTTTGTGATCTTACGCTTGACAAAGGCCATTTGGCCGAAAATGTGCGCCTGCCTTGTCAGATTGTATTAAATACGCGTAACACATCAGTCCCAATTTCTGATTCAGCTAAAAACCTTGGTGTCTGCATTGACTCTACCCTCTCCATGAACAACTTTGTTTCTCAAACTGCCAGATCCTGCTACTATCATCTCCATCGTATAAGGCTGATCAGGAAGTATCTCTCTGTCGAAACAACTGCAAAACTCGTTCTCTCCTTCATAATGTCTCGCAGTGACTATTGCAATTCACTCCTGTCTGGTCTTCCTGCCTCCACCATTCACATCCTACAGCGCATTTAAAACAATGCTGCACGCCTTGTACTCAAAAAGAAAAAAGCTGACCACATATCTCCTCTCCTGGCACAACTTCACTGGCTCCCTGTATCAAAGCGCATACAGTACAAACTAGACACCATGTGCTACAAAAGCCTCAATAACGCAGCCCCCGATTACCTGTCAAGCCTACTTGAGATCTATGTTCCCTCACGTACCCTCCGCTCTGCCTCTGATCCTCTGACTTTTCGCTTTCCACGCACTAAGCTCAATACCTATGGTCCACGAGCCTTCTCTGTTTCTGGTCCACTCTCCTGGAACAAACTTCCTCTCTCAGTCCGTCAGCAACCTACTTTTGTCTCCTTCAAGTCCGCTCTCAAAACTCACCTTTTCTCCTCCGCATAAAATCCTAACCTCACTCAACCCCCCCCCCCCCCCCCCTCTGCAGCCTGTCTCCGCTCGGATGGAATCACATGGTTATAATATATAATTGTATGCTATGCTCTCTATAATTTTCCATTGCTTTTATTCTTGCTTTTATTGCTTTTATTCTTTCTCCCCATTTATAGCCATGCATGTGTGTGTGTGTGTGTGTGTGTGTGTGTGTGTCTGTGTGCGTGCGTGCGTGTGTGTGCGTGCGTGCGTGCGTGCGTGCTTGCGTGTGTGTCTGCTTCAGCGCTTAGATTTGATTTTATCAAGATTTTGCGCTATATAAATATTGTAATTATTATTATTATTATCTTACGCTTGACATAAGTCAGTTGTTCGAAAATTTGAGCCTGTCTTGTCTGGTTGTATTAAATACGCGTTTTGATTTTTTTTCGTGTTTTTTTCTGGTTCCTGTTTGCTTGAACGCGGGCAGTCACGCTTGTTTTTGATGTCTATAAACAGCCAAACAGTCTAACCGATCTGAAGCAATACCTTCTTGCCCTCAAACACACTCGCACACACACACATACAAATCAAGGAATCGCCTACACACTGAACTTACTTGAACCCTCGGCTGGAGACATCTCCTGCAGAGACAGTTAAAGAGACCAGTGGAAGGAGCTATTATGTATCAAAGACAGGCAGGGCATTTCGCAGCTGCCTTGGCATCAAATGTAAACTAGTTAATGATTGCTTTGCTGGGTTAACAGTTCTAAGAGGTTCTTTCCTATAAGGGTTTATTTATTGCATCCCTTGGCAGAGCATCTGGTTGATTTTATGGTCATAGAAGAATGCTGAATACAGGTAATCAAGTT
>JAPXFY010000012.1:33684245-33686745 GCA_030674185.1 Monoplex corrugatus | reverse complement strand
ATATCTATGGTCCACGAGCCTTCTCTGTTTTTGGTCCACTCTCCTGGAACAAACTTCCTCTTTCAGTCCGTCAGCAACCTACTTTTGTCTCCTTCAAGTCCGCTCTCAAAACTCACCTTTTCTCCTCTGCATAAAATTCTGACCTCACTCAACCCCCTCTGCAGCCTGTCTCCACTCGGAGGGGAATCACATTGTAATATATAATTGTATATAATATGCTCTCTATAATTTTCCATTGCTTTTATTCTTTCTCCCCATTTATAGCCATGCGTGTGTGTGTGTGTGTGTGTGTGTGTGTGTGTGTGTGTGTGTGTGTGTGTGTGTGTGTGTGTGTGTGTGTATGTGCGTGTGTGCGTGCATGTGTGTGCGTGCGTGCGTGTGTGTCTGTTCATCGCTTAGATTTGATTTTATCAATATTTTGCGCTATATGAATATTGTAATTATCATTATTATTATTATGATACGTAACTGTGAAGGTTTTGCTTTAAATGAACACAGTCAAGTGTTATCACTAAAAATAAAGCGATTGACAAAAAACAAAATTTGCTTTAACTGAACACAACCCAATGTTGTCACACAAAAAGAAACTGATCGACAATAATGTCCCATACATTTACATGTGTTTCTTTATCAGAACATGGATCAGCTCAGAAAATGCGCCATCACAAAGCCATTAAAAGATAGGGGGCATAAGCATGCCTCTTGTAATGATAGCAATCATTAGAAAAGAACATGTGCGAGCAAATATTACGTTTTCTGATGTTTTTGCTATTAATGACTGTATTTACTGATACAGAAAGTAAGCCTACATATGATCGAAAATATCTTCAAAACAAACAAGCAAACAAACGACAAACAAACAAACAAAAAATATACAAACAAACAAACAAAAGATAAATTTATTATACGACTCGCATGAAGAGAAAAAATTGTTCATTTTATTGCTCACGAAGATAGACAAGAATTTGTCTCTCTTTATCTCAAATGACAAGGAAATGCGCCATAAGCAGATGAGTGACGCTCATACTTGATCGCAGATTGCCTCGCAACGAAGAAAAAGGCAGTCTTTATAGGGTTAAATCTATAGAACAACTGCTAGCCATCAGCTGCAGAATGAAATCTGCCAGAGAATCTGAGACAGGGCAGTGTGTGGGAGGACAGCGTATTAATCATGACTTTAAACGTCGGATTTCCGATTATAAAGTCCTGGGACAAGAAAGATGGAAGTAAAGAGAGCGCCAGGTAGACCCAAGGAAAAAAATATTGGATGGACTTGCAGGGTGGCTGAGGACAGAGAGGGTGGAAAATGTGCTTGCGACAACAAGGGACAGATGCATATGGAGGGCCATGATCGCCAACGCCATGTGGCAAGGCACTTGATGATGACGAAAGTCCTGGGTGTTCCTCTTTGGTGTTGTTGCTGTAGTTGTTGCTGTTGTTGTTTTGTTGTTGTTGTTGTTGTCGGCACATCATGCTGTGTGGATGTGGATGTATATGTATGAATGTATATGTATGTATGTCTGTGTGCGGGCATGTGAGTATATGCATGTATTTACTGAATATTATTTCCATTTCTTACTTGTTTATTTGCCTTCATACTCCTTTATTTTGCATTCATTTATTCACCTATTTACGTACATACTTACTCACTGATTAACTTCTTACTTACTTACCTAATTACTTACTTACTTTCTTACATACTTACTTACTTACTTACTCACTCACTCACTCTTTCTCCCTCCCTCTCTCTCCCCTTTCTCTCTGTCACTTCTCTCTCTCCCGCTCTCTCCCTCCGTCTCTTTCACTGTGTCTCTCATTTACTCCATCTCTACCCGTCTTTTCATCTCTCTCTATTTCACATATCCATTTTTGTCAGAGACAGAGAGAGGTTGACACACAAACACAAGACAGACAAGGAGGCACAGAGAAGGGGGGGGGAGACAGAGAGAGGGAGAGAGAGAGGACAGAGACAGAGAAAGAGAGAGAGAGAGGAGAGAGACAGAGAGACAGAGAGACAGAGAGAGACAGAGACAGAGAGAGAAGGAGAGAGACAGACAAACAGACAGACAGACAGACAGAGACACAGAGAGACACATAGAGAGAGACAGACAGAGAGAAACAGAGAGACAGACAGATACAGATACAAACAGACCTTCAGGCAGACCGACAGACAGAGACAAAGACATACAGACAACCAGGTAGACAAACAGACAAAGAGAGAAACCAATACAGACAAACGGACAGAAAGACAGACATGCAATGAATCCCACGGACACAGATAAAGAGAAAGTTGAATTTAATAATCACCCATACGACAACTAATCGATTAACAAATAATCACGAAAAGAAAACACAATGGGACACACTGCATACTCCAAATCTGTAGACCTTGAAGACAACCTCACATAAACCTAATCACAAGACTGAACAAAACAAAACAAAAAAAACCCCAAAACATCCCCATCTCTCCATCTTCTCATCCCTGACCCCATTCCAGATC
>JAPXFY010000012.1:33671745-33679245 GCA_030674185.1 Monoplex corrugatus | reverse complement strand
ACACATTCACTCAAACACACACACACACACCACACACACACACACACACACACAACACACACACACACACAACACCACACACACACACATACACACACACACATACATATATACATATGTACATACATACACGCAAACTAAAATGAACAAGCACACAAAGACACATACATACAAACACACGCTCGCATACACATACTCTCTCTCTCTCTCCTCTCTCTCACACACACACACACACACACACACACACACACACACACACACACACATATATATAAATACATACATGCACACACACATACGCCCACACGCACACACATAAACACTCAAACACACACACACACACACACACACACACACAGACATATATGCACACTAAAAGGAATGAACCCACATAAGACACAATGCTCACCCTGCCCCCACACACATTCACACAAACACAGGCGTACACATATACACCCCCTCCCCTTTGTTCCTCCCTTCACCAACAAAACAACACAACCACAGGTCACATCAAAAATCCCCAAGATTTACACCTTGAACACGTCTGCATATCTATCAGGCTTTCTCCCCAGACAGGATACAGGCTGTGTCAAGTACCAGACAATTTTACGTCCTTGGAGGCAGTACAAAGAGTGTGAGAAACGATAGACGTACAGCTGTCTAATGCCACCAATTGCCCCCTCTTTTTGCTGACTTTCTGTTCTCTGGTATTGTCTGTCCTGCAATCACAGCTTGGCAGAGCAGTATCAGAAGATTGCTTGTTGGATGTTGGAGGTTTGGTTTGCCTTGGATAGAGAATGCAGATGTAAGCAGATGGGCGGGCTCCTCAAAATGCGTGTTTGCTACAATAGCAAACGTTTTCCATCAGTGGAAAATAAGCTCTGTAGCGTTTTGAGGAATGAAAAAAAAAACATACTTGTGACCGTGTGCATGCACATATATATGAAACAAATACACAGACTCGCGGACATACACACAAACACACGCACGCACATACAGAGACAGATTGCACACATTCAACCATGCATGGTCTTGTGCATGCACAAACACACACACACGCGCGCGTACACACACACACACACACACACACACACACACACACACACACACACACACACACACACATTAACAATCGCAGCAACATCAACAAACAACACACACTTGCACACATGCACACAGACACACACACACATACATACACACACACAATATATATATATATATATAATATATATATATATGTATATATATGTATATATATACAGAGAAAGAGAGACAGACAGACAGAGACAGAGAGGCACAGAGAGAGAGAGAGAAAAAGAGAGAGAAAAGAGACAGAGAAGGAGAGAGACAGAGACAGAGACAGAGAGACAGAGAGAGACAGAGAGAGAGACAGAGACAGAGACAGAGAGAGAGAGACTTAAAACAAACTCCTGCACTTGCTACACTTGAACACACGTAATTGAACAAGCGTGAGCGAGCGCGCGCGCACACACACACACACACACACACACACGCACAGACAAGCACGCATGCACATGCACACAGATATGCACATGTGCGAGCATACACACACTCACAGATATATACACACACCCCATATACACCCACTCCCCTCTGTTCCTGCCTGCACTCACAAGGACAACACAATCACACATCACACCAAAAAAAAAATCTCTAGGATTTACGCCAAGGACAGGTATGGATATCTGTCAGGCTTTTTGCTTGGATTGGGTACGGTGTGTGTCAAGTCCCAGACAATTTTACGCCCTTGGATAATGCACAAGGAGTGAGGGAATCCACAGCTGACGTCTGTCCAATTTCACAAACTGTCTCCCTTTTTCTTGATTTCTTGATTTCTGTGCTAATAATCGTATTACTTATGGCCCAGCCAAACACTTAGACCGCATCAGTTGAACACCACATTAAAAAAAAAAAAAACCCAACCCTATATAAAACGCCAACAAATACAATTCAAGCACGCGATGAACCTTTCATTTCTAACATTTTTCCCCATATATATATATGAATATATGACTTAAGATGAACAAACATACTGATTTCTTGTAAGAACTTGAAGATTATGTCTGGATGGACTTCTCTGAAGAGGGTCTTAAAGGAGTCTGCTTGTTTTGGTGCTCTAGTTCTGACTATCCTACTATCACATGTAGGCTGACTAGTAGATGATTGATTCGTCATGTATGCAGTGAAGATGTACGCAATTTCCAACATAACTATGCTCTGTATCGCTTACGAGATATCCTATACATACAAACACAGCTAAGGAACAAAGTAAATGATAAACAAACAAACAAAAACCCAAACTAACACACACCACCACCGCCATCAGCAACAAAAACAACAACAACAATAACAACAACAACAACAACAAAAATCGCTGCCTTGTTCTTACTGACCTCAGTTTGGTGTCTTTTGAAGTTTGCGTGCCTGCAGTAACTTTGCGTCGAGGTCTTTAGCGTTAGTAATTCATGGTGTGTACTAGTGGACTAGTGTCGTCGTTGTCTGTATAGTAAGTGAGGAGGATGTTCATTCAATCTCTCTCTCTCTCTCTCTCTCTCTCTCTCTCTCTCTCTCTCTCTCTCTCTCTCTCTCTCTCTCTCTCTCTCCCTTTCTCTTTCTCTCTCTCTTTCGATCTCTATCTCTCTCTTTATCTCTCTATCTTATCTATTTCTTTCTTTCTTTCTTTCTCTCTGTCTTTCTCTGCCTCTTTCTCTCTCTCTTTCTCTCTTTTTCTCTCTTTTCTTTCTTTCTCTCTCTCTCTCTCTCTCTCAGTCTCCGTCTCTGTCTGTCTGTCTGTTTCTCTCTCTCTCTTTCTTTCTCTCTCTTTCTCTCTCACTCCTGTCTCTCTTTTTCTCTCTGTGTCTTTGTTTCTTTCTCCCTCTCTGTCTCCATCTCTGTCTGTCTGTCTGTCTGTCTTTCTCTCTCTCTCTCTCCCTCTCTCTCTCTCTGCAAATAGGCTATCATTGTCCTCTGTAGGGGACTTCGTAGATCATGTCCTTAATGTGCACATTCTTTCTTGACTGGGAAATTTGTCCATTACTCTTCCCCCTCTTCTTTCGTTTTCAGTCTATATGGTCAAACTACGTCTGTCACTGAATGTGGCGGTTTTCCTTTTCCAGTTCTCTTCCAACTACCATGGAACTTTCTCCCTGCATCCTCTGGTGTGTCAAGATGGCCGACAGTGACTTATAGTAGTTGACCGCTGATCTTATTAACCCTTTGACTCCCGCACCCTTTCCGCCAGCATCCTACATTGTCAATCATGCTAGCAAAGCAAAAGCTTAACCTTTTTGACTCCCTCACCCTATCCACCAGCTTCCTTGCAAGAAGCTGGGGAAAAGGGTGAGGGGTCAAAGGGTTAAGTTCTTGCAGTTGCTGGATAGGGTGCGGGAGTCAAAGGGTTAAGATACAGGACCAGACGCTCCTTCATTCTATAGTAATTTGAATGGTCAAGAGCCATTCTTGTGTGATGTAGATAATCGTGTGGACATGTAGGATATATTGCATGGTACCATTGTTTGGTAGAAGGCGCTTGCAAGCCCAGTATCTCTGACTTCAGCCCATTGTATCAGATAAAGTCTTACATCCATATCTAAAAACAAAACTGATGTATGCATTTGAACATTCAGTTCAGTTGATATTGTTTGTAGCCCAGCCGACTACTAGAACCATACCAGGGCTAAGCGTTTTGAACATGTAACATTGTCTGGAGGCATGATTTATTGATGTACACGTAAGATGAAAAAGAAGAGATCGGTGTTCTTTGTAAATTGAGTCATGTAACAGTCGATCGATCATTTTACTTCTGCATCATTTGTGGAAACAAAGTAATCAATTCAACTGAAGAGAGAGACAGTAGGAAATAGACAGACAAGTCAGTCAGACAGACGGAGTGAAAGACACACGGACACACAAAGTATAAAATTCATGTTGTTCTTTTTATTTTACCGATTTGTTGTTTCTGTTAATGTCCATTCATACACATCATCCGCATGTATCCTCGGTCAATTTTTTATCTTCTTTACGAAATTCCTTGTTTCATTTGTTTGAAATTCGACAAAAGTACTAACACTATTTTTTTTAAAGAATTTGAGACTTTACTATTTGTCATGTTTGCGGTGGCAGGGAGAGGGAGGGGCGTGCTGTGCTGTCTCTCGTGCTCGTTTATCATCACTTTTTGACAGAGACATTTTGAAAGATAGGTATTTGCTATTGTGCCTGGTTGGAGGATGACTGAAAGATTTCGAATGTCAAAACCTCCTGGCAGTGGACTGAACATATACGAACGTCTTAATAATTCGTTTGATTTTGACTTCCAATGTATTAGATGGTACAGTCTTCCAATTATTTTAAAATCTTTAAGCTCAAATTTCAAATCAGATAAATGAATGTTCAGTTTTGAGCAAGCCATTACGTTTCATTGCTTGCAGTTTTGCAGCCGTTAGTAGAGGTGCTCGTCGATCTTGCCTAGCGTTGTATCAGAATGGCGCACGGACAGTGCCAACATACTTTCGTATGGCGTGGGTATGACTGCTGGTGGGTGGTATGCTTGCTGAATCCAATGCAGCCATATACCAATAACTTCTTGGAAGACAACGATCTGTAGCCAGCCTTGAATAAAGCCTTCTCCACGCTGGTTTTGTTTGTTTGTTTGTTTGTTTGTTTGTTTGTTTGTTTGTTAAAATCGTACAGACATGGGTGGAAGACAAACCACATGTTCCTGGAGAGACCATTCCTTAGCGCGGCCCCGTTCTGAAGATTGAACAGTCTCTCTGTTTCTAAAACACAAGGCATCATTCTGCTGAGGATTAGTTTTAATAACTGATGATAACAATACTTTACATTTATCGTGCGCCTAACAGTGCTCACAATTCTACAATACAAATATAAACGAAATATACATGTAACACATTCGCTAGACTTACCCATTAACACCATGCATACACTCTCAGGAAAGAAAGAAACTGTAAGAACACATTAAAACAGAACGGGATAGGGTCAGTATAACAAAGTTAATTAAACAGAAGGATTCACAGAAAAGATGGATTTTATTTCAAGTTGGGTCTTAGGAAAGGAAATGTAAGATAAATTTATGGGATCAAAGGGCAGATCATTCCATAGAAAATGACCAAACTGTAGAGTGTGTAAGAAGTGCGAAAGGGGAGATAGGCAGCCAGTTCATTGACAACAGAAAGATCAGCCGTTCTTTACGGGCATCATACTGCGGAGGGAAAAGAAAAAAAAAAGTGAAAAAAGAGTTCCAGTCTGTAAGTACTCATCCGCTTACAAGGCAGACGCTAGTAATTGCACTCGACACAAGCACATTGTTGTTATTCTTGTTGTTGTTTGTTGTTTGATATTTCTTCTTTGTGTGCGGTATCTCACTCGTGCTCTCACATATTTGTTGTCATGTTAGTGGGGTTTTATAGTAATGGCCGTTCTTTACCTCTGCATTTTAAGCAATCAACTCCACTTTCGTTATCATCATCTGACCTCATGCATCATCTTTATCAGCAATCAAACTCTCCACTCTTCTGTCCCAGCGCATAGCGTCATCATGGCCCTCCAAATGGCTCTGTCCTTTGTCGCTGCAAGTACTTTCCACCTTGTCTGTCTTCATCTGCCATCGCAAGTCCGTCCATATTTTCTTCCTGTGTCTACCTGGGCTCTCTTTCCCTTCCAGTTTTCCTGTTGTGACTAGGTGCTCTAATTTCTCTTGCCTCTAAAAGCGTCCTATAAATGTTGCTTCTCTTTTCCTAATCTTCTTCATCAATGTTATTTTTGGGTTTTCAATCTCTATGCAAGTGCGTCCAACATTTTTTTCCTAGGTCCATCTGGTGATCTTTTTTCCCTCCAGCCTTCCCAGGAAGAAAAATATTGGACGGACTTGCGCAGTGGATGAAGACCCAAAACAAAAAGAACATTGATGAAGAAGATTAGGCAACATTTAGGTATACTGGATGTTTTCGTATCTCCACAAGCCATTGAACATAGATGTAATTTACAGATATATATATATATATATATATATATATATATATATATGTGTGTGTGTGTATGTGTGTGTGTGTGTGTGTGTGTGTGTGTGTGTGTGTGTGTGTGTGTGTGTGTGTGTGTGTGTGTGGTGTGTGTGTGACCTCCCACCACGAAATCAGTCTTGACTAGCATTTTGGGCATTTTGAGATATACATATCACTGGAAAGTATACATTCTGCTGATTATTTTGGTACTTGAATAAAGCTTGTACTAAAAAAAAATGTAGAAGTTATATATGTTTAAAGTCATTAAGTTGTATGATGGCCATTTTGAGAAAACGGCCTCTAAAGTTTTTGTGTGCTCTCCGACACATTTTCCTTAAATTTCTATATTTGGTGGCTTTGACCCAGTTTGTTTCTAATTTTCGCTGTCATTATCTGAAAGATGCACCAAAGAGCTTTCCATCAGTATATTACATGTGCGGGTACTGTACAGGTTACGGTTCATAATAAGAGACAAAAATAGGTATTTTTGGTAGGAAATTGCGTTCTTTCTGTTGCGATCAGTGCATTAAAATACCGATTTAAATTGATTAATAACATTTTTTTCAAGAAAAAAATTTCTGTGGGGAATAGATTATAGTCTACAGAAACCAATTTTGAGAAAAAGTCAAAACACCCCAGATAGACCCTCAGTCACCTTTTCAGCTCCTAGCCCTGCTCGACTGACTGCGAGTTAAGACTGATTTCGTGGTGGGAGGTCACATATATATATATATATATATATACTACACGTCATTATTGAAGGGCCAGGAACGTTTTTGAGTCAATTTTTGAAAGGAGAAATAACCTATTTTCTCTTACTCTTTTCTCCAATTCGTTGCCGTAACTGAATGGATAAGAGCTCAGACAACATTGCAGTTTCCTTTTGGCACGTGTTTGGGGATTTGCCGATTTGCAATGGGCGGCCCAAGGAAGACAATTTCCACACGAAATTGTCGAATCTTCAGCAGGGTCTCTCTGACGACGCAGGCAAGGTAGCGACAAAATTCGCTTTGCACGTGCAAGGCAAGCCCTTTTTGAACACTACTCCAGCCAAAGTTGCCCGCAGACGAGGATAAAAAGGACCCGTTCTTGGTTCGTTTTAACCATGCTTGCAAGACGACGGATGACGGATGAGCAGCGGGGGAGAGCCCTCGCTCTGCTTGATGAAGGCCTAGCGCAGCGGGAAGTTGCTAGACGACTTGAAGTGTCGCATTCCACAATCCAGAGACTGCTGGAGCGCTTCAATGAGACTGGAGCAGTCAAGGAAAGGCGTCACACGGGTCGACCCAGAGTAACGACAAGACAGCAAGACCGCTACCTTGCCCTCTCCGTCCTGAGGGAAAGGGCATCCACTGCGGTGACCTTGAGGGGTCAGCTGAGGGACGCAACAGGTGCTAACATCAGCTGCAGCACGGTGAGAAGACGGCTACATGAGGCAAACTTGAGGTCACGGAGACCG
>JAPXFY010000012.1:33654245-33661745 GCA_030674185.1 Monoplex corrugatus | reverse complement strand
TATGCATGCTAACGATTTTATAAGTCATGTAAATGGCTGGCTCATGTAAGCATGAAAACACACAGCACGCACGCCCATCAAAATGCAGGCTATGCAGTAACATAGTGGAGTATGGTTAGCTCGCCTCATACTCATACATGGTATTTTCGTGCTCAACTAAAAAAAAACTCCAGTTATGTTTTACTTTGGAGATACATATCTATATATATATATATATATATATATATATATATATTATATATATATACATATATATGTATATATATATGTATATATGTATCTATGTATATGTATAATAATAATAATAATAATAATGAAGCATTTGTATAGCGCACTCCTCCAACAAGATGCCAGAGCTCTGTGCACTTAACAGACGTTATCATAAGCAGCAATCCATGATAGACAAGCAACAGTGATGTACAAATCAAGTCAAAATTAAAAATACTGATAGATAACACATTGGTAACTTGTTATAAAAAACCTAAGCAACATTAAGTTAAGGATAAAGGATCACACACACACACATACACACACACACACACACACACACACACACACACACACACACACACACACACACGCGCGCGCGCGCGCGCGCGCATAGACACAGACACACATACACACGCACTGATTCAATCACTCACTCACTCACATACACACATACAAACCTGAACACAGATATACATACACAAGAGATTAATTATACAATCATTACTAAATAACATGTCACTTAATAAACAACACGAAGCAGCACACGAGACAGCCAAATAAGCTAGACATTAAAGGGTAGGCCAGAAGAATTTAAAGGTTATAGTATTTCTTGAAAAGGTGAGTTTTCAGAGCTTTTTTGAAAGACGGAGTTGATGAGATTTCTCTAATTTCACGTGGAAGGGAATTCCATGTTTTGGGGGCTGCAAAGGAGAAAGAACGTTGTCCAAAGGTAGCAGTTCTGACATGAGGAACGTTAAGTATTTTTGAATCAGAAGAGGAACGAAGTTGACGTGATGGTGTGTATACAGAGAGAAGGTTTGAGAGGTAGAGAGGTGCAGTTCCAGAGAAAAAGGAATGGCAGAGAGTTGAAAGTTTGTAATCAATCCTTGCTTGGATAGGAAGCCAATGCAGATTTTTGAGGAGAGGTTGTACATGATCATATTTGGATGCCTTCAGTACCATTCTTGCAGCAGAATTCTGAACTTTCTGAAGCTTATCAAGATAATGTTTGGAGCAGCCTGATAGAATTGAATTACAGTAATCTAATTTTGACAAGACAAGGGCAGATACCAGAGTTTTTTTGGTATTAGCTGAGGTGAGATGACGAATTGAACTAATGCGACGTAGTTCAAGATAGGCTGAACGGCACACATGTTTAATGTGTAAGTCGACACTCATGTTCTCTGTCATTTGAAAGCCAAGATTACGAGCAGATGGAGAAAAGGTGACATCATTGCCACAAACTGATATGGACTTAGGCTGCTGATGAGAAGGATGTTTTGATGATGAATGAAGAAATAATGCTTCAGTTTTGTCATCATTGAGTTTGAGTTTATTTTGAAGCATCCAGGATTTGATGTCAAGAATACATTTTTCTAAGGAAGATACTGATGGTGACATGTTGGTTGGAGGAGCAGAGACATACAGCTGAGTGTCGTCGGCAAATGATTGGGAATTGATTGAGTGAGACTTAATCAGGTCTGCAAGAGGTTTTGTATAGAGGATGAAAAGAACAGGTCCAAGCACTGATCCTTGTGGAACACCACAAGTTAAATCTTTGTATCCAGAACAGCAGTCTTTGATGGAAACAGATTGTGTTCGGTGAGACAGATAGGATGTGAACCATTTTAGCACTGTACCAGAGATGCCAAAAGCAAACTGGAGTCTCTTTAGGAGGACATGATGGTCAATGGTATCAAAAGCAGCTGAGAGATCTAGCAGTGTCAAGACAGAAACGTTTCGAGAGTCAAGGCTAAGAAGTATATCATTTGTCACTTTAAGAAGAGCAGTTTCAGTGCTGTGATGGGGTCGATATGCCGACTGAGATGGACTGATGAGTTTATGTTCATTTAGATAAGCGAGAAGCTGTTTAAGTACGATCTTTTCCATGACTTTTGACAAGAATGAGAGATTTGAAACTGGGCGATAATTTTTTAGCGTGTTGGGGTCAAGTGTGGCTTTCTTTAGAAGGGGTTTGACAACAGATCTTTTGAAGGCTGATGGAAAAGACCCAGAGATCAAGGAAGTGTTGATAATGCTAGTTAGAGTTGGAAGTAAATCATCCAAAAACTCGCAAAATAATGGTGTGGAGAGAGGGTCAAGTGCACAAGAAGTGGGTTTTGATTTCAAAATGATGTTCTTCAATTCTGACTCATTTATTGGTTCAAATGCTGTGAATCTGGAGGTAGTGATCTGGTCAGGGTAATCATATGGTGTTGCTACAGATGAGGCTTGATCCAGATCATCACGAATAGTTTTTATTTTTTGAACAAAAAAGTCATTGAAAATATGTGGGAGTTTGGTAGGAGGCAGGGTTGTTGGTAATGGAGAGCCTCCATCACGGCCCAGTAGTTTGTTACAAACTGAGAAAAGATGCCTAGATGACTTTGCGTTGGCAATCTCGTTGTGATAGAAGTCTGATTTGGCTTTTAACACTATGTTAGTGACTTGTCTTTTTGCTGAGTTGAAAATGGATTTTGTTATTGTGATTGGATTTTTTAGCCATGCTCTCTCAGCTTTGCGTTTGTGTGTTTTTGCCGCTTGCAGTTCAGTGCTGACAAGTGGATACCAAGGCTCTAGTTTGTCACGGCGCACTGTGTGATCACGGAGAGGCGCGTGTTTATCTAGTAGACTTAACAGTGTGTTGTTGAGTGAATCAATAGTTGGACATGAATGTGGAGAAATAGACATGTGTAGATCTGCTTGAAAGGCAGATCTGTCAATCTTACGTATATTACGGGACCGTCTGCGTACTGCTGGGTTGGATGGGACGGGGAGACATAGACTACTAACTACACAGAAATGGTCAGACGCCAAGGATTGCATAACACTGGTTGAGTCTATTATGTTGTCAGTAGGTTGATAAATGACCCAGTCAAGAATGTGACCACGTTCGTGTGTGGGCTCATGGACTGATTGAGAGAGATTAAACATGTCCAACATGCTTTTTAGTCTAGTAGTACAATTATCAGATGAATCAAAATGTACATTAACATCACCCAGAATTACAATAGCACCAGTGAGATTGTTACAAAAATCTAACAACTGTGGAAAGTCATTTAAGAACATTGCATCAGTAAGTTTGTTTTTCCGACTGGGTGGAGGTCTGTATACACACACAAAATGTATACAGCAGGATGGTAGATTCAGGGTGAAACGTGCTGCTTCAAAAGATGAGTGGTGGAAGGGTAGAGTTGCCGTGGTAGTTGAATAATGTGAGAGAGAGTTCTTATAGACAAAAGCCAGCCCCCCTGCTCGAGATGGCCGTGGAAATGAATCGAGTGTGTAGTCCACAGGCGTGAGATCACAGCATTTAGCCTCGTCGCCATGTTGCTTTAGCCAGGTTTCTGTGATGAAAAGAATGTCGATATTGTTGTCTGTGATGAATGTTGAGATCTCCGCTCTTTTACTGGGAGTCCCAACAGACCTAGCATTAAACAAAGCGATGTGCAGGTTGTTCACAATTGTTGGGTTCGGAGGTGAAACCAATGGAATTGAAATTAGACTCTTGATGTTAGGTTTAGTCCGGTGCTGGGGGTGATGGCTGTTCTTGTCGAGGTGGAATGGTGACGTCAGGACCGGAATTTTTTTTGGTTCCTACGTCCTCCTCTATGTGTGCGCCTTTTAGGGAGGTTGACCCCAATGCCACAGTTGCGGAGAGCATCTATGACAGAGGAGTCAAGTGTTGAAGGTGAAATATTCAACAGTTCGCGGCGCGAATAACACAACAGCGGTCGGGCGCCTGTGGTTGTCGGTGGTACGTCACTGGGTAATGGCGGTCGGCGAGCGGTGTTTTGAATCGCAGGCAAATGGAAATGGAAGATAAAAACATACCACAACAGGCATAGATGATGGCATAAGATGAACGAAAATAGGGTCCAGTTGGTGTTGGGTGTCATCGTGCACGAAAACAAACCACAGTAACGAAGACACAATGAAAAAAAACGCACAAAACAGGGAGAGACTGAAGCTATGCGTGCCTGTTAGGCGTAGCCTCGTTCCCACACATACATATATATACATGTATACATGCACATACATATATGTATAGATATACATGTGCGTGTAAATAGATAGATAGATAGATAGATACATAGATAGATACATACATAGATACATACATACATAGATACATACATAGATACATAGGTAGATACATAGATAAATATATAGGTAGATACATAGATAGATAGATAGATAGATACATAGATAGATACATAGATAGACAGATAGATAGATAGATAGATAGGTAGATAGATAGATAGATAAATAGATAGATAGATAAATAGATAGATAGCTAGATAGATAGATAGATAGATAGATAGATAGATAGATAGATAGATAGATAGATAGATAGATAGATAGATAGATAGATAGATAGATAATGATAATAATAAATCAACTGAGGCATGTATAATTCAGATGGGTTCACCGAGTATATTTTGAAATTTTGGAATACTTGAAGATCTCATAAGTTTTAATTCACACGTTATTAGCTTGAAGAGACCATAAAATAAACCAGACATGAAATGAAGCGAACCAATGCATTATGTTTTTGTCTTTTGATGTTTGTGACATAGATGACACGCCTTACCGTCCCAAAAGTACATATTCGTAGAATCTTTTGAAAGAAAAAAAAAGAATACTTGCAAACAGCCTCTGTTAATTCTGTCTAGAAACTTTGTTGAGGTTTCCACCGTACGTGTGAAGAGGAGGGAGGGATAGGACTGTTGATCACAGAATAGTAAAGATGATTAAACATTGTAATCTTTGTATGACAGAATCTGTTAAAGACAAAAGTCTGGACTCTTTGATATCTGGATCGTTTGGTACGAGCACATTCCAGATGAATCTCTGATTTGCAACTGAATCTATTGGAAACAGTTAAAACACCTCAACCAGATGTATTGGAAGCACCAACACCATCAATCGTCACCATAGACAATTAATTGTCAAGTTAATATAAAGATTCTACTGACAATGTCATAGAAACCCACTCACCCATCCACCCAGTCCACTCACCCACACACACAGACAGACAGAGAGAGGGGGCGAGACGGAGGCGAGAAAGAAAGGGAAAGAGAGAGGGGGAGAGAGGCGGAGGGGAGAAAGAAAGAGAGAAGGCGAGAAAGAGAGAGAGAGAGAAAGAGAAAGAGTGAGTGAGAGTGAGAGAGAGAGAGTGAAAGTGAGAGAGAGACAGAGACAGAGACAGAGACGGAGACAGAGACAGACAGATAGATCTACAGGTTGGCAAATTGATACTAGGACAAACAGGTAGACAGACAGACAAGGAGACAGTTAGGTAAACCGATAAGCTGACACAAAAATACAACTTTCTCTGTGTGTGTTTTTTATGAATATTTGTATTCATTTTTGTTTGTTTTACAATATCCGGATATCAACATACAATGTGGAAAGGAAAAATGATATCAATTCATACACATAGAAAAAAAATACCGTTGACATGTGAACAACATATGACATACAGAATATACAAAATATTTTATGTACTAGGGGTTTGAAAATGAACAGCAAAACCCAAGCATTGTCTTTTTTTTCATATATTTATTTTAATTGTTCGTTATAGAAGACATGTTCGGCTAAAAAATTGACTTGAATTTCGGGTGTTATGTGATCACAAAATGCCATATAGGCCTAAAATATATCAGCCCAAAACATATCGTTTTCATAAAATATGAAACAACCACTGGTCCATATTATTCAATGTTCTTATGAAACAGATGCATTTCCGTACAAAACTTTTCAATTTATAAATTGAAGTTTTAAATTTTCTTACCATAAAAGTTCAAGATAATCTCTGTCTCTCTCTCTCTCTCTTTCTTTCTCTCTCTCTCTCTCTCTCTCTCTCTCTCTCTCTCTCTCTCTCGCTCGCTCGCCTTCTCATATTCTCATAGTCCTGGTATATTCAATATTTTCTTTATGCATTTAATGGCAGTCTTTTATCCTGTTTTCCATTCCATACAAACTAAAAACATAACTTTTGTAGCTGTTGTCTAAAATGATCTGGTGGATCTGGCAAAACTATCCACAAGTGTATAAGTTTAGATAGTACAAGAAACTTTGGGATTGCGACTTTACCACCAACACAATTTTAAAGTCCATTTAGATTACGGTCATTGAGTACGTTTCGGTTTTTTCTTGAAGACACTCTATGCCACACGTTTGATTTACGCTTCATCAGCTTAAGGAATCCACGATTGACAAGTTCAGCCAGGAAATAAAAGTGAACCAATGATTACTGAAGGGTTGATGCCTAAAATCTTTGTGCTTGATGACAGGTTGAACTGGTCCACGTTTAGACATTCTAAAAACCGTTTGGGCAAAGGAAAGAAAGAGAGTGGGCACAAAGAGATTCACCGGGGTTTGCCCGTGGTGTTTTTCTTCACAAAGTTCTTTCAGTGCGCGTTCCATCTGATACAATCTGTGTTTCTCTCTCTCTCTCTCTCTCTCTCTCTCTCTCTCTCTCTCTCTCTCTCTCTCTCTCTCTATCTATCTATCTATCTATCTATCTATAATAATAATTATAATAATAATAATAATAATAATAATAATAATTACAATATCTATATAGCGCAAAATCTTGATAAAATCAAATCTAAGCGCTGAAGCAGACACACACGCACGCACGCACGCGCGCACGCACGCACGCACACACACGCACGCACACACACACACACACACACACACACACACACACACACACACACGCATGGCTATAAATGGGAGAAAGAATAAAAGCAATAAAAGCAAGAATAAAAGCAATGGAAAATTATAGAGAGCATAGCATATACAATTATATATTATAACATGTGATTCCCCTCCGAGCGGAGACAGGCTGCAGAGGGGAGGGGAGGGGGGGTTGAGTGAGGTTAGGATTTTATGCGGAGGAGAAAAGGTGAGTTTTGAGAGCGGATTTGAAGGAGACAAAAGTAGGTTGCTGACGGACTGAGAGAGGAAGTTTGTTCCAGGAGAGTGGACCAGAAACAGAGAAGGCTCGTGGACCATAGGTATTGAGCTTAGTGCGTGGAAAGCGAAAAGTCAGAGGATCGGAGGCAGAGCGGAAGGTACGTGAGGGAAGATAGATCTCAAGTAGGCTGCGTTATTGAGGCTTTTGTAGCACATGGTGTCTAGTTTGTACTGTATGCGCTTTGATACAGGGAGCCAGTGAAGTTGTGCCAGGAGAGGAGATATGTGGTCAGCTTTTTTCTTTTTGAGTACAAGGCGTACAGCATTGTTTTGAATGCGCTGTAGGATGTGAATGGTGGAGGC
>JAPXFY010000012.1:33641745-33646745 GCA_030674185.1 Monoplex corrugatus | reverse complement strand
CGTTGTTTGTCAGTTTGTCTTTTAGTTTCTTTGCTTGTTTATATCGTTGCTGAAACTAATCAAATTATCGATGTTGTTGGTTTGGTTTGGTTTTGGTTTTTTTGTTTGTTTTTGTTTTTGTTTTTGTTTTTTGTTGTTGTTTTTTTGTCAACTTCCTTGAACATGGAACATTTCTTTACATCAGTCATATAGAAAACAATCATGCACTGACTGGCTGGCTCCCTGTTCCATAACAGAGAGAGGGAAAGAGAGAGAAGAGAGACAGACAGACAGACAGAGACAGACAGACAGAGACAGAAGACAAACAGACAGAGACAGAGAAAGAGAGAGAGAGAGAGGGAGAGAAGAGAGAAAGAGAGAGACAAGAGAGAGACAAAGACAAGACAGAGACAAGACATAGACATAGGCAGAGACACAGAGACACAGAGAGAACAAACTGAAGAAGACTAAGATTAGATTAGGACAAGTTGCAAGGGACATAAACAAATAACAGGATGACGTAGGAAGCATTAGAAAATAACAAGGCAGACTTGTCACTCAAGCCTAACAGTTCAAGTGTACTTAGTTCAGCAAGACCTGTTTACAACGGACAAGCAAAAAATGAGCTAGCTCCGTAAACATAATGAATTTACGTCAGTGTTTTATTCTAGGTTTTTTTCATTCAAAATTCGTATGAAAATTAGTTTATGTCATTTATTTGTTTGTTTAGTTTGTTTGTCTTGTTTGTTTTCGTTTGTTGTCTCTCTGTTCTTAAGAGTCGTTCCTTTCTCCAGGTCTGAAAATTTCTTGTTTCAATATGCATATGTAATTATCGAAAAGGACGAATACACTGACACATACACCCTATTCCATTCAACATGGGAGAGAGCATTTAATTTCAAAAGAAGCAAAAATCGTTTCTCGACAAACATGTAATTATATAACAAAACAAAAATCAAAGAAAAACTTATCTTTGAAATAATCTCTATCTCAACTTTCAGCAGAGAGAGAGGGAGGGGGGAGAAGAGAGAGAAAGAGAAGAGAGACAGAGAGAAAGAGAGGAGGCAGACAGAGAGAGACAGAGACAGACAGACAGAGGAGGAAGATAGAGGGAGAGAGACAGAGGCAGAAATAGACAGAGAGAGAAGAGGGAGAGAGAAGAGAGCAGAAAAGACAGAGAGAGAAGAGAGAGAAAGAGAGAGAGAAAAAAAGAGAAGAGAGAGAGAAGAGGGAAGGGGAGAGAAAGAGAAGAGAGAGAATAGAGAAAGAGAGAGAAAGAGAAGACAAACGGACAGAGAAGAATGGAAAGAGAGAGATGGGAGAGAGAGAGCACATTGAAGAAAACTAAAATTTAAACAAGACGAGTCGGAAAAGAACCTGACAAATAACTGAATGGCATAACAAGCATTACAAAAAAACAACACGGCAGACACGTCACTCAAGTCCAGCGGTTGAAGTGTACTTCCTTATCACCAAGAACTGATTAAAACGGACAAGCAGTAGAGAATGAACTGGCTTTGTTAAACATAATGAATTTACGTCATTGTTGTTGTAGTTTTTTTTTTCCCTCTTGACTTTATAATGAATTTACGTCATCATTGTTGGAGTTCATTTATTTAATTTACTTCATTTACTGTTTGTTTGTTTGTTTTTTTTCCTGGTTTTCCTTTCTCTCAGATTTTCTATTCTTTCCTGTATATGTTTGTTTGTTTGTTTGTTTGTTTGATTGGTTGTTGTTGGTTGGTTGGTTGGTTGGTAGGTTGGTTGGTTGGTTGGTTGGTAGTTGGTTGGTTGGTGGTTGGTTGGTTGGTTGGTTGGTTGGTTGGTTGGTTGGTTGTGTGTGTGTGTTCCTGCCTCGTAATGATCATCATATGAATATGTACCCGCACACACATACAACACACACAACCAAACCCCACACACACACACACACACACACACACACACAACACACACACACAACACACACACACCACACACACACACAACACACACACACACACACACAACAACAAACACAACAACACACACACAACACACACACACAACAACACACACACACACACACACACACACACACACACACACACACACACACACACACACACACACACACACACACACACAACAACACAATAAACAAACAACAAATAAACAAACACCACCGGTGCTTCATATACCCTGCCTGCAGCTGATCCCTTGTGTACACTGAGCCAAGAGACAGATGCTATGACATAATTACACCAGGAAAGAACAGGAACACCATTGAAACAACACAGCTCTTGTCAGTCAACTCTAACAGTGAAGTGCACTTGGCACCGGGAACCAACAGATTGGAAGGTCAGGCACAGAAATGGGTCAGGGTTTAGTGCTAGGATTAGGGCCAGGGTTAGGGTTAGGATGGGTTAGGGATAGGGATAGGGATAGGATAGGGATAGGGATTAGGGGATTGGGGTTTAGGATTAGGTATAGGGTTTGGGTCAGGGTTAGGTTATGGATAGGATTAGGGACAGGGTTAGGTAGGGATAGGGATAGGGTTAGGGTTAAGGGTAAAGGTAGGGTTAGGGTCAGGTTAGGGTTAAGGATAGGGTCAGGGTAGGATTAGGGTTAGGGATAGGGTCAGGTTAGAGTTAGGGTTAGGATTAGGGTCAGGGTGGTAGGGTTAGGGATAGGGATAGGGATAGGATTAGGTATAGGGTTTGGGTCAGGGTTAGGGTTATGGATAGGATTAGGGACAGGGTTAGGGATAGGGATAGGGTTAGGGTTAAGGGTAAAGGTAGGTTAGGGTCAGGATTAGGGTTAAGGATAGGGTCAGGGTTAGGGTTAGGATAGTGGTCAGGTTAGGGTTAGGGTTAGGTTAGGGTTAGGGTGTTAGGGTTTCATAATCATAATCAATCGATTTCATTGTTGTTTGTGGTGAATTCGATTATTCGTCTATAACCATTCTTCCTTAGGTGTTGTCTTTTATTTCGATCTTTCTATTACATGTTGCTGTTGTTGTTGTTGTTGTTGTTAATATTATTATTATTATTATTACATTATTACATTATTATTATTATCATTATCATCATCATTGTTGTTTGTTGTTGTTATCATTCTTCTTCTTCTTCTTACTTTATTATTATTATTATTATTATCCATCATCATCATCATCATCATCATTATTGTTGTTGCTGTTGTTGTTATTATTATCATTATTGTTATTATTATGACTATTATTATTTTATCATTATCATTTACGTCGTTGTTACTATTATTTACATCATTGTTGTTATTGTTATAATTATTGTTGTTGTTGTTGAATTTCTTGTTGTTGTTGGTTTGTACGTCTTGTTGTTGCTGTTGTTACTATCATATTATTATTATCATTATTATTACTATCATTATTAATGTTGCTGTTTTTGCAATTTGTTGTTGTGTTGTTGTTACTGATGTTGCTGAGGATGATAAAGTAGATGTTGTCTGTCAATTTACCCTTTTCATTGTTTCGTTTGTTTGTTCCACTTTTCCTGTCGTGCAAAAGTAATCAAATGATGACACACATTGCAACAGACAGTCGTCTCTTTGATGTTGAGTATTTCTTTACAAAATCATAACGAAACAGTCATGCACTCATTTGCACCCTATTTAATTAGGAGAGTGACAGAGAGAGGGGGGGGGGGAGAGCGAGCGAGAGAGAGAGAGAGAGAAGAGAGAGAAGAGTGTGTGTGTGTGCGTGAGTGAGAGAGAAAGGGGGAAACAAAAAAGAAGAGGAGGAAAGAGGGAGGGAGAGAAAGAGACAGACAGACAGACAGAAACAGAGAGACAGAGAGACAAAGACAGAGAAAGACAGACAGACAGAAACAGAGAGACTGAGACAGAGAAACAGGCAGAGAGAAAGAGAGACAGAGACAGAGACAGAGACAGAGAGACGAGAGACAGAGAGAGAGAGAGAGAGAGACATAGAAAGAGAAACAGACAGACAGACAGAGCGGCAAGGAAGAAAAAGAGAGCGAGAGAGAGAGCAGAGACAGAGAGACAGAGACAGAGAGAGACAGAGACAGAGAGACAGAAACAAAGACAGAGTCAGATAAACACACAGAGAGAAGCAAATAAAAAGCATATAAAATATGTCCTGTCTTAAGACTCTTGTTTTAATCTCCTTTTCAAAATAGGATTAATTTAATTTCTCTTTGTCCAATCTGCATTTTAAAAACAGGGATAATTATGTTCTCCAAATCGACCTTTTTCCATCTCCCTTTAAAACAGGCATAATTATGTTTTCGTTTCCTTTATGCTTGGGTTTTCTTTCTTTCTTTCCTTCTTTCTTTCTTTCTTTTTGCTTTTCTTTCTTTCTTTCTTTCTTTCTTTTTTTTTGTGACTATGTTTTCTTTCTTTTTCTGTTACGTTCTCATTCTGTTTTTAAAAGTGTAATATTCCCCTTTCAGCGGAGGAAGAGAGAAAGAGACAGACAGACATACAGACAGAGAAAAAAAGAGAGAGAGAGAAGAGAGTGAGAGACAGACAGACAAAGACAGAGAGACGGACAGGCAAACAATCAGAGACAGAGAGACAGAGACAAAGACAGAGACAGAGACAGAGACAGAAAGAAGCAAATAAAAAAAACAACAGATATTATTATGTTTTTGTTCCCTGTCTTACTTTGTTTTTTGTTTGTTTGTTTGTTTGCTTGCTTGCTTGTTTGTCTGTTTGTTTGTTTGTTTGTTTGTTTGCTTGCTTGCTTGTTTGTCTGTTTGTTTGTTTCTTTCTTTGTTTTTGTTTTTTTTTCTTTTTCTTCGATTTTCTCATCCTGTTTTAAAAGTGTAATGTTTCCCCTTTCAGTTATTTTATGCTTCCCCTTTCAGCTTTGTTTTTCTTCTTAAAGCAAAGACGTGTCCTTTTCTGCGAGTTAGGAGGGGTGAATGGGTCAGAGTAGTGCTGGATTGATTCACATTAATTTTAGAATGCTCTCTCTCTCTCTCTATCTTTCTCTCTCTCTCTGTCTGTCTCTCTCTTTCTCTCTCTGTGTCTCTCTCTCTTTC
>JAPXFY010000012.1:33621745-33626745 GCA_030674185.1 Monoplex corrugatus | reverse complement strand
ACACCTCCTACTTCAACAACATCACTGATGTCTGTGGTCTGGGGATCCAGGAGGTCGCCCACAAATTTCTCAATCGTGTGACCTGGAGAAGACTTATGACATCGAGCGCGGCTCCTACCGCTGATCCCGGCAAGGGAGAGAGGTGAGGTGAGGTGAGGTGAGGTGAGGTGAGGTGAGGTGAGGTGAGGTGAGGTGAGGTGAGGTGAGGTGAGGTGAGGTGAGGTGAGGTGAGTAAGTGAGGTGAGGTGAGGTGAGGTGAGTAAGTGAGGTGAAGTGAGGTGAGGTGAGGTGAGGTAAGGTGAGGTGAGGTGAAGTGAGGTGAGGTGAGGTGAGGTGAGGTAAGGTGAGGTGAGGTGAGGTGAGGTGAGGTAAGGTGAGGTGAGGTAAGGTGAGGTAAGGTGAGGTGAGGTAAGGTAAGGTGAGGTAAGGTGAGGTGAGGTGAGGTAAGGTGAGGTGAGGTGAGGTGAGGTAAGGTGAGGTGAGGTGAGGTGAGGTAAGGTGAGGTGAGGTAAGATGAGGTGAGGTGAAGTGAGGTGAGGTGAGGTAAGGTGAGGTGAGGTGAGGTGAGGTGAGGTGAGGTGAGGCTCTGTCTCTGTCTCTGTTTGTCTGTCTGTCTCTCTCTCTCTGTCTCTGTCTCTCTCTCTATCTCTCTGTCTATCTGTCTCTGTCTCTCTCTGTGTCTTTGTCTCTCTCTGTCGTGTGACCTGGAGAAGACTTGTGACGTTGAGCATGGCTCCTACCGCCGATCCAGGCGAAAGAGTGAAGAAATGAGATGAGGCTCGGACCAATTTCAGTGTCACATGTATATGCCAACTCCACAGTAATCTGGTTAACAAATGGCTAGTTTTCGACTCAATTGCAGTATTTTGTACCAAATCTACAACGGTCTAGTTAACCATATATGTCAAATTTGAGAGTACCTTGAATAACCGTAAATCCAGTTTTGGATCCACGTGCAGTGTGTTATGCCAGATTCCCTGTATTCTGTTAACACCATCATGACATTAACATGAATGGTTTCATATATAAAGAGTTATAGTGACACTATTAAGTCTCATTGTCTGCATTGTTCTCTACACTACAAAGACAAATGATACCATCACGTCAAAGCTTACATTCATTCACAGTGATTACACGTCATTACATCCCACCTAATGGTTACTCGATCTGAAAGAAAGAACTTCTCTCCTTCCCCGCACGTATATCCCACCCTCTAATTACTTCCTGACCTGATAGAGAAACAGAAAGGAGCACAGAATGGGAAGCGACCAACTGACCAGCAAGTGTCTGATTGCGAGAGAGAGAGAGAGAGAGAGAGAGAGAGAGAGAGAGATAGATAGAGAGAGAGAGAGACATAGAGACACAGAGAGACACAGAGAGACACAGAGAGACAGATAGACAGAGAGACAGGGAGAGACACAGAAACACAGAGAGAAAGACAGAGAGAGAGAGAGACAAAAAGACAGAGACAGAGAGACAAAGAGAGACAGAGAGAGAGAGAAAGAGAGAGAGAGTGAGAGAAAGATGGAGGGGGAGAGAAAGAGGGAGGGAGAAAGAGGGTGGGAGGGAGAGAGAGATAGATATATAGGTAGAGAGAGAGAGAGACAGAGAGAGAAGAGGAAATGGAATGAAAAGAAACCCTATTTTCCAACAATATGTATAAGCATACAGGACAGCTTACTAGCTGCCACTGCTAATCTGCTTATGGCACAAGAACAGAAGATATCATACCACTAAAAAATTAAGAATTAAACAATATAGAAAGAAGAAATAAGACTTAGATCGTAAACACATCAAAGTGAACAAATATATTTGAACGTGTGTGTGTGTGTGTGTGTGTGTGTGTTTTGTGTGTGTGTGTGTTTGTGTGTGTGTATGTGTATGTGTGTGTGTGCGTGTGTGTGCGTGTGTTTGTGGGGGGGAGAGAGAGAGAGAGAGAAAGAGGGACAGAGAGAGGAAGAGAGAGAGGACGATACACAGGACGAGGGAGAGACAGACAGACAGACAGACAGAGACACAGAGAGAGGACGAATGAGATAGAGAGAGAGAGAGAGAGAGAGAGAGAGAGAGAGAGAGAGAAAGGGACAGATAGAGAGAGAGAGAGAGAGAGAGACAGACAGACAGACAGACAGACAGAGAGAGAGAGATGACAACATGACACTAGAGGGAAACAGACAGGAGACTGTCAGCTGTTTTGTGGTATTTGCAAACACTGAATCTCTTGGATAAACAAAAACATCACAGGCTTTCTCTAGCTCAGTCTCAAAGATGGGAAAAGGTGCTAAGGTATCAACTGACCAGCAAGTAAGTGTGTGTGTTTGTGTGTAGTGTGTGTGTGTGTGTGTGTGTATGTGTGTGCATGTGTGTGTGTGTGTGTGTGAGTGTGTGTGTGTGTGTGTGTGTGTGTCAGAGAGAGAGAGAGACAGAGACAGAGAGAGACAGAGACAGACAAGCAGACGTGTAGACAGAGACAGAGAGAACAGTATAACACTAGAGAGAAAGAGACAGGAGGCTGTTGAGAGTCTACTGCTGTGTAGTATTTGCAAACAAGGAATCCCTTATACGAACAAAAACACGACAATCTTTGTCTCTCTCAGTCTCAGAGATCGGAAAAAGATGGAAAGGTACCAACTGACCAGTAAGTGTGTGGTTGTGAGAGAGAAAGAAAAAGACACGGAGAGAAGGGGGGAGGGAAGGAGACAGAGAGGGAGAAGGAAGGAGAGACAGAGAGAGAGAGAGAGAGGACATTATGACAGTATGGTACTGTAAAGAGAAAGAGACAAGAGGTTGTTGAGAATCTGCTTTGTTTGGTCTTTACAAACAATCGATATCTCAGACAAACAAATCAGACAGTCTTGTTTTCAGTCTCAGAGATTGGTGGAAAGCTTAACAACTGTCTCTTTTTTTTAAACCAATTTTAGGATCAACACATGCTGGTCTATATTGGCTTATTCATAAGGCACGTCTACAAAGGTGTCTGAACTAGTTAATATGTTACCTATCCAGACATGATATCCAAAGCATATTACGTTTTGCTTTTATTGTTATGAATTTTTTTCTCAACATTTTGAGTCATCTAGAGAGAAGAAGAAGAGGAACATCAGTATAATTATAAAGGCCTCTATAGCATTACTTAGAACTTTACGATAAATATCTTTCTCTGTTATCAATTCCGAAAGTGTCCAGCGCAATGTGCGATTTGTGAAATTTTCGGACACACGATTACTACATGTAAGATTCTATTCACAAGCAAGATGAATTTTGAAACCACCAAACATATATACTACTTCTCTGTCACCAGTGCTATGTGGTTATATAATAAGGGTCATCTCTATAATGGATAGCATCTATTGTGGGTCATTGCTGTTGTTTGTGACCGTCAGATAAGGCAACAAGTCTTTTAATGTTGTTGTTGTTAATACCAAAGGAAATAAGAGGGAAGCAGGGAGAATTTTAAATATCAACTAAGTAACATAACTCTTGGAGCCATGTAGAATTTCTCAAACCCAACACAGTTTGCGCTACCCATTCAGCTAGCATAGACGCAGCCACAAAGCATAAAGTGGCAAGCTCATGTTGTTGTTGTTGTTATTGTTGTTGTTGTTATTTTGTTGTTGTTATTGTTGTTGCTGCTGTTGCTGTTGTTGTTGTTGTTGTTGATATACGTATATACATCCACCCACGTGTCCATCAGTCGTCATCGTAAGTGTAATACAGACTTTATGAAGAATCAATTAAACTAGCAATACACTCTTCTACTGTTTTCATCCCAAAGTTCCATTCATTCTTACCGTTCCTGATACAAAAACTCAGTACTTGTAGCATGTCTAAACTCAAAAGGCTTGGAGGACACTTTAGTTGAACGTAACCAGCACATGTGCACACACATGCACACACACACACAACACACACACACACACACACACACACACACACACACACACACACACACACACACACACACAGTCACACACACACACACACACACACACACACACACACACACACAGTAACACTCAGTGACACACAACACACACAGTGACACTCAGTCACACACACACACACACCACAGTGACACACAACACACACACACACACACACACAACACACACACATACACACACGAGTGACACTCAGTCACACACACACACACACAGTGACACACACACATACACACACAGTGACACTCAGTGCACACACACACACACACACGCACACACAGGTTCACATTCACACACTTACGAACACGAGCGCACACACACATACGCACAAACACAGATAGAGAGAGAAAGGGAGAGAGAGAGACAGACAGACAAACAGAGAGAGAGAGAGAGAGAGAACAGACAGAGAGAGAGACAGACAGAGAGAGAGAGCTTGAGCTTCTCAGTTGCAAAAAAATCGACATTTCAGACACATACACACAAAAAAGAGTAAAGGTGTGTTTTCTTTCACCTTCAAAAAGAATGATGTTATCTTTGTCTTTCTCCACTTCCATTTTATCCCTAATATTAAAAAAAAAAACTACAGAAGTTAACAGCCAAGGGACATGTTGACAGAAAATGGTGGCCCCCAAACACTGATATTCATTCCTCATGTGTCAAGATAAATAGACGTTGCTCCGGCGCCACAAGAGACTCGTGGTAAAAAGTGCACACAAGAGTCGATAGCGTACAGCCCTTCTCGGAATGAAAGGCCAAGGACATGTGTTGTTTTATCTTTCTTTAAATTCCCTTTAAAAAAAAAAGAAAAAACAGGACACGGTTTTATTTCGACGGTGAGGTGAGGGTGTGTGTGGGGGGTGTGGGGGTGGGGTGGGGGTGGTGGCGTGTGTGTGTGTGTGTGTGTTTGTGTGTGTGTGGGGGGGGGGCGTGTATGTGTCTGTATTTGTGTGTGTGTGTCTGTGTGTCTGTCTGTCTATCTGTCTGTCTGTCTGTCTGCCTGCCTGTCTGTATGTATGTCTCTCTGTCTGTCTGTGAAAATAATGGGTGAACAAGATTTTC
>JAPXFY010000012.1:33609245-33616745 GCA_030674185.1 Monoplex corrugatus | reverse complement strand
TCCCTCTTATTTCTTTGGTATTACCTATATGCCTTGGAAGCAACCCTGTATATGTTCTGTCTTGTCTATGTGCGTGTGTCTGGTCAGTTCAAGAATAAAACACTATGCCAATCTTGAACATAAGACCAATATATTGTATGTATTTCTCTCCTCTCTGATAGTTGTGTGTAGGGTAGTTGCAGAGTATAAAAGTAGGCTTGGGCGCTCTTTTTTGAGGAGTGTTCTTAGCTTACAGTTTTTGTGCTTCGTATCTGCTTCTATGCTAGCTGAATGGGTAGCGCAAACTATGTTAGATTTGAGAAGTTTCACAACATGGGAGATAATTCGTACGTGACTCTCAAGAGTAATGTCCTTTGGTTGATATTACAAAAATTCTCCCTGCTTCCCTCTTATTTCTTTGTTATTACATGTATGTATACGTTCCAAAACGCATGTAACTCGTGGTTTTTCCACTTCTAACGATGCTTTCATTCTTGTCCCTTGATTTCCTTCTGGCCTCATTAACAGAATGATGCCAGCGTGGAAACATGTTTCCCAACACGAGAGAACATGGTGTTACCCCACACAATCTGTTCCCACCTCACGTGTCAAGATAAAGAACTTCCTCTCTGCTAGAGGAGAATTGGGTAAAAAAAAAGGATACAGATGGGAATGGGTAAGGAAGGGGGAAGGGGATGGGGGGTGGGGGTGGGACACAGACTGGCTGAGAACATCCAACCTGGTTAGGAAGGAAGAAGTCCAAGTCCTTCTTTGCTCATTTACTGCTTCAACTACGTTTGTGTTTGTTTCTCCCGAAATTACATGTTTTTACTTCTCTGGTTTCACAGTGTGTGGAATGATGGGCAACCCGCTGTGCATCTCTCTGTCTGTCTGTCTCTCTCTCTCTCTGTCTCCGTCTCTTCTCTCTCTCTTCTCTCTCTCTCTCTCTCTCTCTCTCTTCTTTCATTCTTCTTCTATCAACAATGGGCTTCATGGTTGTCAGAACAATTGTTAGCTGATATCTTGTTATTATCTGAAACAGTTTTACTGTTACAGAGGCAGTTATATAACAATAGCGGATAATTTCCTGGACCTTAAGCGAATAAATTATGAAAAAAAACTGTAATATTATGGTGTTCAGAAGAGTGTATTGTTTGGCTGCTAGAGAAAGATTGATGTACTATAGTACGGTTATGCCTGTAGTCCATATTCATAAACATTTGGGGATCTATTTTTCTACACATTTCAGTTTTACTTTTGCTTGCAAACAGTGTTGTTAGCAGAGCCAAGAATGCATTGCTGTGTGTCTAAAACCGCTTTACGCTTACAGAGACAGTTAAATACTCTAGCAAAAGCAGTTAATTTCCTGCATCTTAAAGTGAATAAATTTTGAATAAACGTGATATTGACTTGTTCACAAAAGCGTATTATTTGACTGCTAGAAAGTTACAATTTCTACAACTAGATAAACAGATAGAGAATTAAACATATAGACAAAGAGCACATAAACAAGCACAGACTGTAGCAATGGAGGAGTCAGTGATGACTGAGGAAAACATTTCGCGTGGCAGACATACTTGACAGGTACATTCTCTTCAGTCTGCTGCGTGTGATTTCTCTGTCATTAAGCTATACTATAGCAAAAGTGGCATTCACGGTGGCTTAAGGGTGGACTGAAAAATAGGACGACGTCTGACGATTTTGGATGAAGAAGCGACTTTCGTGAATGTTTTTTGTTTTATTTAGTTTTCTTTTTTACAAAGTAGGGTCATTTGTGGACGGTATCAGTGCACACATAAACTATAGGTACGTACTGGACCCTTTTTTGTAGTTTTCACAAAACAAAATGGATAATACCAGTGTGTTGAAACCAACATTAAGTTACATCCACTACGAAGATTAAACAGCACTACACTGTAGTTACTGGCTTATTCACTTTGAAAACACATCTCTATCACACCCCTGCTGCTATGGTGATTCTTCGTTATCAGTCTCCTATAAAACCCACAGCATGCTCAGCTCTTGGTAGGAGCTCGTCATGACAGAAAAATCACACAATATTTTCAAACTCACGATCTCCCAGTCAGAAGTCTGGTACGTGACTAATTCTTCACGGTGACCGGTAGGGCGATGGAAGTTAAGGCGATGAAAAAGGACAGGGAGGGAGAGGGTTGAAAGCCGTAAAGAGTTGTTGAGGATGTGGTGACATGTGATGTTAGAAAACAGAGAAAATCTCTTAGAGAAGCAAAGAACACTGTCCTTGTCTCTGTCAATTTCGTCCTGTGGGCTGGTTGACTCTTTTGATAAAGCCATGAACTTCCAGATGTCACGTACTGATTTCAGTCCTTCCCCTAAGATGCTATGTCTCTTGTCCTGTCCTTCTCTTAGGATGGCATGTCTTCAGTCCTTCCACCAAGATGCCATGTTTTGAATTCAGTCCTTCCCCTGAAATGCCATGTCTTGAATTTGTCCTTCTCCTACGATGCTATGTCTTGAGTCCTGTCCTTCTCTTAAGATGGTATGTCTTCAGTCCTTCCCCTAAGATGTCATGTCTTGAGTTCTGTCCTTCTCCTGAGATGTCATGTTTTGAGTTCTGTCCTTCTCCTGAGAGTCATGTCTTGAGTTACATCGTTCCCCTGTGATGTCATTCTTGAGTTCTGTCCTTCCCCTAAGATGTCATGTGTCGAGTTCTGTCCTTCTCCTAAGATGTCATGTGTCGAGTTCCGTTCTTCCCCTAAGATGTCATGTGTCGAGTTCCGTTCTTCCCCTAAGATGTCATGTGTCGAGTTCTGTCCTTCCCCTAAGATGTCATGTGTCGAGTTCTGTCCTTCCCCTAAGATGTCATGTGTCAAGTTCTGTCCTTCCCCTAAGATGTCATGTGTCGAGTTCTGTCGTTCCCCTAAGATGTCATGTGTCGAGTTCCGTTCTTCCCCTAAGATGTCATGTGTCGAGTTCCGTTCTTCCCCGAAGATGTCATGTGTCGAGTTCTGTTCTTCCCCTAAGATGTCATGTGTCGATTTCTGTCCTTCCCCTAAGATGTCATGTGTCGAGTTCTGTCCTTCCCCTAAGATGTCATGTGTCGAGTTCCGTTCTTCCCCTAAGATGTCATGTGTCGAGTTCCGTTCTTCCCCTAAGATGTCATGTGTCGAGTTCTGTCCTTCTCCTAAGATGTCATGTGTCGAGTTCCGTTCTTCCCCTAAGATGTCATGTGTCGAGTTCCGTTCTTCCCCTAAGATGTCATGTGTCGAGTTCTGTCCTTCTCCTAAGATGTCATGTGTCGAGTTCCGTTCTTCCCCTAAGATGTCATGTGTCGAGTTCCGTTCTTCCCCTAAGATGTCATGTGTCGAGTTCTGTCCTTCCCCTAAGATGTCATGTGTCGAGTTCCGTTCTTCCCCTAAGATGTCATGTGTCGAGTTCTGTTCTTCCCCTAAGATGTCATGTTTTGAGTTCTGTCCTTCCCCTAAGATGTCACGTGTTGAGTTCTGTTCTTCCCCTAAGATGTCATGTTTTGAGTTCTGTTCTTCCCCTAAGATGTCACGTGTTGAGTTCTGTCCTTCCCCTAAGATGTCATGTGTCGAGTTCTGTTCTTCCCCTAAGATGTCATGTGTTGAGTTCTGTCCTTCCCTAAGATGTCACGTGTTGAGTTCTGTCTTTCTCCTGAGATGTCATGTGTTGAGTTCTGTCCTTCCCCTAAGAAGTCACGTGTTGAGTTCTGTCCTTCTCCTGAGATGTCACGGTTATTTGTCCTTCCTAAGATGTCATGTTGAGTTCTGTCCTTCTCCTGAGATGTCATGTGTTGAGTTCTGTCCTTCTCCCTGAGATGTCATGTGTTGAGTTCTGTCCTTCTCCTGAGATGTCACGTGTTGAGTTCTGTCCTTCCCCTAAGATGTCATGTGTGAGTTCTGTCCTTCTCCTGAGATGTCACGTGTTGAGTTCTGTCCTTCCCCTAAGATGTCATGTGTTGAGTTCTGTCCTTCTCCTGAGATGTCACGTGTTGAGTTCTGTCCTTCCCCTAAGATGTCACGTGTTGAGTTCTGTCCTTCTCCTGAGATGTCACGTGTTGAGTTCTGTCCTTCCCCTAAGATGTCATGTGTTGAGTTCTGTCCTTCTCCTGAGATGTCACGTGTTGAGTTCTGTCCTTCCCCTAAGATGTCCATGTGTTGAGTTCTGTCCTTCTCCTGAGATGTCACGTGTTGAGTTCTGTCCTTCCCCTAAGATGTCATGTGTTGAGTTCTGTCCTTCTCCTGAGATGTCACGTGTTGAGTTCTGTCCTTCCCCTAAGATGTCATGTGTTGAGTTCTGTCCTTCTCCTGAGATGTCACGTGTTGAGTTCTGTCCTTCCCCTAAGATGTCATGTGTTGAGTTCTGTCCTTCTCCTGAGATGTCAGTGTTGAGCTTCGTCCTTTCCCCTAAGATGTCATGTCTTGAGTTCTGTCCTTCTCCTGAGATGTCATGTGTTGAGTTACGTCTTTACCTAAGATGTCATGTCTTGAGTTACGTCCCTTCTCCTAAGATGTCATGTGTTGAGTTTTCTAATGCGTCTTTTCTCCTACTAGATGTCATGTCTTGAGTTACGTCTTCCCCTAAGATGTCATGTCTTGAGTTACTGTTCTTCCCCTAAGATGTCATGTCTTGAATTACGTCCTTTACCTAAGATGTCATGTCTTGAGTTACGTCCTTCCCCTAAGATGTCATGTTTGAGTTACGTCCTTCCCCTAAGATGTCATGTCTTGAGTTACGTCCTTTACCTAAGATGTCATGTCTTGAATTACGTCCTTTACCTAAGATGTCATGTCTTGAGTTACGTTCTTTACCTAAGATGTCATGTCTTGAGTTACGTCCTTTACCTAAGATGTCATGTCTTGAATTACGTCCTTTACCTAAGATGTCTGTCTGAGTTACGTCCTTTACCTAAGATGTCGTGTCTTGAATTACGTCCTTTACCTAAGATGTCATGTCTTGAATTACGTCCTTTACCTAAGATGTCATGTCTGGAGTTACGTCCTTTACCTAAGATGTCGTGTCTTGAATTACGTCCTTTACCTAAGATGTCATGTCTTGAGTTACGTCCTTTACCTAAGATGTCATGTCTGGAGTTACGTCCTTTACCTAAGATGTCGTGTCTTGAGTTACGTCCTTTACCTAAGATGTCATGTCTTGAATTACGTCCTTTACTTAAGATGTCATGTCTTGAGTTACGTCCTTTACCTAAGATGTCGTGTCTTGACTTACGTCCTTTACCTAAGATGTCATGTCTTGAGTTAAGTCCTTTACCTAAGATGTCATGTCTTGAATTGCGTCCTTCCCCTAAGATGTCGTGTCTTGAGTTACGTCCTTTACCTAAGATGTCATGTCTTGAGTTACGTCCTTCCCCTAAGATGTCGTGTCTTGAGTTACGTCCTTTACCTAAGATGTCGTGTCTTGAGTTACGTCCTTTACCTAAGATGTCGTGTCTTGAATTACGTCCTTCCCCTAAGATGTCATGTCTTGAGTTACGTCCTTCCCCTATGATGTCATGTGTTGAGTTACGTCCTTTACCTAAGATGTCATGTCTTGAGTTACGTCCTTTACCTAAGATGTCATGTCTTGAGTTACGTCCTTTACCTAAGATGTCATGTCTTGAGTTACGTCCTTTACCTAAGATGTCATGTCTTGAGTTACGTCCTTTACCTAATATGTCATGTCTTGAATTACGTTCTTGAGTTACGTCCTTCCCCTCAGATGTCATGTCTTCAGTTACGTCCTTCCCCTAAGATGTCGTGTCTTGAGTTACGTCCTTTACCTAAGATGTCATGTCTTGAGTTACGTCCTTTACCTAAGATGTCATGTCTTGAGTTACGTCCTTTACCTAAGATGTCATGTCTTGAGTTACGTCCTTTACCTAAGATGTCATGTCTTGAGTTACGTCCTTTACCTAAGATGTCATGTCTTGAGTTACGTCCTTTACCTAAGATGTCATGTCTTGAATTACGTCCTTTACCTAAGATGTCATGTCTGGAGTTACGTCCTTTACCTAAGATGTCATGTCTTGAATTACGTCCTTTACCTAAGATGTCATGTCTTGAGTTACGTCCTTCCCCTAAGATGGCATGTTTTGAGTTACGTCCTTCCCCTAAGATGTCATGTTTTGAGTTACGTCTTTCCCTATGATGTCATGTCTTGAGTTACGTCCTTCCCCTAAGATGTCATGTCTTGAGTTACGTCCTTCCCCTCAGATGTCATGTTTTGAGTGACGTCCTTCCCCACAGCATAAAAGCTGGCTTGTTTGCTGCCCATATTAAACGCTCCAATTATTCTGGTGGTGTCACTGTTTCAAGCTTAAAAGTTCCCTTCCTCTCTCCAATTTAAGATCTTACCAGCGCATAAGGATTTGCGTAGGCTGAAGAAGTCTTCCAGATAACTACTGACAGATTTGGATAGAGCACAGATGGAAGTGTTCGAGTGCGATGAATCCCTCTTGGGTAAACTCTAAACTCTAAACTCAGTCTCGTAGGTCTGAGGACTCGGTATTGATCAGTCTGCTTCACAAGTCTGAAACCTGAACAGGACACTCTATGTGCTTTTTGATGCTCTTCTCGCATGTCTTCAAGACACTGGGATTATGTCTCCATCATTTGAACTGGAACAATATCTAGTTATTAAATACATCATGTTCTAATCAAAGAAAATGTTTGTTAGTTTGCTTCATCGTTATCAAAGACAGCATGTTATAATGAAAGAAAGTGTTTGTTAGTTTGTTTCAGCGTTAATAGTTTCATAGTTAGTTTGTTTCAGTCTTTTTCTCATAATTTTTGTATCTGGTGTTTGTTTTTTTGTAAAATTACGCTTGACAAAGGCCAGTTGGCCGAAAATTTGTGCCTGTCTTGTCTTGTTGTATTAAATATGCGTTCGTATTCTTCTTTCGTGTTTTTTTTTCTGGTTAAAGAAAGTGTTTGTTAGTTTGTTTCATTGTTGATAAAGAAAGCATGTTATAATCAAAGAAAGTATTTGTAAGTTTGTTTCATTTTTATTAAAGACGACATAATATAATAAAAAATATGTTCGTTAGTTTGTTTCATCATTGTTAAAGACATCATGTTATAATCAAAGAAAGTGTTTATTTATGTTTTATTTTTTTAAAGGAATACACCTGTTTATATTACAGAACTCTCCCACAAATTTACCCGAATTTCTGGCCGTCACAACATTCTTTTTTTAGCATTTTAAATTCTCTCAGATGCATACATGCACGTTGTTTCATCAGCTCACTGCATCGGGATGGTACTGGTATCTTGATGTGGGGTAAGTGTTCATGCTGGTGTTTTCATGTTTCAGTCACACATACACTGACACGACTTACATGATCTTTAGTGTGAGTGTTTGATATTTTCCATGCGTATACGCACGAAGGGTGTTTGGGTACTAGCAAATAAATAATTGTATATAATATGCTCTCTATAATTTTCCATTGCTTTTATTCTTTCTCCCCATTTATAGCCGTGTGCGTGTGCGTGTGTGTGTGTGTGTGTGTGTGTGGTGTGT
>JAPXFY010000012.1:33579245-33599245 GCA_030674185.1 Monoplex corrugatus | reverse complement strand
TATGTGTGTGCATGTGTGTGTGTGTGTGTGTTTGTGAGTGTGCGAGTGTGTTTGTGTGTATGTGTGTGTGTGTATTTGTGTGTGTGTGTGTGTGTATTTGTGCGTGTGAGTGTGGTGTGTGTGTGTGTGTGTATCTGTGTCTGTGTCTGTGTCTGTGTCTGTGTCTGTGTTTAAGTTTATGCCTATGTGTGTTGGATATGAATGTGTCTACAGTGGAAAGCTATATGTCTTGTTTCGTTTTGGCGTTCCCATAATTCTCGAAAGTATTATACATGCTGGTTTGTCTACACTGTGCACGTGATATGTTGCTGCACAGTCTGCATACATAGTCTGTCTTCGGTGGGCGTACATGCCGGGTGTTTTTGTGTCTGTATAACCCAACCCGTGATCCGACCTACGGGATCGTTTACGTGCATATTGTTTTGTTGTTGTTGTTGTTTGTTTGTTTGTTTGTTCGTTTGTTTGTTTGTTTGTTTAAAGCCCAGCCGACTGCACGGAGCCACATCAGGAGTATAACCGTTTTAAAACATACACAATACTTCAACAGGAAAAAACAAGGGAATAGAAAATTAAGTCCACATATCAGTGCATTCTCGCACATAATCTAAGAAGATGCCCCTGGCGTAGACCACTCCATCCAATTCATAACATAAAGAATTTAAAAAACACACCAGATTACAATTTTAAATATAACTAAAGGCTCTAAAACATATATAAAACGGGCGTAAATTACTTAAAATTGCTTCCGAATATCACATTTCTCTAGAGCCATAAACGCACTAAACATATGTACCCAATTATCAATCCTAAGAGAAAGTACGTAAGACTTTATCAAACACATACAGGTGAATGGACCAGCAAGGAAGAAATGACAGAAAGCAAGGGAACAAGGCAGAAACAAAGACAGTGACAGAAAAGAGGAAATTTCAAGCACAGAATTTCCTGAAGATGGGGATACTATTTGTACTGAAAAAAACCCTGGCATCCCCACGGGAAGGGGGGGGGGGGGATTACGTGCACATATTATATTATACATGCGTATAAACACGAAGAAGATTTAGACACCGGTACTGTAGGTCTGCACACATTTTGACCTGGCAGATCGAAAAGAAATCCCCAAACTTTACCCACCAGGCTGAGAGAGGTATAACTCTAGACAGATACCAGTGGAAGTCTAACGTTTACCCACCCACTTTATATACAGCTGTCGTCGTCCCCACGTCCAGTCTTGACTAATGGCTATTTCATGTCGAAAACAATCTGACTCCCACAGCCACCAGTCACCAAACACTTTCCTACTGCTCTGTGTGAATGAGAGACTCAGTGGGCAGCGAGAGGGAAAGAGGGAAGAAGTGATACTGACACTGACATTGCTTTAATTGTGAAAGCTAGCGACCCATACACAAGGTTCGTATGTATAGGAAGGCTTTCAAAGACACACACACACAGACACACACACAGACACACACACAGACACACACACAGACACACACACAGACACACACACACACACAAACACACACACACAAACACACACACACACACACACACACATACAGCGAGTGAAAGAGAGACAGACAGGCAGACAGAGACAGAGACAGAGACAGAGCAGAATGGGAAGTAGAAGAAGACGAAGAAGAAGAAGAAAAAAAAGAAGAAGACAGACAGAAAGAAAGAAAGAAAAAAGAAAAAGAAGGGAAGAAAGAGAGAGAGAGAGAGAGAGTGGGGAAAGAGAGAGAGGGAAGACATAAAGAGCGAGAGAGATAAAGGAAGAGAGAAAGAGGGAGAGTGAGAGAGACAGACAGACCCACGCACATACACATAGACACACACACACACACACACACACACACACACACACACACACACACACACATGCAACACACACACACACACACACACACACACACACCACACACACACACCTCACTCACACACACACAGAGACAAATAGATAAATAGACAGACAGACAGACAGACAGAGAAAAGCGTACAATCGTGCCGATGTTTACAATCGATTCGACGATAAAACAGACTCTCTCTATCCTTGTTTTTCTTCGGTCTTAAGACTTTAGAATTTGCCGTTAAAGGTTCGGTTTTTCTCAGCTGTTGTTAAGCTAGATTGGAGATAAAGGTCTGGCTTACTAGTGTCATCTTCCTAAAGGTATTTAACTCGCTATCCACTATCGAATGTAAATAACTTCGCACTACTTTAAAACATCACCGTTGAATCATTTGTATTGCCATTTTTCTTTCTTGCAGCTTTACTAAGTATATGGGTCCCTGGAGGAGGAGGAAGAACAAGAAGAGTGAGGAGGAGGAGGAGGAGGAGGAGAATGAGAGACAAACAAGAAGAGAAGACGACGAAGAAGAAGAAGAACAAGAAGAAGGAGGAGGAGGAGGAGACAAGAATGAGGAGGAGGAGAATGAAGAAGAAGTGGAGAAGAAGAAGAAGAAACAACAACTAACAAAACAAGACGACGACGACGACGAAGAAGAAGAAGAAGAACAAAAACAACAAACAAATAACAACAAGACGAAAAAGAAGAAGAAGAAGAGAGAAGAAGACGAGACGACGGACGAACGAAGAAGAAGAGAAGAAGAAGAAGAAAAAGAAGAAGAAGAAGACGAAGAAGATGACGACGACGACGACGACGAAGAAGAAGAAGAAGAGAGAAGAAGAAGAAGAAGAAGAAGAAGAGAAGAAGAAGAAGAAGAAGAAGAAGAAGAAGAAGAGAGAAGAAGGAAGAAGAAGAAGAAGAAGAAGAAGAGAAGAAGGAAGAAGAAGAAGGAAGAAGAAGATGCGAAGAAGAAGAATGCGAAGAGAAGAAGGAAGAATGCGAAGAAGAAGAATGAAGAAGAGAAGAATGCGAAGAATGCAAGAAGAAGAAGAAGAAGAAGAAGAATGGAAGAATGGAAGAAGAAGAAGAAGAAGAAGAATGCAAGAAGAAGAGGGAAGAAGGAAGAAGAAGAATGCGAAGAAGAAAAGAATGCGAAGAAGAAGAAGAGAATGGAAGAAGAATGCAGAAGAAGAATGCGAAGAAGAAGAAGAAGAAGAAGAAGAAGAAGAAGAAGAAGAAGAGAAGAAGAAGGAAGAAGAAGAAGAAGAAGAAGAGAAGAAGAATGCGAAGAAGAAATAGAAGAAGAAAGAAGAAGAAGAAGAGAAGAAGAAGAAGAAGAAAGAAGAAGAAGAAGAAGAAGAAGAAGAAGAAGAAGAGAAGAAGAAGAAGAAGAAGAAGAAGAAGAAGAAGAAGAAGAAGAAGAAGAAGAAGAAGAAGAAGAAGAAGAAGAAGAAGAAGAAGAAGAAGAAGAAGAAAGAAGAAGAAGAAGAAGAAGAAGAGAAGAAGAAGAAGAAGAAGAAGAAGAAGAAGGAAGAAGAAGAAGAAGAAGAAGAAGAAGAAAAAGAAGAAGAAGAAGAAGAAGAAGAGAAGAAGAAGAAAAGAAGAAGAAGGAAGAGAAGAAGAAGAAGAAGAAGAAGGAAGAAGAAGAAGAGAAGAGAAGAAGAAGAAAGAAGAAGAAGAAGAAGAAGAAGAAGAAGAAGAAGAAAGAAGAAGAAGAAGAAGAAGAAAGAGAAGAAGAAAAAGAAGAAAGAAGAAGAGAAGAAGAAGAGAAGAGAGAAGAAGAAGAAGAAGAGAATGCGAAGAAGAATGGAAGAAGGAAGAAGATGCGAAGAACAAGAAGAACAAGAAGAACAAGAAGAAAATAAGAAGAAAGAAAGAAAACAGAAAAGAAACAAAGACATAAGCAATGAAAAGAAAGAAAGAAAAGAAAGAAGAAAAGAAAGAAAGAAAGAAGAAGAAAGAAAGAAAGGAAGAAAGAAAAAGAAAGAAACTTTGGAGACACTCCGATCCAAGCAAACACAACTCGACCAGAACTTGAACTCAATTTACGCGTGACAAGTCTCAATTCATAAATACAAGGAAACACTGAAAACTGGTATCTAATAGCAGAAGAGCGTTTTGCAAACTTATCCGTTCACATTATCACTGTCACCAAGAAATTTTTGACGTTTTTGGTAAGATGAGCAGTTGTTCGCCTTTATTGGTCTTTTTTTCTTTGGCACATCCAGTCAATTAAAAACCAAAACCAAGCCATGGAACTTACACATAACCCTGTATCTACTGTGACAGTTTCACAGTCGTGGGTTTTGTGAATTTGGAAATCATCATCATCATCAGGTGCCCTGCCGTATGGCGTTGGCGATCATGGACTTCCATCTGCCTCTATCTCTCGTTGCCCCAAGCATCTCCCCCACTCTGCTCGTCCCCAGCCACTCTGCAAGTCCGTCCAGCATTTTCTCCCTGGGTCTACCTGGTGCTCTCTTTCCCTCCTGCTTTCCCGTTGTGACCAGGTGCTCCAAATCCCCCTTCCTCATAAAATGGCCTATGAATGTTGCCTGTCTTTTCCTAATCTTCCTTATGAATTATCTACTCGCGTCTGCCTCCATCAAGACTGTCTCGTTTGTTTTCTTTGCTGTCCATGGAAATATAATATAACACTGAATTATGTTGTAATTATTTCCTTTTCATGGCCGTCGTATGAGACATCCCCTAAACACTGTCTAGAACCTTTCAGTCTTTTCATCTGCTGGGCTATGTGTTCAATTAACATAACATTAGAATGTACACAGTTCTCCTACAAATCCACTAATCTCGCGGAATTCCTCCTCCATCATTGTCTCATCAGCGACTATAATCTAATCTGAACCCTGCAATTACCTGCTGCTGCTGGCAGCCACCATTTTTTCATGTACTAAAGTGTACGTTCGTTCACCTCTATTTACATGATTGCTCAACATTAGCATAATAAGGCCAATGGCTGAGTGATTCAGTGACTTAGAGAGAGAAAGAGAGAGAGGGGAGAGAGAGAGGGGGAGAAAGAAAAGAGAGAGTGTGAAATAGAGTGAGTGAAAGAGTGAAAATGAAGGAGAGGGAGAGAAGGAGAGAGAGAGGAGAGACAGAGACAGAAAGAGAGACAGAGAGAGACAGAGACAGAAAGAGACAGACAAACAGGCATACAAGGAGTTTCAAGCTATGCTAATAAGGCGATATTTTCCATATCGGTAACTTACGCTCATGAAATGCGGTTGACATCGAGGAAACTCATCGTATGATCTGTCTGTATATATTCGGAAATATTCCAGTACACTCTGTCAATAACCCGAAGATGTGTTCTGTTTCCAAACAAAATTTAATTGATAACCAAACTCGCTGTCTTTCACTCTTGCCAATGAAAGGATCACGGGTGTTCCTCGAGTTCACCGATCACCATCACCATTATCATCATCATGTGCCCTGCCACATGGCGTTAGCGATCACAGCCCTCCATACGAATCTGTCCCATGTCACTGCAAGTACATCTCCCACCCTCTCTGTTTTCATCCATTCTGCAAATCTGTCCAGTATTTTCTCCCTGGGTCTACCTGGTACTGTTTTTCCTTCCAGCTTTCCTGTTGTTACCAGGTGCTCAAATTTCTCTTGGCTCATAAAGTGTCCTATAAATGTTGCTTGTCTGTTCCAAGTCTTCTTCATTAATACCAAAGAAATAAGAAGGAAGCAGGGAGAATTTTTATAATATTAATCAGACATCACTCTTGAGAATTATCTCCCATGTTGTATTTCTCAAATGTAACTGAGCTTACTGTTTTTGTACTTTGTATCTGCCTCTATGCTAGCTGAATGGGTAGCGCAAACTGTGTTGGATTTGAGAAGTACAACATGGGAGATAATTCTCAAGAGTTATGTCCTTTGATTAATACTTCTTCATTAATGTTCTCTGAGTGTTTGCTTCCTTTAAGGCTGTCTCGTTTGTTTTCTTTGCTGTCCATTGAACTTTTCATATCTTAGAAATCACATTTCAGCTGTCTCAGTCTTGTTCTGACTTTGTATGTTGACTGTCCACGCTTCGTATCCGTACAACCGTATCTGTTCTATGTAACACTCAAAACCTCTCTTCCTGATATTAATTGATAGGTTTTGGTTGGAAGAACGCTTTTCATTTACTCGAATGCTGTTTTAGCTTGGCTGATTCTGCTGGCTATCTTTAATGACTGATCATCATAGCATTCGGAATTAGCAACTGCTTATGTGGACCACCGTGTCCTGCTTTTATAAAGAAACAAAACGTTCTTGTATGGCCCTGTCTTCTAAATTCATTTGGACTTTCTCCACCCTACACGTAGTCCACTGAAGTCATGGTGATCAGTAACAAACATGAAATCCCCTCATGCAAGATAACAGCAAATGGCACAACCTTGACACAGGTTGATAGATTTAAATACCCTGGGAATGATCATTTCATCAGACAGCAGATGCACATCAGAAATAGCCGGCAGAATCGGCCAAGCCAAAATAGCATTCAAGAAAATGACAAGCATTCTTACCAACAAATGCCTATCAACTAACATCAGGAAGAGAGTTCTTGAATGATATATAGAACCGATACTGTTGTACGGATGTGAGGCGTGGACAGTCAACATGCAAAGCCAGAACAAGATTGAGGCAACCGAGATATGGTTTCTAAGAAGAATGTTGACAGTTCCATGGACAGCAAAAAAACAAACAAACGAGACAGTCTTGATGGAGGCAGACACAAGGAAGTTTAGGAAAAGACAGGCAGCATTTATAGGCCATTTTATGAGGAAGGGGGATTTGGAGGTAGACCCAGGGAGAAAATGCTGGACGGACTTGCAGAGTGGCTGGGGACGAGGAGGGTGGGGGAGATGCTAGGGGCAACGAGAGATAGAGACAGATGGAAGTCCATGATCGCCAACGCCATGCGGCAAGGCACCTGATGATGATGATGATGATGACACGTAGTCCAAGTAATTAAACAAGGAACAACCCCCGAAGGTGCGGATGGACCCAGAACACCACGCCTCGCCACTCTCCGGACATTCACCTCCTGAGCTTCCGACGCCACTTGATAGTTATTTCATCAAGGACAGGGGGGAATGTCCATGTGTTGCATGACCTCCATTCGGACCCAGTCATGAGTTACCTTGTTAGGTTTACGCATAATATATTATCAAACATTTTCGTGGAACATGAAATTCAATTTGTGCGTCGAACTGACCACATTTCACTGTCTTGGTGGACAGTGGGCATCTTTGGTGGGTGTGTATGATGGTTGTTTTCAAGTTTCCATAAGTCAGCCACTGACATGACTTACATGACCTTCAACATGTATAGCTGATATTATATATACATATACACACACGCTTAAAGAGTGTTTAGACACTGGTAGATCTGCACACAAATTGACTTTGGGGATTGGAAGAATCTCCTCCCTCCACCAATTACTCAGGCAGTCGTGTCTTGACAGATCGAACCCTGGACCTTCTGAATGTTTATCAGACGTTTATCCATTAGACCACCGCGCCAGTTGTGACCTTATAAATAGCGTATATGGAAAAGAGTTGAATTCACCTTTCGACTTGACATAAAAACCACAGACAAAAAAAAGCTTTCTATGATGTTAACATGTCTCAATGTTGTTTTTGTACCTGTGAAAGACCGAAAACATCGAAACATGATAACTGGGCACAACAGGCTGAGCAAACATCTTTTAGAGAAAAAAATGAGAGTTGTGATCTCCCCTGCGTGTCATTGTGGAGAGGCAGAGGTGGAAACGAAACCACATTCCACAGGTCTGCATACATCTCCAGCTGCCGATGGAGGGGACGTGGCCGAAGCCGACTACCCTGTAGGAAGAAAACTGTATAGGCCTGAATGCTGTGCAGATGACAGCGAACTTTGTCTCCAGAATGGGTCTTCAGGTGTAATACCAACAAAGAGAAGAAGAAGAAACACGCAGGTGTATTGTCTGTGATTATTGTTATGTCAACCACTAAACTGAGTACAGTGCGTTTCTTTTTCATGTCTATATTTCGTCTTATTTGCAGTCACTGTTTTTTTGCCCTCCGTTTTAATTAACAATTTCTGTCATTTCCATACATGAACAACTTCACGTCAAGAAATGCAAAATCAAAACTTACATGTGTCCATACTTAAATAACTAGAGAACTGGGAGAAAGAGACAGACTGTCAAAAAGGCAGACGGACAAACAGATAGACAGAATCATATACAAATCCCAATTTCTTTGATACTACACATATCACCTTTCTTTCAACAGACATTACATAGTGTTACAAAAATACCGTGCTTCTCATACGGGGTTTTCAAATCCATCCATGTATGTCACATATCCGTATAGATAGATAGATAGATAGATAGATAGATAGAGAGAGATAAATAGACAGATAGATAGATAATGATAGATAGACAGATAGATAGACAGACAGACAGATAGGTAGATAGATAGATAGATAGATAGATAGACAGACAGACAGACAGATAGACAGATAGATAAACAGAGATAGAGAGACAGGTAGATAGATAGAGTTATAGGCATATCCGTATATCTCATCGATTAACATAACTTGGGGTTTGCACGAATACAACCTGTCCTTCCCGTCTGAATGATATATTATATAATGACACATTCACTATCATCATGGTGGCATAAAAAAAACCATACATACTTCAATTTCCGTCTCTCGATAATCATAATTATATACTTCAATTTCTGTATCTCGATAAATATATATATTTCAATTTCCGTATCTCGATAATTATATATATTTCAATTTCAGTATCTCGATAATTATATATATTTCAATTTCCGCATCTCGATAATTATATATACTTCAATTTCTGTATCTCGATAATCATATATACTTCAATTTCCGTATCTCGATAAATATATATATATACTTCAATTTCAGTATCTCGATATATACCAACAAATGCTCTTTTTTTTTAATCTCTTTATTCATTTTAGCCAATCCGTGGCTGGTCAGATGTTATCGTCTTTTATGTATGAATCCCAAGAGTAGCGCAAGACACTGTTAACATATCGTAAAGGGAAATATAGACGTGCTGTGGCTAGACTCACGTCTGTTTACTTTCACTTCCATGATTAGTCTGCACGGCTACGGTCTATTAGCGATGTTTGTATTGATAACAAAACCACCATGGCAGGGAACATTTTGTTCATGACGGGCTGTCCTCTTTTTGTTTCTAGCAACCAATCCAGTTAACCTATACTTAACCAGATTTTGGTCACCTCTTAACAGTACTGCTCTGTACAGAAGCGCTAAACATCATATACAATAATCAAAGGACACAACTCTTGAGAATTATCTCCCATGTTGTATAGAACTTCTCAAATCTAACACAGCCTACGCTACCCACTCAGCTAGCACAGAAGCAGACACAAAGTACAAAAACAGCAAGCTCAGAACACTCCTCAAAAAAGGAGCGCCCAAGCCTACCTTTATACTCTGCAACTACCCTACACACAACTATGAGAGAGGAGAGAAATACATACAATATATTGGTCTTATGTTCAAGATTGACATAGTCTTTTTTATTTTTGAACGACCAAACACACACATAGACAAGACAGAACATATACATGGTTGCTTCCAAGGCATATAGGTAATACCAAAGAAATAAGAGGGAAGCAGGGAGAATTTTTATAATATAATCAAAGGACACAACTCTTGAGAATTATCTCCCATGTTGTATAGAACTTCTCAAATCTAACACAGCCTACGCTACCCACTCAGCTAGCACAGAAGCAGACACAAAGTACAAAAACAGCAAGCTCAGAACACTCCTCAAAAAGGAGCGCCCAAGTTTATATATCCCCAAGGGACGCGTTGGCTGTGCGTTTTGTTCACACATGTTTGTTTTCACTCCCAGGAATAGTATGCATGGCTGCCGTAAGGTGTCGAGGTTCATTATGATGAAAATACCAACGTGTGAGAGGGGAATTGTTGTTCAGGATTTGACACTTTGGCAATGTTTTCCAGCATTCTATCGTTCTTACAGGCGTAATGGAAAGCTGAAAGAAAGCAGCTGATTCAGTTGCCTCATATACATGAATGCAAGGTGACAGTGATTTATAGTGACAAAAACACCACGAGGGTGCGGATGAGACCCGGAGCACCAATGCCCCGCCACTCTTCGGACAATCACCTCCCAAGCTCCCTAAACCACCCTATAGTCATTTCATCAAGCAAAGGGGGCTGTCCATGCGCTGCATGATCTATTCGGACCCAGTCATCAGTTACCTTGTTTACAAACCGAATGGCAAGGAGAAACCTAGGGACATAGCCACACAACGCTCACCATCCATTCGACTTAATTTGATAGGTCATAGTGATTACAAACCGTGGTATATCTTCATCCAATTGATTATAAAAACATCCAACAGACTGATACGTTTGTTGATGTTATATGAATATCATGTTACTGTAACTAGATCACTGAACTCTCTGTAACTTGGTTTTACGCAATTTAGGTGGAAATTATACTGGCACTTTTGTCGTCGGCCAATGAATTGCATTGTATAGTATAAGTAGTAGTAGTTGTTGTAGTAGTAGTAGTCGTAGTAGTAGTAGTAGTAATAATAATAATAGTAGAAACAATTACAGTATATATGCAGCACCAAATCTTGACAATTCAAATCAAAGCTCACTTACTTACCAGGCATGTGCCTACAGTCGACAAAGACTACCTTACAATATTTACTATTAAAACAGTTGTGTAATAGAAATACTATACTTTCCAGTCTTGGTGGATATCATATTACATCATAGCTTGATTTAAAATAGTAAACTGAACAACACAACTGAAGTATCTTATACTGTCAAACGTTTCAAGCTTGATGGATAATCTCCTTATCAGTTACCCTAAGTTTTGAAGATGCACAGTTACCATCTTTTATGTGCTTGCGAAACTCGTATACTATACACCCTCTCTTCTCATGTGCATGAGTACCATTCGCAGTTGTACGTGTTTGCCACGCCCAGCACAACATACACGCACTGCTCTCTCATCGTCGAAGCTAGCCACTATTTATCTAGTCCGCTTTGGTCGTCTTTAACTGATTGCTTCAGAGAGAGGCACTGGAAATGGTACAATGTTTACACTATCTGAGGAGTAGTACTGGCCTGTTTTCTGTCCACATCTTTATATGTTTATTCTAACTTTCAAGATCAGTCTGCATGGCTACCAGCTAATGGAGGGGTTTGCTTTAGTAGCAGGACTGCATCGTGACAGGAAAAGTATTGCTCAGGATATGCTACACTGGCAATATTTCCTGATGGTCGATTCTTTAGTCTGACCTAAATGGAGGTAACAGAAAAGGGAGATTGTCCAATACTTATAGATTTTGTGTACATGTACATACAAGTGTTTAAGCTGACAGTGCCTCACAGTGTATTTGAGTTTGGTTCTCTGTGATTAGATTGATCAATCGAAGAACCGGGGAAAATATGATAATGACAATAACTTGATCCAACTTCCGTCAAGTGATTAAACAATAGCAGTATATCATCTACCAGTTTTGATATTGTGGCATTCGGATTAGACTGCTGATATTTTAGTCCCAACAGGAAAGCTGGAGGGAAAAAAAGCGCCAGGTAGACATAGGGAGAAAATATTGGACGGACTTGCGCAGCGGATGAAGACAGAGAGGGTGGGAGATGTACTTGCAGCGTGTGACAAAACCAAGGTTCGTATGGAGGGCCATGATCACCAACGCCAAGCGGCAGGGCACATAATGATGATGATGCTAATCATGATGATGATGATGATGATGATGATGATGATGATGATTTTAGTAATGAGTACTTAACAAATTTTGATTATACTATTATTCCAAGCTCAGTTTGTTTTCATTGTCTAACAATTCAAGGAATGCTGCAACACTACTGGGAGGTCATGTTCATTTGCACTTTCTACGTATTGTTGGTGAAATACCTGATTGTCTAATCAGGAAATAGAATCACACCGTTTAACACTTTAGGATTATCACGAAAATTCGAAGTTAGATGGTACGTGAACCTCAAACATTTCACTTTTCATCAGTTAATGTCATCATGCATATCGCTCTTTCATCAGTATATCAAAGTATATCGTTAAATAATTATGCATATGATTGTCACACCTGCTTGTATTTCTAAACTTATGTACCGCACATCTGACTTCCCCGTTAATAGATATAAATTTTACACATCAAAAACACCGTACACGTTCATCTTTACTAATTTTGTTGGCACATTCACATACTTTTCTTGATCCCATCATGTGTTTCGCCAGTACAGAACCAGCCATCTTCTGTTGTCACATATTGCTCCAAGACTGGCGTGTTACTCAAACGGAAAATAGTCGGACGTCCAATCGAGGGTATTGGGCATGATCCGCCCAGGTACCTGGTGGCTACAGGTTAAGGGTTTTCCCGATCTCCAAGATCAATATGTGTGCATACCCCCCCCCCCCCCTTCGTGCGTATACGTGTACAAGTGTCAAATATCAACTGCCCTACTACACATTCTCAACAATCTCCTCCTTGCAACTGATACTGGCAAAGTCTCTCTCCTCACACTCCTTGATCTATCTGCAGCCTTCGATACCATTGACCATGGTATTCTCCTTTCTAGACTTCATCATACTTTTGGCATCTCTGACATTGCTCTCTCCTTTTTCACTTCGTGTTTATCAAACAGAAAACAAACTGTTCTCATCAATGGCACTTACTCTCAACCTGCATACCTGACCTGTGGTGTTCCACAAGGATCTGTCCTTGGCCCTGTTCTTTTCACTCTTTACACCTCCCCCCTGTCCACCATCATCAACTCCCACTCTATAAAACACCACTTCTATGCTGATGACACCCAACTTCAAGACAGTGACTCACCTGATAATATACAGCGCCTGTTGACTCGCACCACTGAGTGTTACTCAGACATTAAGAACTGGATGACGTTCAACAAACTTCAGCTTAATGACGACAAGACAGAAGCTATCCTCATTGGCACCCGTCAGAAACTTTCTCAGCTACCTCCTCTTTCTCTCCCATTATGTAACACATCAGTCCCAATTTCTGATTCAGCTAAAAACCTTGGTGTCTGCATTGACTCTACCCTCTCCATGAACAACTTTGTTTCTCAAACTGCCAGATCTTGCTACTATCATCTCCATCGTATAAGGCTGATCAGGAAGTATCTCTCTGTCGAAACAACTGCAAAACTCGTTCTCTCCTTCATAATGTCTCGCATTGACTATTGCAATTCACTCCTGTCTGGTCTTCCTGCCTCCCCATTCACATCCTACAGCGCATTCAAAACAATGCTGTACGCCTTGTACTCAAAAAGAAAAAAGCTGACCACATATCTCCTCTCCTGGCACAACTTCACTGGCTCCCTGTATCAAAGCGCATACAGTACAAACTAGACACCATGTGCTACAAAAGCCTCAATAACGCAGCTCCCGATTACCTGTCAAGCCTACTTGAGATCTATGTTCCCTCACGTACCCTCCGCTCTGCCTCCGATCCTCTGACTTTTCGCTTTCCACGCACTAAGCTCAATACCTATGGTCCACGAGCCTTCTCTGTTTCTGGTCCACTCTCCTGGAACAAACTTCCTCTCTCAGTCCGTCAGCAATCTACTTTTGTCTCCTTCAAGTCCGCTCTCAAAACTCACCTTTTCTCCTCTGCATAAAATCCGAACCTCACTCAACCCCTCCCCCCCCCCCCCTCTGCAGCCTGTCTCCGCTCGGAGGGGAATCACATGGTTATAATATATAATTGTATATGCTATGCTCTCTATAATTTTCCATTGCTTTTATTCTTGCTTTTATTGCTTTTATTCTTTCTCCCCATTTATAGCCATGCGTGTGTGTGTGAGTGTGTGTGTGTGTGTGTGTGTGTGTGTGTGCGTGTGTGTGTGCGTGCGTGCGTGCGTGCGTGCGTGCGTGGCGTGCTTGCGTGTGTGTCTGCTTCAGCGCTTAGATTTGATTTTATCAAGATTTTGCGCTATATAAATATTGTAATTACTATTATTATTATAATTATTATTATTATTATTATATCAACGTTAACCCTTTGACTCCCGCACCCTGTCCACCAGCATGCTGCGTCGTCATCAGTGATGGCAAAACAAAAACTTAATCCTTTGACTCCCTCACCCTATTCAACAGCCTCCTGAGGGAGTCAAAGGGTTCAGTTTTTGGAGCTGGTCGATAGGGTGTGAGAGTCAAAGGGTTAAAGATAATGTAAATCATGTTAGTGGCTGGCCTATGAAAATACACAACATCCAGACTGCACGCGCACCAAAGACGGGTTACGCAGAACATGCAGCATCATATTGCATGCACTGTGTAATCAAAACGATGTGCATGCACGCATACGAAAAAACAAAATCGGAACAGTAAAAATAAGCTCCCAATAGAAGCACCGAAAAAGACACAACTTTTACACATCTCAAAAAAGGGAGTATTGCCATGTTTTTCTGTCTACATCCACATTGGTTTACATTAACTCCTAAAAGATCAATCTTCATGGCTACCGTCTAATGGAGATGTTCACTTTGATAACAAGACCACCGTAAGAGGGAAAGTGTTGTTCTGTGTGCGCTGCCTTTAGCAATGTTTTCTAACAATCGATCCTTCAGGCTGACCTAAGTAGATGGTGTTAGAGTGCTTTGATTCTGTACCTCCAAACCCTTTGACTCCTGCACCCTATCCATCAAGTGCAAAAACTTAACTAACCTTTTAACTCCCTCAGCCTATCCACCAGCTTTCTACAGGAAGCTAGTGGATAGGGTGAGGGAGTCAAAGGGTTAAGGTTTTGCTTTGCTAGCAAGTTGACAATGCTGGATGCTGGTGGACAGGGTGCGGGAGTCAGTCATAGGGCTAAACAGCCGCATTGTTGCAAAGAATTTTGGTCCATCATTTTCTGAATAGCACACGCAGACTCATCCGTCATGCTATTCTTACAGCTTTTGAAAACAAGAGATAGATGGAGGAGGAAAAAAAAGGTGGGCTGGGTGACAGAAAGAGTGGGAAGAAGAAGAAAGACAGTCATCAAGTTCAAGAAGTGGATCACCCGTCAGACACAGAACAAACACACAAACAGGAACATTTTTCTAATTAGTCATCGTGATACTGTGATCAATGAAATGGACTAAGGACTAGAATGTTATGGATTCAAGTATCACCCATCAAACACAGAACAAATACAAAAACAAGAACACCCTTTCTAGTTAGTAACCGTGGTACTATACTGTGGTTAGTATAATGGACTAAGGACTAGAATGTTATGGATTCAAGTATCACCCATCAAACACAGAACAAACACAAAAACTGGAACACCGTTTTTAATAAGTCACCTAGTACTGTGGTTAGCATAATGGACTAAGGACTAGAATGTTATGGATTCAAGTATCACCCATCAAACACAGAACAAATACAAAAACAAGAGCACTCTTTCTAATTAGTCACCGTGGTACTATACTGTGGTTAGCATATAAGGACTAACAACTAGAAAGTTAGGATTCAAGTATCACCCATCAAACACAGAACAAATACAAAAACAAGAACACCTTTTCTAATTAGTCATTGTGGTACTGTTGTCCGCGCAATGGATTAACAACTAGAAGGTTATGGATTCAAGTATCACCCATCAAACACAGAACAAATACAAAAACAGGAACACCAAGAAGATGACAAGCATTCTTACCAACAAATGCCTATCATTTAACATCAGAAAGAGAGTCCTTGAATGTTATATAGAACCAATACTGTTGTACGGATGCGAGGTGTGGACAGTCAGCAAGCAAAGCCAGAGCAGGATCGAGGCAGCCGAGATGTGGTTTCTCAGAAGAATGTTGAGAGTTCCATGGACAGCAAAGAAAACAAACGAGACAGTCTTGATGGAGGCAGACACAAGTAGATCACTCATAAGGAAGATTAGGAAAAGACAGGCAACATTTATAGGCCATTTTATGAGGAAGGGGGATTTGGAGCACCTGGTCACAACGGGGAAGCTGGAGGGAAAGAGAGCACCAGGTAGACCCAGGGAGAGAATGCTAGACGGGCTTGCAGAGTGGCTGGGGATGAGGAGGGTGGGGGAGATGCTGGGGGCAACGAGAGATAGAGATGGTTGGAAGTCCATGGTCGCCAACTCCATGCGGCAGGGCACCTGATGAGATGATGATGATGATGATGGTACTGTTGTCAGCGCAATGGATTAACAACTAGAAGGTTATGGATTCAATATCACCCATCAAACACAGAACAAACACAAAAAACAGGAACACCCTTTCTAACTAGTCACCGTGGTACTGTGGTTAGCGTTATGGACTAAGGACTTGAGGGTTAAGGATTCAAGTATTTACAGTCCTGTCAAAATCATTGTGGGTTTTTTTCAGACCAACCGGGTCCTACCCACACATGAATTTGCTATGAGCTCACTGGGAAGATTGAAGCTACACAGTCGAGTCTCATCCATGTTACGGATGTGTCACTGTTGGCTGTTGCTTAACCCTTTGACTCCCGCACCCTGTCCACCAGAATCCTGCATTGTCAACTATGCTGGCAAAACAAAAACTTATTAACCCTTTGGCTCCTTCGCCCTGTTCACCAGCTTTCTGTAGGAAGCTGGCGGATATGGTGAAGGACTCAAAGGTTTAAGTTTTTGCAGTTGGTAGATAGGGTGCGGGAGTCAAAGGGTTAACTGTCCTGACCAACTCGGCAAATGTGTGACTCTCAGAGATCTGCTAGACATCAGGATAATATTGTGCAAGTAGAAACATAATGCAGCGCTGTCACGCAATCTCAACCCAAAATGGAATTCCATAGCACCATGATAATCATCTTCATTATCAAGCATTGTGAAAAGTTGTCCTAGATTTTGTTGCCAGAAAAATGGCGTGAAAAAACGGAGGAGGGGAAGTATTATTAAGGAGAGTGGCATAAGCAGAATAAGGCTTTTTTTGCACTGAGCCCTTGAAAAAGAATAATGATACCGATAATGATACTTTATTTTTCAACAGTAGAAGCTATTAACTAAAAGCATTTTTTTTCCCAAATCTCAGGTTGCTTGCATACTGAGTGTTTTCTTGTTTCCGTAAGCAAGCTACTGATATACTGACTATTTTTCGACTGTAGAAACTATTAACTAAAATCTATTTTCTTTTCAAACGTCATGTTGCTTGCGTACTGAGTGTTTTCTCGTTTCCATAAGCCAGCTACTGATATAACTACAGAACTTTTTAACGTGCATGTCTTATATTCTGCATGTGTATACACACGGTAGAAGAAAGGTGAGAGGAGAAGAAGAGTTGTCTTATACGATTTGCTGAATAAGTCAATAACAGATTCGTTAACCGTTTGACTTCCGCACACTATCCAACAGCCTCCAGCTTAGTCAACGATGCTAGCAAAGGAAAAATTTAACTCTTTGACGCTCTCATCCTACTCACCAGCTTCGTGATGTAACCTGGTGGATAGGATGAGGGTGTCAAAGGGTTAAGTTTTTGCGGTTGATGGATAAGGTGCGGGATTCAAAGGGTTACAGGACCAACATCAGTTTGTCGTTCATCATATTGGTCTGTCCAACGGGCCAATTTTGTACACCAGTCGTTGACTTTGCTTCTGGTCATACGAAGGGAAGCCACTCATTTTCCTACTTAATGAAATTTACAGGCTGAGTCGGCCCATAATAACTACCGAAAAGCTTCAAGATTTATATATATATATATAATATAATATATATATATATATGTATATATATATATATATATATAGTATGTATATATAATATATATATATATATGTATGTGTGTGTGTGTGCGTGCGTGCGTGCGCGTGTGCGTGTGTGTGTGTGTGTGTGTGTTACATTCATTAAGAATTATCCTTATCATCAGATCATTGGTTACCATCTTTACAGAAATAAAGATTTGTTGTTGTTGTTGTAAATCTGAATCATGATCAAATTACACGAATAAGTCCATTTTAGATGCTGCTAGATTATCATGAAAGTTGGTATTTGCCCACCCACCCACCAAGAAAAAAATAAAAATAAAAAAATAAAAATCACAATTTTCTTCCTATCAAAATTCTGGAGGAAAAGTTTTTTGTGTGATCACTGTCAGTTACTTCGAAAATACCTGTTTTCGATAACCAATTTCCTGTCCGTTTCTGTCGAACCACACATTGAATGCATTCAGTTATTTAAAGAGTGGATTTGGGGTGCTACAGAAAACCTGTCGCTGAAACAACGATTTGGTAGGCCTATGTTTTCTTCCTCAAAATAGCGAATTACATGGAAACCGTTTTCCAAAACCCATATCTTAGAAAGTAAACATCTGATTGCAAAATGATTTACATCGTTAGAAAGAGACTAAAAGTTCGTTTAGATTCCGCAATACACTAAAAACGGATATCTGATGGCAAGCGTGGTGATCGGTTATGTATGTTGTAAAACATCGTATTTTGTAACTTTATTGAACAGCACACGAAAAATTCTCATAAAAAATATAAAAACAAATCAAACAAAAACGTATTCTTGCATGCCACAGGAGCACTATGCTTGTTTGAATGTTACACGTTTTGGTGACTTTTTTTTAATTAATTTCAAGCATGTTGTGCCTTACATACTCATATTAACAAAATTTATTGTGTACCATCAACGACAAAGAAAGAAAGAAAGAAAGAATGAATGAACGAACGAACGAATGAAAATGAATGAATGAATGAATGAATGAATGAATGAATGAATGAATGAATGAATGAATGAATGAATGAATGAATGAAAGAAATGAACAAATAAATGAATAGATAAATAAATTTTAAAAAACTTTGACTTTCACACAACAGATACGTAGCACATAATCATCCTCAACATGAAGTAATACTCGACTAGCCAACTCTGGCCGTCTCATGCATTGTCCCTAATGGAAATACTGAATAATACATAGTGTTTAGAGCCCCCAAAGGGGAGTTTTGGCCTGTTTACTGAACATAATACCACTAGTGTTTATAGACCCCAAAGGTGAGTTTGGGCCTGTTTTTGTCTACAGCCACGTACGTTTTTTTTTTCCGGTTTGCATGGCTACCATGTAGAAGAGGGGTCCAGTGTGGTGGCCACTCAGACCAGATGGAAAAGTGTTGTTCAAGATTCGCTGCTCAACCAATGCTTTCCACTAATCGATCTGTCAGACTGACTCAACAGAATGTAGGAGAAAAAAAAACTTGTCCGATATGCCTTCAGTTTCTGCATTTACAAGTTTGCACAGTGACAATGGCTTATAAGTTAACTTTGGCTGGAACAATATAAAAACACGAAAGAAGAATAAGAACGCGTACTTAAAACATCAAGACAAGACAGGCACAAATTTTCGGGCGACTGGCCTTTGTCAAGCGTAAGATCACAAACAAACAAACACCAGATACAAAAATTAGGAGAAAAATTGCGCCTGTCTTGTCTTGTTGTATTAAATACGCGTTCTTATTCTTCTTTCGTGTTTTTTTTTTTTTTCTGGTTCCTGGTTACTTGTCGTTTCCTAATCTTCTTTATTAATGATCTTCTTGTGTTTGCCTCCGTCAAGACTGTCTCGTTTGTTTTCTTTTGCTGCCCATGAAACTCTCAACATTCTTCTTAGAAACCACATCTCGGCTGCCTCAATCTTGTTCATTCATGTATATACATCATCATCATCATCATCATCAGGTGCCCTGCCGCATGGCGTTGGCGATCATGGACTTCCAACCATCTCTATCTCTCGTTGCCCCAAGCATCTCCCCCACCCTCTTCATCCCCAGCCACTCTGCAAGTCCGTCTAGCATTCTCTCCCTGGGTCTACCTGGTGCTCTCTTTCCCTCCAGCTTTCCCGTTGTGACCAGGTGCTCCAAATCCCCCTTCCTCATAAAATGGCCTATAAATGTTGCTTGTCTTTTCCTAATCTTCCTTATGAGTGATCTACTTGTGTCTGCCTCCATCAAGACTGTCTCGTTTGTTTTCTTTGCTGTCCATGGAACTCTCAAGTTAAAGATTCTGTAAATCATGTGATGGCTGGCTTATGGAAACATGAAAACACCCATCATGCACATCACCAAAAATTCATACGGTATACGTGCAACAACAC
>JAPXFY010000012.1:33571745-33574245 GCA_030674185.1 Monoplex corrugatus | reverse complement strand
TGCATAGTTTGGTTATATCGTCGGCCTAGCCCTGATATGGCTCTAGTAGTCGGCTGGGCTATAAGCAATATGAATTGAATTGAATTGTCGTCGGCCGTAAGCACCGTGTAAGTCTACCTTTTAAGTAATCTTTAAAAACAATCGCCGTCGTACAGTGGTTAGTAAAAATGGACTACTGACTGGAAGGAAGGTTGTGGGTTCGAATCCCTATCAGTCCTTTCAAAAAAATCACTGTGGGATATTTCGATCCCAACCACCTCTTACCCAGACTTGAGCGTGCTGTTGCCTCGTTGGGAAGATTGGGACAAAACGGTCGAGTCTTATCCACTTCACTGATGCGTTATTGAAGATGTTCCTCAAACCTCCTTGCCAACACCGCAGTTGTCGGTATTTCTCTGGCCTGGTTGATATTAAGGATATATCATGAGTGTAAGCATAGAGTACAGTCCTGTCACGTTGTCTCAGTCCTAGATGGAATTCCAAAGCGTCATTATGATCATCTCTATAGTCATCATCGTCACAGCACTGTAAAAATTATCTCAGCTTCTGTGGCCAAGAAGATGGCAAAGAAAATGGAACAGATACAAAAGAGAAAGGTGGCACACATAAAACTGCTTAAGTGCGATGATTCTAGAAAAATCCTGCAAGTGTGCCATCTTGGACAATTTTAGTAGTGTCAAGGTCTTATTATGATTCATGACAATGCAGTAAAGGATACTTTTAAGTTTCTTGGTACTGTAATTTGATACACGAGTAGAGAGAGAAGACGGATTGATTAGTGACTAGTCTTTGAAGTACTTTATCAGAGATTTTCTCCAATTCACATTAAATAAAAGTCCACCAGTATAGACGTATAGGTCAGGTCAAAGTTTAACCACACTAAAGCGGTTTGTACTCATCCCATAGATAACGATGAAAGATACTAAAACCAAAGTGATCGGTGGTGTTCAACGAGGTAAAAAAAAAAGTAAGCAGATTAAAAGAGAGAAAAAAAAGCTCATAAACATCACAGAAGTAACCGTTACGTTCAGACGTCCACCGATTTCACATTGCGGCAGATAGACTAATCATTGACGTCTGGTCCAATTTTGAAAGATAAGAAGACCGGGAGGAGTTTGACTGCTGAGAGGAAAATTGGTTCAATACCAACACAGACACCACAAGCTGAGCTGAGCTGAAAGCAATAAGCCAAAGAAGACCGTGACCTGACTGTCGCGTGATGTGGACCCAATAACCCATTGACAGAAGAAGAGAATGACGAATACAGGTCGAGCACTTGTATCAGAAGCAAGGAAGGACTCTGTTTTCTTTTCTAACCCTTTGATTCCCTCACCCTATCCACTAGCATCCTGCATCGTCATCAGTGATACAAATCAAAAAGTTTAACCCTTTGACTCCCTCACCCTATCCACCAGGGAGTCAAAGGGTTAATTTTTGCAGCTGGTGGATAAGGTGTGGGAGTCAAAGGTTAACTTTTCTGTAGCTGTGGATAAGGTGTGGAGTCAAAGGATTAATGCAGCTGGTGGATAAGGTGTGGGAGTCAAAGGGTTAACTTTTTGCAGCTGGTGGATAAGGTGTGGGAGTCAAAGGTTAACTTTTGCAGCTGGTGGATAAGGTGTGGGAGTCAAAGGGTTAACTTTTTGCAGCTGGTGGATAAGGTGTGGGAGTCAAAGGGTTAACTTTTTGCAGCTGGTGGATAAGGTGTGGAGTCAAGGATTAACTTTGCAGCTGGATAAGGTGTGGAGTCAAGGTTAACTTTTGCAGCTGGATAAGGTGTGGGAGTCAAAGGGTTAACTTTTTGCAGCTGGTGGATAAGGTGTCGGAGTCAAATGGTTAACTTTTTTGCAGCTGGTGGATAAGGTGTGGGAGTCAAAGGGTTAATGTCTGCTCACTGTCGTGACTTTAAGGGAAAAAGAGATGGGGATGGGTTTGAATGATGTTATTATTATTATCGTCGTCATCATCATCATCAACATCATCATCATTATCATCGTCGTCGTCGCCATCATCGTCATCATCATCATCATCAGTATCATCATCATCACTACTGTCACCACCATCATCATCATATCATCATCAACATCATCATCATCATCATCATCATCATCATCATCATCATCATCATTATTTTATTGTTACTATTATTATTATTATTATTATTATAATCATTATTACTGTCATTGATTGGTAATAGTAGGAGGAGGAGGAGGAGCAGCAGCAGCAGCAGTAGTAGTTGTAGTTGTAGCTGTAGTAGTAGTAGTATCATCATTATCATCATCATATAGTAACAACAACAGGGAAGACTGACAGAAGACAAATAACAGATACAACAGCTGTAACGGACAGAATGACCTTATACACCAACGAGACAACAAGACATCGAGGCTCACCTGGGGGTCTGGGCGTAGAGTTGGGTAACCAGACATGCTGCACGAAACCAGTGAAGTGTTTGGCCAGGTGGTGTGTTGGCTGACTGGGCACGTTGGACTTGGTCGTACTG
>JAPXFY010000012.1:33554245-33564245 GCA_030674185.1 Monoplex corrugatus | reverse complement strand
GCCAAAAGTATGATGAAGTCTAGAAAGGAGAATACCATGATGAATGGTATCAAAGGCTGCAGACAGATCAAGGAGTGTGAGGAGAGAGACTTTGCCAGTATCAGTTGCAAGGAGGAGATTGTTGAGAATGTGTAGCAAGGCAGTTTCAGTGCTATGGCACTGGTGGTAGGCTGACTGGAAAGGATTGAGGAGATTGTTGGCAGACAGGTGAGAGTTCAGTTGGTTGAGGACAACTTTTTCAAGCAGTTTTGACAAGAAAGAGAGATTAGAGATAGGCCGGTAATTTTTCAGTTCATTTGGGTCTAAATTGTATTTCTTGAGGAGAGGGTGAACAATAGCAGACTTGAAAGAATCTGGGACAGTTCCAGTTTGAAGAGAAGTGTTGATGATGTCAGTGATGAATGGGAGGAGCGTAGGGAGACAGTCAGAGTAGAGAGAACCTGGAAGAGGATCCAGTTCGCAGGTTTTGAACGACATGGATCTGATTGTGTTGAGAATTTCTTCTTGTGAGACTGGGGTAAAAGTAGTAAGAGATGTGCCAGAGAAGGAAGGGTCAGGTGGACATGGTTGACAGGGTGTCCTGTCAAGCCTGTCACGAAGAGTTTGTATTTTGGTGGTGAAATACTTGGAGAATACAGATGGGAGTTCTTCATTTGTGTGTTTTGTTGGGAGAGGTAAATCTTTTCGTGTGCCAAGGAGATGATTCATGGTTGTAAAGAGTTCTTTTGAAGAAGAGGCATTCAGGATTTTGGTTTGGAAATAGCTTGTTTTTGCAGATGCAATGAGGGTGGATACTTTTGTTTTAGAGGCTTGGAAAAGTTGCCTATTACAGTGAGTTTGGATTTGCGCCAGCGGCGCTCTGCTCTGCGGCGGGCACGTTTTGCGCAGGCAATCTCATGAGTGAGCCAGGGGGTAGGGGGGCGGTCAGGTAAAAGACGGGTTGTGGCTGGAGCATGAGTGTCCAGAAGATGGTGGAGAGTAGTATAGAATTCATCGGCAAGGTTATGTGACTTTTCAGAAAGGAGACGGAAGGCATCAGATGAAAATGTGGAGAGGTCGATAGATTTGAGATTGCGTCGAATCACTGTGCGCATGGTACGGGAAGGAGGAGGAATGTCAAGAGAACAGAGAATTGCAGAGTGGTCAGATGGAAGGGCTGAAGTTAGACGGGTAGAAAGAACTAAGCAGTTGTCAGTAACTGAATTGTGGTGATTACGAGAAATGATCCAGTCAAGAATGTGACCTTTTTGATGGGTTGGTTCAGAAATGTGTTGAGTCATATTGTGATTGGACAGAGAGTTGATGATATGTCTTGTGTCATAACGGTGAGTGTTGTCATAGTGGACATTGATGTCACTTAGAATGATGAGATTTCCAGGTAAGAGGCAGTAGTAGTCAAGTAGTTGGTCAAAGTCAGAGAGAAACATGGATGTGGTGAGCTTGTTGGCAGAGCTAGGTGGAGGTCGATAGACACAGGAGAAGGTGATGGGGTGAGGGGTGGATTGGAAGGATACTTCAGCGTGCTCGAAAGAAGGATGGGAGAAAGGCAGAGACTGCGAGAAAGACAGGCGGGAATGGAGTGAGTCGTTGTAGAGGATGGCGATACCACCACCTCGGGATGAGCGATGGAAAGAAGCAAGCCTGTAACCACTCGGAGTGAGACTCGCATGTATAGGTTCATGACATACATCCAAACACACACACACACACACACACGCACGCACATACACACACACACGAACACACACACACACACACAAACTCACACACACACAAACTCACTCACACATTGAGACACACAAGAGGTGAGAGAAATGAGATGGGAAACAATTACAAGAATAAGAACTAAATGTTGCACACATCAATGATCAGTCCAAACAACTTTTTTTTTTTGAAAGCTTTTGTACCAAGCAGTTTAATTTTTTATAAAATATTTTAGTGATTGATTTCATTGTTAGGTTGTAGAAGAGCTGATTATTTTTTAGATGTATAGAATACTTTTTTTTAAAGTATTGAGAAACCTATACATTTTCGCACGTTTCCTGGTAATGTGTTTAAGAGAGAAGCTCCTGAATACACATGGATGGAAGAAGTGATAGAAACAGACAAAAAAGAGTGAATCATTTTTAATGGGATTTATGTCTTTATAAAGTAAACAGACAGAAAGAGAGAAAGAGGAAGGAAAGACAAATGATCAATGTTTGACCTCTGAGCGATTAGACTTTTTTTTTTTTTTTTCTTTTTTTTTTTTCTAAACAAATTTTCTTACATTGATGTTATGACCAGAGCACGTGCTATAGAGTGATCAATGAATTTTACAGGTATTGATCATTCCAGTTACCAGTCGCCGTGGTGTAGTGGTTAGCGCAACGGACTACCGACTTGTGGGCTCGAATCCTCATCAGTCCCTTCAAAAATAATTGCGGGATTTTTCGGCTCCAACCGGCTCCTACCCAGAGTTGGGCGTGCTATGGGCTTATTGGAGAAGACCTGGACCACATAGTCGAGTCTCATCCACTTCACGGATGTGTCATGGAGAGTGTTGCTCGAATCTTCTGACCAGCACAGCAGGTGTCTGTATCTCTCGGGCCTGGCTGACGCCAGGATATATTACGAAAATGGGCGTGGGGTACGGCCTCGTCACGTGGTCTCAAGCCTGGGTGGAACTCCATAGCATCATGATAGTCATCCTCATCGACATCATCATCACTGAGTTGTGAAAAGCTGTTCCGACTTCTGTGGCCATCGGGGTGGCGTAGAAAATGGGACCACAAAAAAAAATAAAATAAAATAAAAGGTGAGTACAAAGGTAACTTCCCTTAGTACAATGATCCTAAAAAAATCATTCCAGTTTGCCTGGACCTGTTTATCTTTGTGACTACCTTCGAATGTACCTCCTCAACCTCTCCGTTCTACATCTGATACTACTAGTTGTTTACAAATTCCTCGATACAGATGTTCAACAGTCGGTTGCTTCTTTTTCTGTGTCAGGTCCATACAACTGTAACGAGCTTACCCTGTCTATTCGATGGTTACATACTATGTCTTCCATCAAGTCTGACTTGAAGACATACTTTTTTTTTATCCAGCAATGATTTTTTTCCTGTGTCTGGTCCATACAACAGCAAAGAGCTTCCACATAGTCACATACTCTTGTCTTCCTTCAGGACAAAACGTTTTTGTCCAGCAATGATTCCCCCTCGATGAGCTAATCCTCTGGTCCCACTCCTCTCCAGTTTTCGCCCCTCTGGTCAGTTTGAGTCATCGTGAGTAAATACTTTAGTGAATAATGAAAGCCCACGCCTCGTAAATGTTATTATTACCGTAACCATTACAATTACATTCGCACACACACGCACACACGCATACACACACACACACACATACACACACACACACACACACACACACACACACACACACACACACACACACTCACACACACACACGCTCATGTTTTCAAATCTCATTTAAGCCATGATTCAATTGTTTGAACTGATAGAAGACAGCTCTATTTCACGCAACGCGGGCAGTGCTTTTGAATGTCAACTGTTTTCAACAAGATCACCCAAATCAGTTGCTGTTGTTTTATGTCGTTGTCGTTTAGATAATGAATTACTCCTTCTTTTTTACATGAAAGGAAATGGAGAAAAACGCTAGGAGAAGACATTACTCACCTGAGAAGCACGATGGAGCTTGCAAACATGCGCGCTCGTTCACACACACACACACACACACACGTACATTAAACACGCGCATGCGTACGCACGCACACACACACATGCGCGCAAACACAAACACACACACGCACGCGCACACGCACACACACACACACACACACACACACACACACACACACACACACACACACCGTCGCTCACACTCACCCACACACGAATATACACGTGTGTATTCAGACGCACACACACAAGCAACCGAACACACGCATCATACAAAGAAAAACAGAATACAAAAGGGCGAGCGAGCAAAAGAGAAACAGAGCGGGAGAGAGAGAGAGACAGACAGACAGACAGACAGATACACAGACAGGCATACAGACAGACAGGCAGAGACAGAGAGACAGAGACAGAGAGAGAAAAAGACCGACAGACAGAGACAGAGAGAAACAGAGACAGAGAGACAGACAGACCGAGACAGAGAGAGGAGAGAGAGAGTCAGACAGACAGAGAGACAGACAGACAGATAGACAGACAGAGACAGAGACAGAGTGAATGAGAGAGAGAGTAAGACAGGGGCAGAGAGAGAGAGACAGAGACAGAGAAAGAGAGAGAGAGAGAGAAGAGACAGAGAGAGGCAGAGAGAAAGAGAGGGAAAGAGAGACAGACAGACAGAGACAGAGAGACGCAGAGAGAGGAAAGATTTATGGTGAACAATCGTGGGGTTTAGATTATTGGAAAAGAACTAAACGCGATGCTAACAATCGTTTTTCTTTTTTTTTCCCCCTTTTTTCGAAAAGAAATCATTGTTCCCATCAAACAAGCTGTATTTTTTTTTGTAAGACAAGTCCAACAATCAACCATCGTTTTAAAATTACGGCTATGGCAATAATTTACTACTCCCTTTAATCTTAAATGTTTATGGCCAGACTCCATCATCTCGAGCATCAAAAGAGCGGTCAATTTGGAAATACACATTCTGAAGAACATCGTTTTTGCAAAAAATACAGGAGAACCGCTTTAATTGCTTCAAGAGGAAATGCTGACAGTTTAGAAGAAATTCATAGTAAATCACAGCGGGCTGCATTTCTCTTGCAAGAGAGCCGTGTATTTAAGATCAGCTATCTCGAATTCATCATCATCATTATCATCATACAATACAATACAATATTGTATTTATATAGTGCAAAATCTTGATAAATCATATCTAAGCGCTGAAACAGACACACACGCACGCACGAACGCACGCACGCACACACACGCACGCACGCGCGCGCACACACACACACACACACACACACACACACACACACACCACACACACCACACGCACGCACACGGCTATAAATGGGGAGAAAGAATAAAAGCAATGGAAAATTATAGAGAGCATATTATATACAATTATATATTACAATATGATTTCCCTCCGAGTGGAGACAGGCTGCAGAGGGGATTGAGTGAGGTCAGGATTTTATGCAGAGGAGAAAAGGTGAGTTTTGAGAGCGGACTCGAAGGAGACAAATGTAGGTTGCTAACGGACTGAGAGAGGAAGTTTGTTCCAGGAGAGTGGACCAGAAACAGAGAAGGCTCGTGGACCATAGGTATTGAGCTTAGTGCGTGGAAAGCGAAAAGTCAGAGGATCGGAGCAGAGCGGAGGGTACGTGAGGGAACATAGATCTCAAGTAGGCTTGACAGGTAATCGAGGGCTGCGTTATTGAGGCTTTTGTAGCACATGGTGTCTTGTTTGTACTGTATGCGCTTTGATACAGGGAGCCAGTGAAGTTGTGCCAGGAGAGGAGATATGTGGTCAGCTTTTTTCTTTTTGAGTACAAGGCGTGCAGCATTGTTTTGAATGCGCTGTAGGATGTGAATGGTGGAGGCAGGAAGACCAGACAGGAGTGAATTGCAATAGTCAATGCGAGACATTATGAAGGAGAGAACGAGTTTTGCTGTTGTTTCGACAGAAAGATACTTCCTGATGAGGCTTATACGATGGAGGTGATAGTAGCAAGATCTGGCAGTTTGAGAAACAAAGTTGTTCATGGAGATGGTAGAGTCAATGCAGACACCAAGGTTTTTAGCTGAATCAGAAATTGGGACTGATGTGTTACATAATGGGAGAGAAAGAGGAGGCAGCTGAAAAGTTTATGACGGGTGCCAATGCTTGCTCGGCTATCCATGACATGTTTCTTCCATCCCTCTCTGTCAGACATTGCAGTAGGTAGTTCATCATACTGACAGCCCGTATCATCCATCAGTTGGTTGATGAAGGTCTTCTTTGGACGTCCTGGTCTCTGTTTGCGTGACTGGGTCTCCATAGAGAACATCCCCCACCAGTTCTTCTTTGCTACGCCAGCAGTGTCCCGCGAAGCGAAGTCTTTGTTGACGTATTGATTTACTGATTGGTGGGATCTTACCATATAACTCTTTGTTAGTTGGATGTTCTCTCCAGGATTTGTTCAGGGCTGCACGCAGCATTCGTGTGTATGCTCCATCAGTCTTCTTCTCCAATGTCATTGTTAGGGTCCAAGAGATTGATCCATATGTAAGAACGGACTCTACTGCTGTAGGTGCTGATTTTTGTTTGTTTGTTTATTTGTGTTTATATGTTATGTTTGTTTTGTGTTTGTGTTTGTTTTTTTTGTTTGTTTGTTTGTTTGTTTGTTTGTTTGTTTTTGTGCTTGTGTTGTTTGTTTTTGTTTGTTTTGTGTTCGTTTGTTTCAGAGGAGGAATTAGGATCAAACTGATCTTTCCCACAGCCCTGCTGGCAGAACGTCATACGTTCTATTTTGTATGTTGTTGTTGTTGTTGTCGTTGTTGTTTGTTGTTGTTGTTGTTGTTGTTGTTGTTTTTGCTTTTCTTTTTTTTCCTTTTTCTCTGCCTGTCTATTCTTATTAAATTTTCTCTTTTACAATTCTTAATCTAATACAACATGTACTCAATCTCATCACAAGTGTGTTTTTATCCTAGTCTCTTCTCTCTTTCTCTCTCTCTCTCTCTCCTCCTCTCTCCCCGCTCTCTCTCTCTCTCTCTCTCTCTGTTTCTCTGTCTCTGTCTGTTTCTGTCTCTGTTTCTCTGTCTCTGTCTCTTTCTCTTCTCGTCTCTCTCTCTGTCTCTCGCTTGCTCGATCGCTCTTTCTGTCTCTGTCTGTCTGTCTTGTCTGTCTTCTTCTCTCTCTCTCTGTCTCTTCTGCTTTGCTCGTCTCTGCTCTTCTCTGTCTTTCGTCTGCTCTGTCTGTCCTGTCTTCTGTCTCTCTTCTCTCTCTCTCTCTCTCTTTCCTTCCTCCTCTTCATCTGTTCTCTCTCTCGCGCTTGCTTGCTTGCTTGCGCGCGCTTTCTGTGCGTCCATGTGTGTGGTGCGTGCGTGCGTGCTGGTGGTTGTGTGTGTGTGTGTGGTGTGTGTGTGTGTGTGTGTGTGTGTGTGTGTGTGTGTGTGTGTGTTTGAAACCCCTATCTGGTTTTTTTTTTGGTTTTTTTTGGTCATTGTTTATTTTGAGATGAAGCGAGCTTGGTGTACAGGCTAAACGTTCAAATCACCCACAGCAAGAGAGCGCGTTATCAAAAAAAAATAAAAAAAGAGAGAAGAGAGAAAAGAGATAATAGAAGACAGACAGGTAGAGAGACAGAGAGAGATAGAGAAAGAAAGGAAGAGAGAGAGAAATAGAGAGGCAGAGAGAGAGAGACAGAGACACAGAGAGAGAGAGAGAGATAGAGAGAAAGAGATAATAGACAGACAGACAGGTAGAGAGACAGAGAGAGATAGAGAAAGAAGAAGAGAGAGAGAATAGAGAGGCAGAGAGAGAGAGAGAGAGAAAGAGATAATAGACAGACAGACAGGTAGAGAGAGAGAGAGATAGAGAAAGAAGGAAGAGAGAGAGAAATAGAGAGGCAGAGAGAGAGAGAGAGAGAGAGACAGAGAGAGAGAGAGAGAAAGAAGAAAGAAAAAAAAAGCATCATAGCTTATGGCGCAGATGTGGGCGTGTGAGTGGTGCATGTGCTGTGCTATTGTGGGTTATTTTCTACTGATTACTTCCATTTCTTGTATAAGGAGGTGGGAGTAGGAGTGGAGTATGCTGTGTCGCAAAAGAGGTAGGTTTTTGTGTCAAATATACATCTACCTAAGTGTGTGTGTGTGTGTGTGTGTGTGTGTGTGTGTGTGTGTGTGTGTGTGTGTGTGTGTGTGTGTGTGTGTGGTGTTGGTGTATGTGTGTATTGTGTGGTGTGTAGTGTGTATGTGTGTGTGTGTGTGTGTGTGTGTGTGTGTGTGTGTGTGTGTTGTGTGTGTGTGTGTGTGTGTGTGTGTGTGTGTGTGTGTGTGTGTTGTGTGTGTGAGCCAGAGAGAGTGAGAAAGAGAGAGAGAGACTGTAATCATTGACAAGTCTTGAAAGAGAGGTTGCAAGTGTTGATAAGCAAGAAAGCAAGGTTCCAATTCTATTTGAGACTGTGTCATAGGTCTAAACTCTATGCTTCCTATGATACAGAGGATGTGTCTTGGCATCAAGCAGGCAAACAGACAACTGCCAGATACATATCATATGGTTAAGGAAATATGGTGGACATTTCGAAAGACAAGTTTGGAGTTTTGTTCAAAAGGGATTGGTCAAAGTGGAACAAATCTATTAACTCTCCTCGTATATCTATCAAAATTATCTTGCAGACTCCTTGAGCCTGTGCACAATTCTATGCCCCAGCAAAATTTTGAAATGGGGAGGCGGGGATAAGACCCATGAATCATTGACACCACCAGAATGATTTGAATATTAGGAGATGAGCAGCGAACTAAACTAATAGTTGTTATGTGTTGCAGGCTAAGAATGAGGTCAATACATAATATTTTGAGTCCACGGTTCTATCAACAGAGTCACTACATCAGATTTTGAGTCCATGATTCTTTCAACATAGTCAAGACATCAGACTCTGAGTCCATGGTTCTCTAAAAAGAGTCACGACATCAGATTTTGAGTCTATGGTTCTCTCAAGAGTCACCACATCAACTTTTGAGTCCATTGGTTCTTTCAAGAGTCACCACATCATATGCTGAGTCCATGGTTCTATCAACAGAGTCACGACATCAGATTTTGAGTCCATGATTCTATCAACAGAGTCACGACATCAGATTCTGAGTCCATGGTTCTATCAACAGAGTCACGACATCAAATTTTGAGTCCATGATTCTATCAACAGAGTCACGACATCAGATTTTGAGTCCATGGTTCTTTCAACAGAGTCACGACATCAGATGTTGAGTCCATGGTTCTCTAAAAAGAGTCACGACATCAGATTTTGAGTCCATGGTTCTCTAAAAAGAGTCACAACATCAGATTTTGAGTCCATGGTTCTCTAAAAAGAGTCACGACATCAGATTTTGAGTCCACGGTTCTATCAACATAGTCACGACATCAGATTTTGAGTCCATGATTCTATCAACATAGTCACGACATCAGATTTTGAGTCCATGGTTCTATCAACATAGTCACGACATCAGATTTTGAGTCCATGGTTCTCTAAAAAGAATCACGACATCAGATTTTGAGTCCACGGTTCTATCAAGAGTCAAGACATCAGAGTTTGGCTGCATGGTTCTATCAAGGGTCAGGACATCAGATTTCGAGTCTATGGTTCTATCGAATGAGTCCAGACATCAGATTTTGAGTCGATGGTTCTCTCAAAAGAGTCAAATTGATTGGTGGGTTCAGTTAACGGTGCTATGGACTTCAGATGCAATGCCCGGAGTTCATTTCTAACATGTAACACAATAACTGGCTTGTTTGCTGCCCATCATTGTTCTCCATCATTCTAGTGATGTCAGCTTAGTGTTTCGTTCGTCTGTTCATCTCTCATCTGCCCACTTCTATTGCAAGACATGTCTAGTGAATATGATTTTGTGCAGGCTTAAGGAGTTATACAAACTATCTCTGAGAGATCAATGAAGTAGATATTTAACTGAATGCAAGAAATCCTTTTTCAAACAGATTCAATTTTAATTTCTTTTAAGAATGCATCCATGAAATATTCTTTATAACTAAGCTGACAGCACACTCACCTCCCATAAAGAGCCAGTCATTGCCCCCAAAACCAAAATAACACTAATGTTTTCAACAATACCGATTCGAACACACACACACACACACACACACAGACGCACGCACGCACGCACGCACACACACACACATACACACATACACGCACACACACACACATACATACACACATACACACATACACACACACACATATATATATATACATATATATGTATATATATATACACGTTTAGTTGTGAATTTATAGCGTTAACCCATTGACTCCCGCACCCTATCCACC
>JAPXFY010000012.1:33546745-33549245 GCA_030674185.1 Monoplex corrugatus | reverse complement strand
CTGTTTACCATTGTCTGTCCACCAGTTGTGGGTCTCTGTCAGTCGTCTAAACTACACTCAGCATTATATAATTAACTGTATTATGTGTATTGTAAAAACAATCACTATTGTAACAGTTTACCATTGTCTATCCACTAGCTGTAGGTCTCTGTCAGCCATCTAAACTACACTCGGCGTTATATGATTAACTGCATTATGTATATTGTACAGAAAAGAAATCACTATTGTAATTGTTTACCATTGTCTATCCACCAGCTGTAGGTCTCTGTCAGTCGTCTAAACTACATTCAGTGTTATATACTTAATCGCATTATGTGTTTTGTAAAGGGAAGAAAATCACTATTGTAACATTTTACCATATAAAGCTGGATGTGAAGTGAGGACAAAGGTAAACTATTAAAACAGTGATTTTTTACAAGTGATTTTTTATATCTGATGCTTTTTCAAGGTCAACAATGACATTTAGAAATACAAAAAATCTACATCTCCCTGTAATGGCTTGGCTATTTTTTTCCACGTGTGAGTCTTTGAAAGGGACATTGATTGGAAGAGAAAAAGAAACGACTGGTGTTTTCACTTAACGTAAGAGATCCTTATTTTATATTTGAGATTTTAGCAAAACTCCCAGCGTGTATGTTCAGTGAGGCGGGAGTACAGACAAAGAAATGTGCTGTATTGGTTGGGTGGAGTGGGGTGGATGGGCGAAGGATTAGGAGGATGAGTGGATCCTTCTGCTGAAGAAACGAAGCTAATGAAGCAAGGGGAGCAAGATGGCAAGGAATCTCTTGGAGGGTACAAAAATCCTACAGAAATAGCGGATCTGTCCAAAATGTACAGAATCAAATAATGTATACTGTAATTGTGTTGTGGCTTTGCCTAAAGAAGGTATGGATTTGGTTTTTGGTGTGTGTGTGTGTGTGTATGTGTGTGTGTGTGTGTGTGTGTGTGTGTGTGTGTGTGTGTGTGTGTGTGTGTGTGTGTGTGTGTGTGTGTGTGTGTGTGTGTGTGTGTGTGGTGGTCTTTGATTTAATGTCTATTCACTAAAGTGATTTTAGACATAAAAAAAACAAAAAAAAAAAAACCCAACTTGCAAAAGGTTAATCTTCAGGAAAAAAGAGATGAACCAGAAAAACAAGACAAGAAAGAAAAATTTACAAATGACGTTATCATAATTAACGATTGAAACAGTAAAATTAGCTAACCATAACACTGAACATGAGAAATAACGGCACGTTAAAGATATTTCGCTATCGGACTTTTTGACAGGCTAACAAAAAATTCATATGTTAAGGATGGTGAGGCAAATATGTCAGAAACTGTCTTCGTTGATAACGTAGGTATATGTCGTTTTACCTGAACGCATGAAAGAATATGACTATGTGTTATCTTCTTTCCACACAGGCACACTACATTCCTGGTGTATTTTGTTTTGAATGCATCAAGTTTCCACCTATACATAAGGGATTGTATACTTCTGCTGGCAGGGAACCGCTTAGGTGTTTTGCTAATTTCAAAATTCATGTAACATTTTTCATACTTTTTCTGTTTATCTTGAAACTGCTTCCATACGTAGGCGTCCACTAAGGTATAACACTCATGCAATGAGAGGGAAAGTTGTATATGATTTGAATCTGGTGAGCTCTTTGCCCCCCGTTTGGCAGCCCTATCAACCATATCATTGTAATGAAAAGAAGTATGAGACGGTATCCAGCAGAAAGTAATATCAGTGCCTCTTAAGGATAAACTATTAATCAAGTGAGTAATTTCCAATATCATTTCAGATCTTGTTTGTAATTTTGATAATTCAAGAGCTTGAAGTACAGATTTTGAATCAACGCAAAAAAGTATCTGGGGAATTGTCCTAGGAAGATTTATCATACAATTCAAAGCCATTAAGATTGCAAAGAGTTCTGCAGTAAAGGTAGATTTATAAAGTCCTATATAGAAAGATTTCTCAATTTTGAGAGCAGGTATTAAAAACGCTGAGCCTGCTTGTCTTTCAATTATTGAACCATCAGTGTAAACTTTCAAGTGATCGGAATAAAAGTTCTATATGACATTTAACGTGACTTGCCAGTAAGTTGATATTATCTTCTTTTTTTAAGTCAGTGTGGTGTATGTCAAATCGTGCTCTTTGAAGTTCCCAACTGGGTACTGGTGAAAACGAAGGTCTTAAAGTTACAGGACCTGTGTCTAAATCAATTCCAGAGCCTTTCATAACATCAGCTGTAAATGTTGCAAGCGTGACCTGTGAGGATATTGATTTATCTCTTTTTGGAAAGTCGGTGTCTGATCTTACTTTTGTCTCTGTTTTGATGCTGTTTTCTATGGTTTTGTTTCTTAACAGAAATTTAGTAGAAGCGACTTTCCTTTGTTCATCAAGTGGCAACAATTTGATTGCATTGTATGTACGATGGCAACAGGCATGCATTGGAAGACCCAGCACAAGTTTGAAACCTTTACAATCTATGCTCTGCAGTTTTGTGAGTAAGCGTTTTGG
>JAPXFY010000012.1:33531745-33536745 GCA_030674185.1 Monoplex corrugatus | reverse complement strand
AAACGCTTATAAGACTTATTTCAGTGAAACGATTTACAGTTAAAAGGACATATCGACAATCTGGTGAGCTGATAAGAAACACTTATAAAACTTATTTCAGCGAACTGATTTACAGTTAAAAGAGCATATCGACAATCTAATGAGCTCTAAATGTATTTAGTAAGGGTTCAGCTTCCAAATGCACTGCTATTCAACAACAGTCGATCGCAACGCGTTTAATTATTACTTTTTTTTTATCTGTAGCTAAAAACATCACGTCACCCGAAACAAATGAACCACATTGTATATACAGCGGAAAAAACTCATCCAACTCAGTCCAAAAAAAAAATCAAAAAGAAATGATTCACTCACCATTCCTTTTATCTCCGCTTCTGAGGTCAGAAAATACATCTCTAAAACGGACAATAAAGGACAACTGGCCTTCATAGAATGTGTAGTAAATTTGCAAAACCTATCCCTTAAATTGTTGAAATCTTATCATAAATATTCAATTTATGTATTGATCATAAGATCTTTCTAACAGAATTAAGACGCATATTATAGCTAATCATGCCACACCAAAAATTTACGCTCTCTCCTAAAAATGTGAATATGGCTACGAGATAGGAAAATAATCGGAACTCCTCTGGTAGGAGATAACGTGGCTTTTTCTCTTGAGCCAGGTCTGAAAGATAATCTTTGTGATAAATGATAGTTTGATGGCACGCGTTCCCGTCTCTATAGACTCTTAGACATTGAGCCACCATTCAGCACTTGATAGGATAATGTTCATGTTGATGTGTTTTCTCTATCTCTTCTTTCCTTTCACCTGTTCTGCCCCTCTCTCCTCCATCTCTCTCTGTGTTCCTCTGTCTGTCTGTCTGTCTGTTTGTCTGTCTCTCTCTCTTTCTCTCTCTCTCTCTCTACATTTTTTCTCTGTCTCTGTCTCTCTGTCTCTCTCTCCCCTTCTCCTCCTCTTTCTCTCCCTCTCTCTCTCTCTCTTTTGCTTTGTCTCTCCTTCTAGCTCTCTCTCTCTCTTTCTCCCTCTTTCTCTCGCTCTCGCTTGGTCCGTCTCGCTTGGTCTCTCTCTCCATCTCTCTCTCTCTCTTTCTCTCTCTCTGTCTCACTTCCCCTTTGTCTCTATCTTCTTCTTTCTTACCTCTTTCTCTCCCTTCCCCTTTCTCTTCCACTTCCTCTCTTCCTCCCTCTCTCACTCAATCTCTTCCCTGTCTGCCTTTCTCTCCCTCCCCCTCTTTCCTTTCTCTGTCTCTCCTTTCTCTATCTCTCTTACACACACACATATACTCTGTCTCTCTCTGACTCTCTCTGTCTCTGTCTCTCTGTCTTTCTCTGTCTCTCTCTGTCTCTCTCTCTCTCTGTCTCTCTCTCTTCTCTCTCTCTCTCTCTCTCTCTCTTCTCTCTCCTCTCTCTCTCTCTCTCTCTCTCTCTCTCTCTCTCAACCTTCCTATTCTCACTCTGAACTAAGCATGCCGTTCTTGACCAAATTGAGTCTTTACATCTTTAAATCAAAGCAAGTTAAAATATTCATTTCGAAGAGCTAGCATTGGTGTGGAGCTAAATCGCAAAATAATAGCCAACGTTAATACATTGCAGATGTCTATAGAATCAGGAAGCCTCTTATCAATATTGAAGCTATCTATATGCTAATGTTAATCATAATGGCCAAGCTTTATGTCGTAATCTATATGCACACTTCCGTCCCTAATCTGTCATCAGCCCATCGTACGTCATGTTCGCCAGACTAGATTTCTGTAACGCCGCAAATCGAATGACGGACATCACACAGATTTTAGTATTATCCTCTCTTCCGACCATGACTGCCAAGTTAACAGTTGCCAGAATGTAAACGTTTCTTTAATTGACTGCATGAAAAGGCGAGAAAATATCTTCACAAGGGAAGAAACTCACTGCGCCATACGATGATGGGATCAATATGTATCAAATTGCTTTTAGCTTTCGATTTTGACTTCTCCTCTGGATCCGCTTTTGAAGGGGGGTTATTGATTGAAGAGAGTACTGCTTTTTTTCTTTTTTTTTTTTGGAGGTTTCTCGTTCTTTCTTCAAAAGTTTTGGTAAAAGACTCGATACATGCATCATCGGTGGCATGCGAGTGCATACACTTCGCACGTGGATGGGAAGAGAGGTGCTACTGTTGAAGATGTAATACTGGTGAGATGTGGGTAAGAGGAAAAGACTCATCTCAGAAGAGGGCCAGTTTGTCGATAAATGTACTAGACTATATCAATTTCAGTATCAATTTCATTTTCTCAAGATTACATGTCCGGGCTCGGAACAACTTCCACACGTCACAGGTACCATATGTATCGTGATCATAGTACAATCCTTAAGCCTGCAAATAAACCCGTGAGCTGTCCAGGTCCTGAGGCCTTACCTAGACTATGTTTTACCTATTCTATATCTTATACTGTATTCTATCAGCCTATCACTGGAATAATCCTCGTTACATGGAAATGGCATGTGTATCTGTTTATCTTACAGTGTTTTGTGACTCCATCATCATTGTCAACATTGCAATTTTTTTCTTGTGTGTGTGTTGGTGGATAGACGCTGGAGTGATGTCCTCAGACTCTCTACTGACCGAGCCCGCTGCAGAGCTTTTGCTGCCTCATTTGTCTCACGACGCGGCAACGTCTAAGTGTTTTGAACGAGCAGGCCTGGAATTTGTTTGGTTTTTTTTTTTTTTTTTTTTTTTTTGCTTGCTTGTTTCTTTGTATATTTGTTTGTTTGCCCTGTTGTTGTTTTAAAATGTGATGTTTTTGTTTATTTTTTGTTATTGTTTATGTTGCTGGTTGTTTGGCTGGTAGCCGGTTTTCCTTGAATAAAGATTATTGTTACAGTCAACTGCGTGATGTTTCAATTCTATTTGTCTGTTGTTGTTGTTGTTTTTTTAACTTTAGCAACATACGAAGTGGCGACTTCTTTTTTCTTGTTTTGTATCGATAATTGTTACTCTCTGCTCTTTTGCTTGCCTGAATCTGTCACATTCCTCCATATATGTAAAAAAAAAAAGTCAACGTTTGAAATAGATGAAGCAAACACATCATGAGTGAAACTTGAAAAAATATCTTGAGACATTGTTAAAATGCAATGATCGAATGAGAAATTGCAAAAATGAAGAAAAGTCTGAACAAGAATAGTGATTTTAAAAAAAACTGAGCTGAAACTTAATACAACACACACACACACACACACACACACACACACACACACACACACACACACACACACACACACACACACACACACACGCTTACTCACACACGCTTACTCACACACACATACTCACACACACACACACACACACACATATACACACACACTCACACACACACACACACACACACACACACACACTCTTACTCACACACACATACTCTCTCTCTCTCTCTCTCTCTCTCTCACACACACACACACACACACACACACACACACACACACACACACACACACACACACACACACACACACACAAATAGACGATTCAAGTGTTAAACACATCAGATGAAAGTTGACCTGTGATAGCACTTTATCTAATGCGGCAGTGTCTTTCGAAAGACAATGTAAGCCAATACCTTGGAGCAGCATTCATGTAATGTATGTAAAGGAAACCTGACAACAAGGGTAATTGTCCTAACCAAATCCATACTGAGAGGTTAAGAAAATGCACACATTCAGGGAAAAAAGTACTGCCATTGTATAGCAAAATGCTTTCTCTGGTGAGATCAACCAAGTATCGTAATTTGAAAATATATACACAGAAACTGCTGTGACCACGAATAAAACAAAAAAAACAATATATATATACAATGCTGTACTTCATCACCACCATCATCATCAGGTGCCCTGGAGCATGGCGTTGGCGATCACGGACTTCTATCTGTCTCTATCTCTTGTTGCCCCAAGCATCTCTTCCACCCTCCTTGTCTTCAGCTACTCTGCATGTCCGTCTGGCATTTTCTCCCTGGGTCTACCTGGTGCTCTCTTTCCCTCCAGCTTTCCCGTTGTGACCAGGTGCTCCAAATCCCCCTTCCTCATAAAATGGCCTATAAATGTCTTTTCCTAATCTTCCTTATGAGTGATCTACTTGTGTCTGCCTCCATCAAGACTGTCTCGTTTGTTTTCTTTGCTGTCCATGGAACTCTCAACATTCTTCTTAGAAACCACATCTCGGCTGCTCAATCTTGCTCTGGCTTTGCTTGTTGACTGTCCACTTAATGGTACGATTTAATTAAATACAACTGAAATTCAATGCATTAGTCATTCCGAGTGCGGAGATGTCATCTTGAGAAACTGAAACTTTAAGTGCATTATTCTTCAATGCAATGCAGTTTATTGCCATGCTTTTCTTTAGACTGTTTGTTTGTGTGATTGTTTGGTTTGTTTGTTTGTTTGTTTGTTTGTTTGTTTGTTTGTTTGTTTGCTTGTTTGCTTGTTTGTTTGTTCGTTTGCTTCTTCGTTTATTTGTTTGTTCGTTCGTTTGTTTGTTTGTTCGTTTGTTCGTTTATTTGGTTGGTTGGTTGGTTGATTGGCTGATTGGTTGCTTGCTTGCTTGCTTGCTTGCTTGCTTGCTTGCTTGCTTGCTTGTTAGTTTGTTTGTTCGTTTGTTCAATTGTTTGTTCGTTTGTTTATTAATTTATAGTTGGTTGGTTGGTTGGTTTGGTTGGTTGCTTGCTTGCTTGCTTGCTTGCTTGCTTGCTTGCTTGCTTGGTTAGTTGTTTTTCGTTCGTTTAATCGTTTTTTTCGTTCGTTCCTTTGTTGTTTGTTTTTTGTTTGTTTGTTCGTTCGTTTGTTTGTTTGTTTGTTTGTTTGTTTTCGTTTGTTTTGCTTGTTTGTTTGTCTTCTGAGAGCATAGGATTATGTATCACACGCTTAAGAAATAGGAAATGTCATAGAAAGGTCATTATTTCCCCCCAGACTCGAGATCCTCATAGCCAGACGGTATAATGGATCACAGACAAGTATATATTCAGTACACGTAT
>JAPXFY010000012.1:33524245-33529245 GCA_030674185.1 Monoplex corrugatus | reverse complement strand
TATCCAACCGTGTAACCAATCGTCACACGATTAGTCACATCCGAATGGAGACGTATATGTACTCATCCTTTGTCCATGGTCCTGCCTTTTCCTCCCAACTTCTCCTGTTGCCAGAAGCTAAGCACACTTTGCTATGGCTATTCCAGTGTCTGAGAGCTTGACCTGGAGGCACACGATCCACCTTGAGAGATAGCTGCCCCCCCCCCCCTACATCTCAGAGAGACACAAGTAAGCCTACTACTAAAGCCATAGATATAGATATATATATATAGATATAGATATATACATATAATGTAGACATATATATAGATATAGATATACATATATATGTAGACATATATACATATGTACATATGTATATATATATATACATGTGTGTGTGCATACATACATATATATATACATATATACATATATGTATATGTCTGTCTTGTACATGTGTGTGTCTGTGTGTGTATGCGTGTGTGCGTATACACCCACAAACGACTACCAGTACTGTTGTCTATTTAATTGAATTGTTTGGGTCATACGCTTATTTCTTTGATTTCCCTCCCGTGTGTAGTTGTTGTATTTACTAGGCATGTCATCAGAACAAGAAATGAAGCTGAACAGAGATACAGAGAGAGGGAAACAGAGAGAGAGACAGAGAGAGAGAGAAAGAGACAGAGAAAGAGAAAGAGGGAGAGACAGAGACTGAATGAGAAAGACTGAGAGAGAAACAGAGACAGAGAAAGACAGAGAAAGAAAGAGAGAAAGACAGAGAGACAGAGAGAGAGAGGGGGGGGTGGAATAAAGAAAATAAAATGGGAAAGAAAAAAGAAGGAAACGAAGATAGAGGACGAGGCCAAAACAGTCAAACAAACAAACAAACAAATGAATAAAACCACGGAGAAGTGGAATAAAAAAAATAAAAAAAAGAAAGTAAGCAAGCCAGCAAGAAAGAATGAAGGAGAGAATTACGTATTCATCCTGCATGAAAGAAAAAAATCAAGTCATGTTTTATGTACATTATTGCCAACCAGTCGCCGCGGTGTAGTGGTTAACGCAACAGACTACCGCTGTGGTTTCGACTTCTCATCAGACCCTTCCAAAATCTTTGTGGGATTTTTCGGCTTTAACCGGCTTCTACCCAGAGCTGAGCATGCCATGGGCTCATTGGGAAGACTGGGACCACACAGTCGAATCTCATCTATTTCGCAGATACGTCGTTGAGTGTGTTTCTCAAATCTTCTGACCAACATCGCAGGTGTCCGTATCTCTCCGGCCTCTTGACTGCATGATATATTATGATAGTAAGTATAGAGTACAGCAGATGCCACACAGACTCAACCCTAGTTGGAACTCGTGAATATCATCCTCATCGTCATCAAATCATCGCATTGTAAAAACTGTGCCAGCTTCTGTGGCCATTAAAGTGGCGTAGAAATTTGGGACAACAAAAAATTCTCAACAACGAGAACAATATCCTTGTCAGGAATTTTAAGGGTATTTCGTGTACGTTTTTTTTTTTTCTTGAGAACATTGTAATACACTGGTCTGGTTGAAATATGTAAGCCACGACATTTTAATACTAAAATATTGGGATATATATCATAAACTTTTTTAAACAGTTTTGTTTTTAATTGAGAGTCTGAATGTTTTAGTTGAAGGAATTATAGAAATAAACAAAGAAAAATGAACACACACACACACACACCACACACACACACACACACACACAACAAATAAAATACACACACATATACATACAATCATCAGTGAAACTATACACAAAACGGACGCACAACATACACACATGCACACACACAACACAGAACGGACCACACATCAAGCACATGCACACGTACGCACAAAACAACACACACACTCAGCACACGCCACGTACACACACATACATACACACACACACACACACACAACACACACACACACACACACACACACACACACACACACACACACACACACACACACACACACACACACACACACACACACAGAACCCAACATCCAATCAGTCTGAATCAATGCTGCAAATGAATACCTCAATCAAGAACGAGACAAGCCAGTTAAAATTAAATGAAAGCTGTCGATGCTGAGTAAATGAAAAACTCAGCAGAATCAATGTTCCTCCACCAACACTTCCGACAAGAGAGAGAGAGACAGAGACAGAGAGAGACAGAGACAGAGAGAGAGAGAGACAGACAGACAGACAGACAGAGACAGAGAGAAGGAGACGGGAGAGGTGGAGAGAGGGAGGGTGGAGAGAGAAGAGAGAGAGAGAGAGAGAGAGAGAGAGAGAGAGAGAGAGCAGAGCAGAGTAGAAATTTCATGCACCCATGTTTCTATTTCGCTGACAAATCATACAAATAAAGGGAGAGTGAGGGATGATTACATAGCCACATGGGAGACAATTCTCACTGGCGTTTTCTTTTCAGACGAGTTCCCGGACGTATTTGGTCAATTCATTACTGGACTTTGTCAAGGAAACTAGGAGGTAAATCCTTTTTCCACATTTAAACTGACGACGTTTGCTTGATCATGTCAGCGATTACAGGAATTAGAATTCGTTGATCCAGTTTTATTTATTCATGCTCACTTGTTATTTCTATGTTGATCTATTTGTTCGTCTGTTAATCTTAAAAAAAAAAAGAAACGTAGCTAAAGCTGATGAAATATATTTATCATAAATGCTGTCTGTTAATTTTGTCAAAGCTGTGAAGTGCGTTAAAAATATCAACTAAATCAATGAACAGCGTTGCAATGTCTATGATTAAAAAAACAGGGAACAACAACAAGAGCAAAACCAAAACACATAAATCTCAGAAATGAACAAAATGAAAACAAAAAAGCACACGAAACAGAAGAAAAGAAATTCAAGAAAACAAACAAACAAAAAAAGCAAATATAAACACAAGCAAAATACAAACAAATACACGCACGAAGAAAAAAATTCATATCTAACGAGCAACTAGGAAAATGGATCAGGTGTAGTACTCAAGGACTGTACCCACGACAGATTTTTCCTTGGTGCTATTGTTTTTCGGAAACAATTGATTATTTTGATATAGCGCTCTGGTTGCCGAAAGAGAGAGATGTTTTCGTTTATTTCATGTTGGTAAGCATGGCTTTCCTCAGACATTAGATTCTATGAGTAAATTAGATCAAATGTCCTTACCTAGTTTTACGATCAATGAAAGATTTGTTTTGTTTGTTCTACCAAAGAGAACAGAAAATCTGAACACACATTAGACATGTTTCGTTTCTGATACATATATGACAAAGGTGAGACATAGCTGACATGCCTACATGCCTGCATATCAATGTACAGACGATGAAAGAGAGGGAAAGTGACTGTAGTTTGGTCTGTTCGAACGTCATGCTGTATAACAGAGTATCGCTGTAGCATTGTCCGCGTTCTGTTTGAAAGAAGAAGACTATAACTATTGTATGGCAACACTTCTAAATGATAATATTGCGTTGAAAGCAAATCATTTAAATCTTTGAAATTTAAAAACTAAATGCCATTTCACATTTCTGACTTCCGCAAATTTACAATAACTTAGTGGCGAGATGTACATTGAATTAAATATGCTCTGATTAAAACAAATCAGGGAACAGCTTGATTACAGAAGTATTCCATCGAAAAATACTTTGCTTTGAGCGCCAACAGTCTATCCTACTACTGATACAACGTATAAAAAGTTGTAGTCTTTCATCTGGACTGATAAAGGTTTGAATAGTATAAACTTCTAGCCACCATTTATTTTTCATTAGACCTTTTTAAATTTTTTTGTTCATTTGTTTGTTTGTTTGTTTTGGTTTGTTTGTTTTTGTGTGTTTGTTTATTTGTTTGTCTGTTTATTTGTTTGTTTGTTTATTTGTTTACTTGCTGGCTTGTTTGTGTCTTTTTTTAGTGTGTGTTTGTTTTACAATAAGCAGACATCAACATATAATGTGGTAAAACAAAAAATAATATCATTGTATACGCGCAAGAAGAACATTGTTGACATCTGACAACATACAACATAACAGAAAACATATAACAATATTTCATACACTGGACATTTGAAAGTGAATGCCAAGATTAAAAACAAATTATAAAGATGATTTTTTTTTTCTCTCTATTGAGAAAACAGTACATCTAGCCATCAATGTATTGCACAAACCTTAACATCACAAGGACTGGTCACAGCGAACTTTCTATCACCTACACCTAATGGTGCCATGGCTCCCTCTTGGAAGAGGTGGATGAGTCCCATCAATGCAGGTTACGGTCCCGTCAGGTTTACCTGACATCACGGAAGAGCATACCTTTGAAGTCATCCCCAATACTCTGATCTTATATATTTGACAGGCAGCTAGCTAAACGCCATCCTCTCTCAGAAAAAAAGAAAATTCAGCTGAGAGATGAAACTTTGAAATTCCTCTAGTTCATTATAGATATAATGACTTTGTCTTTCAAGCCAAGCCTGACAAACAGATTTTGAGACAAAAGTTTGTTTGATGAAATATTTTCCAAGACTGTATCGGTTCCTGCATTCATCCACGTTTCAGGATTGAAAAAGTTGAATTGCATAAGGATGGGCCTGAGTGTTCCTTCTTCAGAATTCTTGTTTGGAACGAACAATGTGTAGATTGTATAAATTCAGAGGAGAGGGGGAGAGAGAGAGAGAGAGAGAGAGAGAGAGAGAGAGAGAGAGAGAGAGAGAGAGAGAGAGAAAGAGAGACAGACAGACAGACAGACAGACAGATAGACAGCGACAGGCAGACGGACGGATGAACGGACGGACAGACAGAGACGGACAAAAACAGAAAGACAGACAGACAGACAGACACAGACAGACACAGACAGACACAGACAGACACAGACAGACACAGACGGTGGGACAGAGAGAGCCAAAGAGATAAAGAAAAAGTGTGTGTGTGTTGTGTGTGTGTGTGTGTGTGTGTGTGTGTGTGTGTGTCTGTCTATCTGTCTGCATGTGTGTGTGCATTTC
>JAPXFY010000012.1:33511745-33514245 GCA_030674185.1 Monoplex corrugatus | reverse complement strand
GAGATATTTATGGCCGAAGTTCCTAAACGGTAAAATTTCCGTCTTCTTCTTCTTCTTGGCGTACGCTGCTACACAATCATCTGAGTCCGGGCGATGAATGCAGCCGTCTTTTCCAACTCCTGTCTGCAGCCATGGAGTTTGGTTGTCAGCGGAGTGTCTGTCGGCCACACGTCCTGTCTTGCCACCTGGTGAAGGGGACATCTTTGGAGTATATGCTCCGTGGTTTGGTCTTCTTGACAGCAGGGACAGGTTGGGGAGGGCGCCAGCTTCAGTTTGCGATATATGTGGTTGTTCAGCCTATTGTGACCAGTGCGCAACCTCACCAACTTGCTGCTCTCTAGACAATAGATGGTAGTCATCCCTGTGTCGTCTCGGCATGGAAAGCGCCCTGATGATGCTCCTCTTCTCACTGTAGCTGACGCTGTTGTTAGGTTGTTCTTCTCTGGCTCCCTCCTTAGCAAGCATATCAGCTCGCTCATTCCCGGAAAAATTTCCGTGTAAGATAGTTCATTTTGTTTCAGTTTGTAAAGTATACAACTTTCCAAAGTTTGTTTGAAGCCAAATTTACTGGCAAATGATTACAAGACTGACAGCCATTAAGTGAATAAGAGTCAAAGATTTATGTCACAGAAACAGCTTGAACTGCGCAGTTTTAAAAAATCGAATTCGTGATCTTTAGCATTCCTTTTAATCCACAAAAAAGTGGATATATATATACAGACATAGAGATAGAATGACAGATATACACAGACGCGGGACAGACAGACAAACAAGCAAACAAAGCCGAAAACAGAGAATAAGAAGTGAATGAGTGAGAAACAGATACAAGAGAGAACAAAGTTTGTGTGTGCCTGATTTGCTGCCAAGGGATTGGATTCTCCGACGAAGCGTGTAAGACAAAGAACGGAATTGGCAAAAAAAGAGATCGTTCATTTTCCGTAATCATACATGCTGTTTTGTTCCGGCATCGGTTATAATCGCAGCAGCCGTAGCAGTAGCTGTAATTGAAGACCTGGTCTTCTTTTATTATTGTCATCATCGTCGTCATCATCATCATCATCATCATCATCATCATCATCATCATTATTATTGTTCCTGTTGTTGCTGCTGTTGTTGCTGTTGTTGTTGTTCTGGTTATTAGTACTAGTAGTAGTAGCAGTAGTAGTGGTATTAGTAGTAGAAGTAATAGTAGTGAAGCAGCAGCAGCGGCAGCAGCAGCAGCAGCAGTAGTAGTAGTTTCTTAACAAGAATATACTTCACGTGTGTCATCCAGAAAGTAATTTACTAATACAAACAAACAAGCAAACACACAAAGAAAACAACAAACAAACAAACAAACGTACAAACAAACAAAAAAGACTGCCAGGGGTGGCATTGTCAATTCAAGTCAACGAGATTATATTTCTACAACCCCGAGAGAGGAAACTCAAGATTGTCTCCCTTTTCTTGTGGGGATAAGAAGCAATGATACCAGCTACTGGTGTCTACGTGAAGTGTTAGTTATACTCACTGTTCAACAGAGCACTCATAATGGGCACTAGTTCCAAACGGACTGAAAGTCCCATTTTATTGCAGAAAGTGGCTATGAGCCACTTTAAACAGCTAAAATCATTAGCTAATAATTCCCCCTTTTCGTGTACATTTTTTTGTTAAATAATCCTTGTTTTCTCTGTGTGTGTGTGTGTGTGTGTGTGTGTGTGTGTGTGTGTGTGTGTGTGTGTGTGTGTGTGTGTGTGTGTGTGTGTGTGTGTGTGTGTGTGTTTGGCTTGTTTGTGTTTTTATTAATATTGGACGGACTTGCGGAGTAGATCAAGACGGAGTGCAGAGACTGCAGCGACAAGTAGATCTGTGGAGAGTCATGATCGTCAATGTCATGCAGCAGGCACATCTGATGATGGGAGGAGAGAGGACAACGACGACGAGCGATGAGACGATGATGAGTGATGATGGATGGAGATGATGAGATGGAGATGAGAGAGACGACGACGACGACGACGACGATGATGATGATGATGATGATAATGATGATGATGACGAGACGACCGACGACGATGATGATGAGTGATGAATGATAAACGATGATGATGATGAGACGACGATGATGAGACGATGATGATGATGATATTTATATATGTGTATATATATATACATACATATATATATATATATATATATATATATATATATATATATATACATATATATATATATATACATATCAAAGATGAAATTTCTTGAAAGTGCCTAAGTAAAGAACAGTTAATTAAATTCTGTTGAACAGTCCATCTACTTCAAAGAAAGAATAAAAAGGAAAATTAACTGACTAAAACCAAAACCTGGTATTGGACTTTGAAATTTACATTTAGTTCACGGGACTGAATCAAGACAATTCCACCCAATGTGCTCACCCCCATCTGTCGATGATGATTAGAAAGATGCCTTGTGCCTACGCAATTCCTTGTGAATGTAGGCGGTACTGACATGAAGGAAGGCATGGCTA
>JAPXFY010000012.1:33494245-33496745 GCA_030674185.1 Monoplex corrugatus | reverse complement strand
AGACAGACAGAAAGAGAAAGAGACAGAGAGACAGATAGACCAACACACAAACAGACAGAAAACGATAGACAGAAAGTGACAGAGAGAGAAGAGAGAGAGAGAGAGAGTGAGACAGAGAGACAGAGAGAAAAGGAGACAGAGACAGACTGACAGACTCAGAGAGAGAGACAGAAATATAGAGAGACGAAGGGAAAGAATGAGGTCCAATTTGAAACGTTTCATGCACAGGATTTTGAAATTGTTCCCCTGAGCCCATTTCCGGCCTTTTGTCCAATCAAACAGATACAGCTGATTACGCATGAATCTATGCCATTGTTATTCATCCTTGGACACAGACCGTATATTAGTAATTACGAAAGAAACATGAAAACAAAAAAATCTGCTTAACCCTTTGACTCCCGCACTCTGTCCACCAGCATCCTGCATCGTTAATCAAGCTAGCAAAGCAAAAACTTAACCATTTCATTACTTCACTCTATACACCAGCTTCCTGCAGGAAGGTAGTGAATAGGGGGAGCGAATCAAAGGGTTAAGATTTTTGCAATTGGATGGATAAGATGCGTGAGTCAAAGGGTTAAGATTTTTGCGGCTGATGGATAAGGTGCGGGAGTCAAAGGGTTAATGCTTTGTTTCTAGTTTTCTTTTTTTTCCTCTTTTTTTTTCTTTGTTTGTTTGTTTGTTTGTTACTTTGCTGGATTTGTCGATTATCTGCCTGTATGCGTGTCTGCTAGTCTGTTTCTTTGTGTGTGCATGTGTGTGTGTGTGTGTGTGTGTGTGTGTGTGTGTGTGTGTGTGTGTGTGTGTGTGTGTGAGTGTGTGTGTGTGTGCGTGCGTGCGTGCGTGCGTGTGTGTGTGTGTGTGTGTGTGTGTGTGTGTGCGTGCGTGCGTGTGTGTGTGTGTGCGTGGGCGTGTGTGCGTGCGTGTGTGAGTGCTTTTTCCTTGATCTCTCGTTATGCTGCTGTGAGTGTGTCTGCTTCTCCGTTTATTTGCTTCCGTGTTTATGTTTGTGTATATGTATGTGTATGTGTTTGGTTGTGTCTGTTTGGTTTTTGTTTGTATGTTTCTTTCTTTCTTTCTTTCTTTTTTTCTGCTTGCTTGTTTGTCATGTCATGTCTTGTCTTTTGTCTTGTCTAGTATTGTCTTGCGTTCTTATTTTGTTGTTGTTATTATTGTTGTTGTTGTTTTTGTTGTCCCTTGTTGTTTACTTCGAAAGCTTTTAGAACAGGCTTTAAGTATTATGTATCAGAATGATTTGAAGTCTCCAGCATTCTGCCTCATGAGCCTTTGTTAACATGGACAATGCCGAAAGGTCAACATGCTGGTGTTGCCAATGTGGATAATATATATATACTTTTTTTTTTTTTTTTGTATATATAATTCAAATCTGTCACAAGCTTGGTAAAGGATTAGCGCCATAAGATACATTACCTACCCTGTCCACATACTTACGACAAAAATCTTGAATTTACTATTATCACAGTCTTGACTTTAACACATTTACTTTCTGGTATATTGATAGTAACGACATCTTTCCACTATTAGCTTTACTTATACCCGACAGGGCTGGCCTTGACTCGAATTAACGCCAGGCACGAAAGAAGCAAGATCAAGACGGCCGTGCTGTTTCCTAAAACGATTTGTCTAATTCTATACAACATTTATACAATGTGTCCTCTCTGTTGTCCAGGCTCCAGAGAATGGCAGATACCTCCAGCTGACCAAGGCCTTTCATCAAATCAGAAGAACGCGAGACTAGTCCTTCAGCGGACCTTCGCTCACTGTGGGCTATCAACAAAACTTGTACAATTTCTCTTTAGATTTCCCACAATTTCCCTGTCCCGTGTGTCTTCGCGAGATCTCCTCACGATTTCCTACAATTTCCCGGTCCCCTGTGCCTTTGCGTGATCTGGTCATGATTTCCTACAGTTTCCCGGTCCCCTTTGTCTTTGCGTGATCTGGTCATGATTTCCTACAGTTTCCCTGTCCCTTGTGTCTTTGTGTGATCTGGTCATGATTTCCTACAATTTCCCGGTCCCTTGTGTCTTTGTGTGATCTGGTCATGATTTCCTGCAATTTCCCGGTCCCCTTTGTCTTTGCGTGATCTGGTCAAGATTTCCTACAGTTTCCCTGTCCCTTGTGTCTTTGTGTGATCTAGTTATGATTTCCTACAATTTCCCGGTCCCCTGTGACTTTGCGTGATCTGATTATGATTTCCTGCAATTTCCCGGTCCCTTGTGTCTTTGTGTGATCTGGTCATGATTTCCTACAGTTTCCCTGTCCCTTGTGTCTTTGTGTGATCTGGTCATGATTTCCTACAATTTCCCGGTCCCCTGTGACTTTGCGTGATCTGATCATGATTTCCTGCAATTTCCCGGTCCCCTGTGTCTTTGCGTGATCTGGTCATGATTTCCTACAATTTCCCTGTCCCCTGTGTCTTTGCGTGATTTGGTCATGATTTCCTGCAATTCCCCGGTCCCCTGTGTCTTTGCGTGATCTGGTC
>JAPXFY010000012.1:33479245-33489245 GCA_030674185.1 Monoplex corrugatus | reverse complement strand
AATTGGTTGGTTAGTTAGTTGGTTGGTCGGTCGGTCAGTCGGTTGGTCGGTTGGTTGGTTGGTTCGTCTTTCCAGCATCAAGTTTCGCCCGGTGCGCGTACGCATGCTTTTATACCTTCTCTGTGCAGGCTGCACAGTCTACGTACTCCATCTGGGTGGACTTACATACCGGGTGTTTTCATGTTTCCATAAGCCATCCACTGGTATAGCTTACAGGGCCTATAACATAGTATTGGATATTTTACAACACCTATACACAAGCAAAGCCAGAACAAGATTGAGGCAGCCGAGATGTGGTTTCTAAGAAGAATGTTGAGAGTTCCATGGACAGCAAAGAAAACAAAAGAGACAGTCTTGATGGAGGCAGACACAAGAAGATCATTCATAAGGAAGATTAGGAAAAGACAGGCAACATTTATAGGCCATTTTATGAGGAAAGGGGAATTGGAGCACCTGGTCACAACGGGAAAGCTGGAGGGAAAGAAAGCACCGGGTAGACCCAGGGAGAAGGTACTAGACGGACTTGCATAGTGGCTGAGGACATGGAGTGTGAAGAGATGCTTGAGCACAAATGACAGAGACAGATGAAGTCCATAATCGCAACGCAGCGGCAAGGCACTGATGATGATGTGATGAATGATGATGATGATGATGATGATGATGATGATGATGAGATGAGATGATGATGATATGATGATGATGATGATACCAAATGAGGCTTCAGGCAACGCAGCTCTGTACACATATTGATATAGAAGACAAAGAATCTCTACCGTTATCCATAGGCTAAAATGTCGGTAGACCCAATCATGATCTTCAGCTGAGGTCAGACTTATATCTACTCGACTACGCACCATCGTCAAAGAGTTCGTATGTTGGTGTTATGTCAGTGTAAGAAGGCTTTGTCTTGATATAATTGATACATATCAAGACCACTGACATATATAGTAAGTTCGAATGTAAAGTAAATAGTACGTTAATATTGAGATAAACTTCTAATCATTGTTTAATTACAAATAATACACAAGTTACTTTTTGTTGGATCCCATCACACTGTGGTATCATACATAATGATCGGGTCGACAGAATAGCTAAAAATGCAGCATTGAATAGGGCTTGCAGTACTAAACTTGAATTACCACTCTCTCAACATGAAATGAATGCTAAATTAGAAAACACAGTAAAATCTCAACGTGACCTTTGCCCCTTCATCGTAAATTACCAGGGTTTTACGAGATTAGAGATAACTTTAGCTTACAGATTATCTCTCAACTCACTTCGAACTAAGTTCAGTAAAGCCATCAAATGTATCTGTAATGATTATATAACAATTAAACACCTTTTGTGTTGTCAGCAAATGCTACCTTATTTCCCTGCATCATTTACAAATTTAAAACAGAAACATACTGATTTCACTTTGAATTTACACATTGCTAAGCATTTACTGCACAGTCCCAAAGGTCCTTTTCTTTGATCCAGCCCGATTGTAAGTCCCACTTTTTTTCTTTTTTTTTTTTTGGGTCTAAAAGCACTTATGTGAATAGACGTTAAAAGAAATAACGAACGAACACATACACTTACACACACACACACACACACACACACCACACACAACACACACACACACCACACACACACAACACACACACACACACAACACACAACAAACACACACACACAAACATACACACACATTTACACACACAAACACACACTTACACACACACACACACACACACTTACACACACACCACACTTACACACACACACACACATACACACACACACAAACACGCACAACACACAAGCACAAACACACACACACACACACACACACACACACACAAACACACACTACACACACACACACACACACACACACTTAATGACAGTTGCTTAATGACGGTGCCAGACTTGAGTGAGTGTCCTCCCTGTGGTGAGTTGACCATAACTACGTCCTCTCAGCAGACAGCTGAACTTTATCCCCGACAGCACTGGAAGGCATCACCATCAACACAGAATGGAGTGGTTTGGTCATCTGACCAGAATGCAACCCCACTAGCTGGCTGAACTGGCATGTTATAGAAAGATAGAGTTTTTAACCCTTTGACTCCCTCACCCTATCTGCCAGCATCTTGCATTGTCAACTAGGACAGCAAAGCAAAACCTTAACCTTTGACTCCCTCACCCTATCTACCAGCTTCCTGCAGGAAGCTGGTGGATTGGGCGAGGGAGTCAAAAGGGTTAAGTTTTTGCAGCTGGCGGGTAGGGTGTGGGAGTCAAAGGGTTAAAGCGAGAGGTAGAATTGTGTAGACCTGGATCGATGTCGTGAAAGAGACCTTGACCTCACATGACCTCTTGTTTTGTGTGTGTGTGTGAGTGTGTGTGTGTGTGTGAGTGTTGTGTGTGTGTGTGTGTGTGTGTGTGTGTGTGTGTGTGCTGTGCGTGTGTGAGTGTGTGTGTGTGAATGTTTGTGTGCGTGTGTGTGTCATTTTAGGCCTACCATCTCTCCGCTGACCGTCAACTCTCTCCGGGAGACACTCAAGATTATTCAAGTGGATACAGAAAAGAAGAAAGTAGAAGGCAACAGGAAACCATCAATGTGTATTCCCAAAATAAACATGGCCAGCCCAAAAGAGACATTTTATGAGGCAAGAGAAATTAGAGCACCTAGCCAGAACAGGAAAGCTGGAGGGAAAGAGAGCACCAGGTGGACCCAGGGAGAAAATACTGGACGGACTTGCAGAGTGGCTGAGGACAGAGAGGGTTGGAGAATGTACTTGCAGCGACAAGGGATAGATTCGTATGGAGGGCCATGATCGCCAACGCCATGTGGCAGGGGCACACAATGATGATGATGATGCTGACACTGACCATTTCTTAGGTTATCACAAGTGTTACTCCAAAAACGAAAATAATCACATTAATAAGGTTCTTTCGTTCGTGCTCTGTTTGTTTGTTTGTTTGTTTGTTTGTTTGTTTGTTTGTTTGTTTGTTTGTTCGTCCCATTTCCTACATCACTATAATGGTCACAAATGCTGGGGCAGTTCATGTTATGACGATAACGATGGGAATGATAATGATGATGCTGTGGTGTTCCATCTAGGATTGAGACTACGTACCAGAGCTGTTCTCTACGCTCACTATCATACCGTTTCCTGACATCAACCAGGCGCGAGAATGTTCATCAGAAGATTTGAGCAACACCTTCAGTGACACATCTGCAAAGAAGATGAGACTTGATGACAGTACGGTTTCAACTGTTTCCAATGAGTCCGTTACAATAATTTCTGCTTCGAACTTCGGCTTTTTTTTTTATTAAGATTTTCTCTGTTTACAGAAAGTGGCAAGTTGCTTGCTTATAATTTATTATTCTCTGATTGTGGAAATTTGCCACAAAATTAAGTTTAATCTATAATTGTATGGTACGGCAAGGTTATTCAATTCACTATGCTTGTGAGTTCCGTGGGACATGGAGGAGATCTAATCATAGAGTGCGACGTTCAGAACTAGTCCAGTTTGTCTAACCATGTCTATGGGCAACAGTCAAGAACTGACCAACGATATTCAATAGAACTCCAAGACCTTGTCAAAGAGGATGATTTATGATCAGTTTAAAAATTTCTTCTTCTTCTTTTCTTCTTCTTCTTCTTCTTTCTTCTTCTTCTTCTTCTTCTTCTTCTTCTTCTTCTTCTTCTTCTTCTTCTTTCTTCTTCTTCTTCTTCTTCTTCTTCTTTCTTCTTCTTCTTCTTCTTCTTCTTCTTCTTCTTCTTCTTCTTCTTCTTCTTCTTCTTCTTCTTCTTCTTCTTCTTCTTCTTCTTCTTCTTCTTCTTCTTCTTCTTCTTCTTCTTCTTCTTCTTCTTCTTCTTCTTCTTCTTCTTCTTCTTCTTCTTCTTCTTCTCCTCCTCCTCCTCTCTTCTTCTTCTTTCTTCTTCTTCTTCTTCTTCTTCTTCGCATTCTTCTTCGCATTCTTCTTCTTCGCATTCTTCTTCGCATTCTTCTTTTTTCTTCTTCGCGTTCTTCTTCTTCTTCGCAATTCTTCTTCTTCGCAATTCTTCTTCTTCTTTCTTCTTCTTCTTCTTCTTCCTTCTGCTTCTTCCTCTTCTTCTTTAACTCCGTGAAGAGTCATTGGGGCGCCGCACTAAAAAAAGTGTTCAACAGATTCTTACAGCTTTGTCGGCTGTGTGCCAAAGCCTGGGTCTCAGCAAATAGTTTCTATGTCTGTTCCTAAATGTTGTCTGTCTATCTCGCTTTTTTGTGTTCCCATCCGTCTCCCTCCATCAACAGTTCCCTGGAGAACTGACCTACAGTTACAATTACAGGTACAGTTTTCTTTTCTTAACTCATGTCAGCAGATTTGCATATGATCCAACGATGATGACAAAGACGACGACGACGAGGAAGAAGAAGACGAAAATGACGATGATAACGATGACGACGACGACGATGACGATGATGATAATGATGATGATAATGATGACGATGATGTGACCAACGATGGCGAAGACGACGACGACGACGATGATGATGACTGGGGTCACAGATTTTTGTAAATACTGCGAACAGCACATTATATCAATGACTCATACTTCGTTTCTCTCTCTCTCTCTCTCTCTCTCTCTCTCTCTCTCTCTCTCTCTCTCTCTCTCTCTCTCTCTCTCTCTGTCTCACTCTCTCTCTCTCTCTCTCTCTCCCTTCACACACACACATACACACATACATACACACACAAACCCCATACCCTCACACAAGATCTACACAAACAACACAAACAAGAAACAAACAAACAACAACAAAAAACAATCTACACAAACACACGTATCCACAAACAAACAAGCAAACAAAAACAACAAACAAAAAAAATCTGCCCTATCACAGCATATACATGTATATAGGCACTAACAAACACAAAGAAAGATAAAGAAAAAAATAGACAATACTGAACTATTCAGAGAAAAAAAAAAAACTTCATCCATTGCTATACGCACCATCACACACGCATACACAGAAACACACACACAGCATGCACACTCTCTTTCTCTCTCTCTCTCTCTCTCCTCTCTCTCTCTCTCTCCTCTCTCTCTCTCTCTCTCTCTCTCTCTTCTCTCTCTGTCTTCAACTACAAACAGCTTCAACAAACTTACCGTATGTTCACATTGTCAACACACTGGTGACTGTACTCTCTTTCTTTCTGTCCCACTCTCTCTCTCTCTCTCTGTATTTCAGTCCGTTATCCTCACCACTCAGATCTAGACTCTCACTCTTCTCTTTACCTCTAGTCGACGTAGTCAACGAAGAGAAAAGTTTTGAACAGTTCAACAAGTCTTGCAGGAAGCGCGCCAAACGGGTGCAGATGTATCACTGGAAACTACAAGAGCACATCGACTTTGTCTGGCAAATCGGTGCCAGCACCAGAACAACGCCAGCCTTGACACTCCACAGACCAGAAGAAAAACAAAGACGGGGAAAGGCCTATCAGCACCGTGGCGATGCTTCAGGCAGGCGATGGGGGTGCGCGCAGGAACTAAGGGAGAGAACCAGAACCGCGGCGACAGCAGCGTTCTGTGAGCGCGCGGGCGCGGCAGAATGGATGGACTTGGACGGGTGGGACGGCTTTTCCGCTCGTTTGACCCTCGATTTTATCCATTCTATGATCGTTTTGTTCTGGTCTCTGCTTCGTGATGTTTGATGTGGTTGGAATACATAATTATGGAATCCTCCACACACCCTGCCTGGTTTGTGTGTGTGTGTGTGTGTGTGTGTGTGTGTGTGTGTGTTTGTGTGTGTGTGTGTGTGTGTGTGTGTGTCTGTGTGTGTCTGTGTGTGTGTGTGTGTGTGTGTGTGTGTGTGTGTGTGTGTGTGTGTGTGTGTGTGTGTGTGTGTGTGTGTGTGTGTGTGCTTGTGTGTGCGTTTGTTTTTCTTGTTGTTGTTTTCTTGAACAAACTGAAACTTTATGAGCTTGTGGGTTTTTTTGTGTGTGGGTTTTTTTCTTTTTTCTTTTTTTTTTTAAAACTTCCTTTGTTAGTGTTGTTGCTCGGAATTCCTTTGAATTTGCCCAGTTTGTGGTTAGTGGACAGTCAACACTCAAAGTCAGAACAAGACTGAGGCAGCTGAAATGTGGTTTTTAAGAAGAATGTTAATAATAGTTCCACTGACAGCAATGAAATCAAACGAGACAATCTTGAAAGACGCAAGCACAAAAAGAACAATTAATAAAGAAGATTAGGAAAAGACAAGCAACATTTACATGTCATTCTATAAGGAAAGGGAAATCTGAGCACCTAGTCACAACAGGAAAGCTGGAGGGTAAAACGGGCATCAGGTAGACCCAGGGAGCAAATATTGGACGGCTTTGCGGAGTGTATGAAGACAGAAAGGGAGATGTACTTGCAGCGACAAAAGATAGATTCGTGTGGAGGGGTATGATTGCCAACGCCATTAGGCAGGGCACATGATGATGATAAGTGGTTTCTGTTGTACGGATGTGAGGCGGGGACAGTCAACAAACAAAGCCAGAACAAGATTGAGGCAGCCGAGATGTGGTTTCTAAGAAGAATGTTGAGAGTTCCATGCACAGCAAAGAAAACAAACGAGACAGTCTTGATGGAGGCAGACACAAGTAGATCACTCATAAGGAAGATTAGGAAAAGACAGGCAACATTTGTAGGCCATTTTATGAGGAAGGGGGATTTGGAGCACCTGGTCACAACGGGAAGGCTGGAGGGAAGGAGAGCACCAGGTAGACCCAGGGAGAAAATGCTGGACGGACTTGCAGGGTGGCTGGGGACGAGGAGGGTGGAGGAGATGCTAGGGGCAACGAGAGATAGAGACAAATGGAAGTCCATGATCGCCAACGCCATGCGGCAGGGCACCTGATGATGATGATGATTGTGCAGTTAATGGACAGGGAAAGATTGTCCCATATCTGTTGTGGGGACTTGCACAATGAGGGCGATGCTTGTCTCCTCTCCTGCGCCGCTTTACATTTCCTATTTTTGACCCTTTGACTCCGGCACCCTATCCATCAACTGCAAAAACTGAAGGAAGCTGATGGGTATGGTGAGGGAATCAAAGGGTTAAGTTTTTGCTTTGCTGGCATGGTTGACAAGACAGGATGCTGGTAGACAGGGTGCAGGATCAAAACTCGTTCTCTCCTTCATAATGTCTCGCATTGACTATTGCAATTCACTCCTGTCTGGTCTTCCTGCCTCCACCATTCACATCCTACAGCGCATTCAAAGCAATGCTGCACGCCTTGTACTCAAAAAGAAAAAAGCTGACCACATATCTCCTCTCCTGGCACAACTTCACTGGCTCCCTGTATCAAAGCGCATACAGTACAAACTAGACACCGTGTGCTACAAAAGCCTCAATAACGCAGCCCCCGATTACCTGTCAAGCCTACTTGAGATCTATGTTCCCTCACGTACCCTCCGCTCTGCCTCCGATCCTCTCACTTTTCGCTTTCCACGCACTAAGCTCAAATGCCTATGGTCCACGAGCCTTCTCTGTTTCTGGTCCACTTTCCTGGAACAAACTTCCTCTCTCAGTCCGTCAGCAACCTACTTTTGTCTCCTTCAAGTCCGCTCTCAAAACTCACCTTTTCTCCTCTGCATAAAATCCTGACCTCACTCAACCCCCTCTGCAGCCTGTCTCCACTCGGAGGGGAATCACACTGTAATGTATAATTGTATATAATATGCTCTCAATAATTTTCCATTGCTTTTATTCTTTCTCCCCATTTATAGCCATGCGTGGTGTGTGTGTGTGTGTGTGCGTGCATGTGTGTGCGTGCGTGTGTGTCTGTTCAGCGCTTAGATTTGATTTTATCAAGATTTTGCACCATATAAATATTGTAATTATTATTATTAATTATAAAGGGTTAAGTTTTTGCTTTGCTGGTATGGTTGACAAGACAGGATGCTGGTGGACAGGGTGCAGGATCAAAGGGTTAATAAATCAGGTACCCCTTTACAACTGGGAGGGTAGACTGAATACCACACACACACAGTTTTGCTCGAGTGAGATTGGACCTTTCGTATAGACAGAAAGGCGTTTGCTCCATCCCTGTGTCAACCAGGCCCTGGGAAGGCTAACTGTGTAAAACGCAGTTGCATTCAATCTCTTTTTCTCAACTTCTTTTAGTGTGTGTGTGTGTGTGTGTGTGTGTGTGTGTGTGTGTGTGTGTGTTTTGTGTGTGTGTGTGTGTGTGTGTGTGGGGCGTGTGTGTGTGTGTGTGTCTGTTTGTGTGTGTGAGTGTGTGTGTGTGTGCGCGAGCGCGTGTGTGTGTGTATGTTGTGTGTGTGTATGTGTGTGTGTGTGGATGTGTGTGTGTGTGTGACTGGTTGTTGATGCATGGTTGGTTTGCTTGATTGGTTTGTTAGTTGTTGACTGGATGGTAGATCGCTGTTCGTCCGTTCGTCCGTTCGTTCGTTTGTTTGTTTGTTTGCTTTTATGTTCTGCGCTCGCAGGCGTCGTTCCTTGCTCTCAAAATTGTAAGCTTACACAAAAATGACATCATAATAGAAATGTATTTTGACTTTAAAAAGATGAATTTCTTTTGTAAACACAATACAATATTCTTACTTTTTTTTACAATAAAATGTAAATACACAGATTGAACAGTACACTCTGAATATCTACTACCCTATCGAGAGTTCTGAGTCCATTTCAGTGAAAGGGGAGGGTACATTGTTTCACAGTGTCTTCATACTGGGCGCGTTAAATTTCTTGGGTAAACTCATCATCAACATCTTCATTAAGTGCCCTGCCGCATGACGTTGGCGATCATATCCCTCCACATGTATCTATCCCTTGTTGCCGCAAGCACATCTTCCACCCTCTCTGTCCTCAGTCACTCTGCAAGTCCATCCAATATTTTCTCCCTGGGTCTACCTGGTGCTCTCTTTCCCTCCAGCTTTCCTGTTGTGACCCAGGTGCTCTAATTCCCTTTCCTCATAAAATGTTGGGTAAACTGTATCACATTAACCATGTACAATAGTTATTATCGCCACAACGAATACTCAGTGGCTGATCTCACTCATAGTACAGAACTCAGTCAATATATCTGTCTCGGTCTCCAACTGTGTGTAAATAAAATGCTTCGACAAATAATTTAGATATAAACAAAAGTCATATTTTGCCACTACGAGCCGGCATAACATTGGTGCGAGTTGTGTGGCTGTATCCCGGGGTTTGTCTTCTCTCCACCTTGCCATTCGGTTTGTAAACAAGGTAACTGATGACTGGGTCCGAATGGGTCATGCGACGCATGGACAGTCCCCCTTTGCTTGAAGAAATGCTGTCAATTGGTCGTGTCGGGAGCTTGGGAGGTGAGTGTCCCGAGATTGGCGAGGTATTTGGTGCTCTGGGTCCCATCCGCACCCTCGTGGTGTTTCTTGTTAACTTTGCCAAGCACAAGGCGGCATAACTTGATAATGTTAGACCTGTCAAACACATTAAAAAAAACAACAACAAGAAATCCGTGAACTAACTATTTCTAATACCTGGAATAAAGGCGCGTGCACGTCTGCACGTCAACCATTCCTCCCAATCTCATCTTGTTTAATTCTCACTAAGCAGACACATTCACAAGCAGACTCTCACACAAATAAACACACACTCTCAGGCACGAACGTTCACAAACAGACAGACACAGACACAGAGACACACGCACACACAAACACACACACACACACATCACCACCACTCACCCACAAACAAAAGAAAGAGAGAGAAATAAAGACAGAAAGAGAAAAGAGAGAGAGAGATGAGAGATGAAACAGAGAGGAGACACAGACTAAGACACACAGACACACAGACAACACACGACACACAACATACCACACACACACACACACCCCACACACACAACACACACATCACACACACACACACACACACACACACACACACAACAACACACACACACAACAAACACACACACTCACACAACAAACACAAACACACAACACACACACACACAAACACACACACCCAC
>JAPXFY010000012.1:33449245-33474245 GCA_030674185.1 Monoplex corrugatus | reverse complement strand
GAGATCCTTCGACCGCTGGCTGTGCCTACACTGCAGCAGATGGGACCGACGGCTGTATAGCAGGATGACAACGCTTGCCCCCACAGGGCAAGGGTGGTCAACGACTTCCTGCAGCAGTCTGGAGTCAACAGAATGGAGTGGCCAGCATGCAGTCCCGATCTCAACCCGATTGAGAACCTCTGGGATGAGCTGGATCGCAAAGTGAGGAGCAACCACCCCCCTCCCAGGGATGCCCAACACATCTACCAGATGCTGCAGGCTGAGTGGCAGGCGCTTCCACAGAGGATCTTCACCAACCTGGTCAACTCGATGAGGACTCGCTGCGTCGAGTGCCAGAACAGCCATGGCGGTTACACGCATTACTGAACTTTTGGGAGCATCAGAATGCCCTGTCTTGTGATTTCAATGACTTTGGGAAATCAAATTTCGATACGTACCCACTTTGATCAAATGTACACACCAAACGATTGCTCGAAATTGAAGGCAATTGTGTATCGTTATCGCTAAAGCATGGAATTAAATGTTTGCCAAACTTCAACGCATTGGCTTTCTTATTTTGAAAGTTATGAATTTTTGTGCAAGTGATCCTTAACTTTTTGTGCGTAGTGTATTATAAAAAAACAAAAAACTTGTATTCCTTTTATAGGGGTTTGTAAAAGAAACACATGTGTTACCTGCTGCCATCATTACATTAACAACACATGCATTTCCTTTTATTCCTTTCATAGGAATTTGCAAAAGAAACTCATATGTTACCTGTGACTTCAAGACATCTAATCGAAGCATATTAGGAAACCAAAATGGGCTGAGATGATGGAGACGATAAAACGTGTTTGTAGGCAGATGGATGTTTTACTTGCTACCATCATTAATCTAAAACCGAAGCCATTCCTTTCATTACTTTCATAGGGGTTTGCAAAAGAAACGCATAATTATCTTACCTGTGACTTCAAGCCCTCTAATCGAAGCACGCTTGGGAATTTACTTGGGCTAGGGTGATGGAGGCGATAAAACGTGTAAGTGGACACGTGGAGCGTTATTAATAAAGTAATGTAAATTGCATATAGGGTTTGTGTTTGAATCATTCCTAGTCTGAAGTAGTGTATATTACAAAGTACAGACTAACCACAGAGATTTATGCAGACCTTATGTAGAGTACTTCAGCACTACTACATCCCATTAACCTTCGGGGGTGTGGAAACAGACCTTATATAGAGTACATCAGCACTTCTACAGGCCATTAACCTCCGGGGATGTGGAGCAGACCTTATATAGAGTACATCAGCACTTCTGCAGGGCATTGATCTTCAGGGATGTGGAAACAGACCTTATATAGAGTACATCAGCACTTCTACAGGCCATTAACCTCCGGGGATGTGGAGCAGACCTTATATAGAGTACATCAGCACTTCTGCAGGGCATTGATTTTCAGGGATGTGGAAACAGACCTTATATAGAGTACATCAGCACTTCTACAGGCCATTAACCTCGGGGATGTGGAGCAGACCTTATATAGAGTACATCAGCACTTCTGCAGGGCATTGATTTTCAGGGATGTGGAAACAGACCTTATATAGAGTACATCAGCACTTCTACAGGGCATTGATCTTCAGGGATGTGGAAACTGGTACAGTCTCTTCACTGCTGCCATCATAATTTCCTGTCACGTAGCATACATACGTGTACACATAAATTCCTAGACACGCACACGCTCACACATACATAGCACACATACACGTGCGCGCATCACACACACACACACACACACACACACACACACACACACACACACACACACACACACACACACACGCACGCACACACACACATTCGCTCTCTCTTTCTCTCTCTCTCTCTCTCTCTCTCTCTCTCTCTCTTTCTACGTCTCTGTCTCTGTCCCTGTCTCTCTCTTTCTCTCTCTTTCTCTCTTTCTCTCTTTCTCACCCTCTCTTTTTCTGTACGTGGATATGGGGTGTTACCATATAAGAGAGTTTCTGAACGTGTTAGCGTCATCTTAAAAAGACAAAAACTGTTGTTGTTGATTTATTTTTCATCTAGTACTACTGTTGCTACTACCACTATTACTACTCTACTACAACTACTACTAGTATCACTACAATTGCTTGTGCTACTGCTGCTGCCAAAGGTTCTGATGTTAATACTGCCAATGCTGATGTTGCTACTACCACTATTAATTTAATGCTACCACTACTGCTGTTGATGCTGCTACTACTACTACTACTACTACTACTACTACTCTGCTGCTGCTGCTGCTGCTGCTGCTGCTACTACTACTGCAGTTGCTATTGCTACAACAACTACTATTACTACTACTTCCACTACTACCGCTGCTGCTATTACTTCTACTATTGCTACCACTTCTACTGCTGCTACCACTACTATCACCACCACTACGAATACTATTACTACTGCTACTGTTGCTGCTACTACTACTTCTACTACTACCAACTACTATTTCTGCTCATACTACTGCTACTGCTGCATTATCAGTAGTATTAGTATTAGTATTGTACACTACTACGACCACTACTATGGATGCTTCTGCTGCTGCTATTACTGCGACTCCTTCTTGTTCTGTCTTCTTCTTCTTCTTCTTCTTCTTCTTCTTCTTCTTCTTCTTCTTCTTCTTCTTTCTTCTTTCTTCTTCTTCTTCTTCTTCTTCTTCTTCTTCTTCTTCTTCTTCTTCTTCTTCTTCTTCTTTCTTCTTCTCTTCTTCTCTTCTTCTTCTTCTTCTTTTCTTTTCTTTTTTCTTCTTTCTTTTTTCTTCTTCTTCTTCTTCTTCTTCTTCTTCTCTTCTTCTTCTTCTTCTTCTTCTTCTTCTTCTTCTTCTTCTTCTTCTTCTTCTTCTTCTTCTTCTTCTTCTTCTTCTTCTTCTTCTTCTTCTTCTTCTTCTTCTTCTTCTTCTTCTCTTCTTCTTCTTCTTCTTCTTCTTCTTCTTCTTCTTTTCTTCTTCTCTTTTCCTCCTCCTCTCCTCCTCCTCCTCCTCTCTCCTCCTCCTCCTCCTTCCACTACTACTTCTTCTTTTTTGTCATTTCCCCTTTCTTCTTCTTTTTTATATTTTTTGTTGTTGTTTTTTTTCTAATTCAGAACCATAAGCACATCCTTTCTTTTTTCTTTATTAAATGCTGTTAATTTTTCCGTACAGATTGGTATAATGTATAAACCTGCGACCCTGTGTACTGTAAGCCTTTTGCGGGGTTTATAGGAAAATAAATCTCCCTTCTCTTAGAACTCAAGCAGCCTGCGCGCTTGTTTCGATCATCCCCCTGTGAGAGGAGAGACTCTTCATCTTTTCCACCTCAAAAGTCTTGGACATCGACGTGTCATCGTCCCTCAGGTTCCATGCACTCTGAATCAATGCCGTTTAAGAGACACGATCTTTTTTTGATGCAGAGCTTGAAGTTTTGTGCATACGGATGTCTTCTTTTCATAAGTTTTAGAATGTTATTTTTGCCTGCATCGACACAAATGTGATTGGTATGTGCATATAGAGAGATAGATAAACAGACGGATTCAGAGAAAGACGTAAAGAGATGGAAAGAGAGAGCGCAGAGTCTCTTGTTGATGTTAATCAGAGTCTTCCTGAAAAATAAAACGGTAATGCTATACTTAAACTGTTCTTTTTATGTCGCTTTGATTAAGGCTTTTTGCCCTCTTCTGCCCTTAACCCTTTGACTCTCGCACCCTATCCACGAATTGCAAAGACTTATCCCTTTGACTCCATCACCCTATCCACCAGGATCCCGCAGGAAGCTGGTGGATAGGGTGAGGGAGTCAAAGGGTTAAGCTTTTTGCTTTGCTAGCATGGTTGACAATGCAGGATGCTGGTGGATAGGCTGCGGGACTCAAAGGGTTAACGATGATCAAAGTTATTACACTTTTCTAACGGAACTTGTCCTTATCCACATAAATGTAAAACTGTGTTCATGAGAAGTCAAAAAAATGTTTGTGGTGTAAAACTTTTGCGACATCGAACTAAGGTAATGAGGTTTATTCACTTCATGAAACAAGCAATGGATGGATGGATTGATGGATGGATGGATGGATGGATGGATAGATGGATAGATGGATGGATGGATGGATGGATGGATGGATGGATGGATGGATGGATGGATGGATGGATGGATGGATGGACGGACGGATGGACGGACGGATGGATGGATGGATGGATGGATGGATGGATGGATGGATGGATGGATGGATGGATGGATGGATGGATGGACGGATAGAAGGGTGGATGGATGGATCAGTGAATGGATGTGTTCCTTCCTAATCAAAAATTAAAAAAAACGAAATGGCGAGAAAGCAACCGGTAGGCATGGCTTGTTCAATGCACCATTTAGTACGGCTGTTCAGTTCAAAGCAAGGGAAGGTGTAAAATTAGAAAGAAAATCGAAACAGCTGAGCGAATAGCGACGACAGATCGGGGGGCAAGGTGAGTAATTTATCCTCTAATAAGTGGTGCTCCGTCTACATGCAGGGCATTAGTATCCATTCACCCTTGACAACCAGTTCCAACTGTGGTAACTTCTCACCTGCAATGGGGTTGCCTTTCCTGTGTTCCATGTCATCTGTGGCAGGTATTGACTTGCCATCAATTAAAGGCTGCGGTAGTGTAGCTTGGTGAACGTGGAACTTCCGATGGCCAATCGGAAGCTCATCAATTCGATCCATAAGACACCATTGCCTGGTGTGGGAAAATGGCGGAAAATTTTTCCCTGATTTTCCAGGTCAACGCATGTGGAGGACCTGCCAGTGCCTGAACACACGTGGAGAATATATGAACTATGCAGGTTAAATATCCTGTTAAGTGAAGTCGGTGGCTGATTTATGGAAACATGTAAACACCTTGCACAACACAAGGTCTACTAATGATGCAGACTGTGCAACAACATAGTGGAATGTGCTTATCTCGCCTAATAGATTGGGTTTCCCGTTCTTCCATTAGAAAGGTCAGAGTATCTGTAATGTGCATTGAGTCCAAATGATTTTGAAGAATAGCGGTATACAAGAACGAGCATAAAAACATTTTGTTTTGCTTTGCATTGGGAGAAAATGTTTTCGGGTTTGGTGTTTACTGAGACTGTTCTGAAAATGCAAAAGGAAAATACATTGTCTTACAGGTTTTATAACCTCTGCCGTTTTGCTTCTGATCAAAACAGATTTGATCCTTTTTTTTCTGTAGAATATTACATACCAAATAAACAAATTACAAAAAAAAAAAAGAAAACAGCTTTACCACATTGTTTGTCTGTCTGTCTCTCTGTCTGTCTCTCTGTTGTCTGTCTGTCTGTCTGTCTGTCTGTTTCTCACTCTATCTATATGTCTGTCTATTTATCTATCTATCTGTCTCTGTGTCTGTCTGTCTCTCTGTCTCTCTGTCTATCATTCTGTCTGTCTGTGTTTCTCTGTCTTTCTCTCATTCTCTCTCTCTCTCTCTCTCTCTCTCTCTCTCTCACACACACACACACACACACACACACACACACACTCACTCATTCTCCCTTTCCCTCGTCCTCTTTCTCTGAGACTTTAAAAATGCTAAAAATGAAAAGACAACACTTTAAACCACACACACTCCCAACGGTTCTTTTATTCTGAGCTCATCCAAAAGTGTTCTCAGTTGGGCTGCCATTTCTGATCTGTTTATGGTATACATTTTCGATTTTTATCCATATGAAATACAGTCTTTGTACCACTGACATATATAAAATTTAATGACATAATATCTGGGCTGAATACATGATGTCACTGAAAAATGTGACGTAACTATCTGCGTGTCTAAAAATATGGCTCCTAACATAAAAAAAAAAATCACGTGTTGCGTCTTCACAGGGCTCAGACTTGGAGATGGAAAAATCAAATTTCATGCAGATTTGACAGAGATATATGGAGAAAAGTGTGTATCATATAGCACAGTTTTGCCGCATAATTGGTAGTTTCAACAAATTTTAAAAAACCGATTTGAAAGATAAGTACCGACGTGGACATCTAAGTGAGGCCCGGAAAGATCAAACTGTTCATCCTGTAAAGAAACTAGTTGAAGAGGGTCTGCACATTTTTGGTCATGAAATAACTGAAACATATAGTGCTTCATATGGTGCTGTTGAACGGATCCTGCAGTATGATCAGGAGATGAGGAAAGTGGCTGCCTGGTGAATGCATCAGCTGAGCTTGTAGTAGAGTCATCATCATCATCTCAGGTGCCCTGCCGCATGGCGTTGACGACCATGGACTTCCAACCATCTCTATCTCTCGTTGCCCCCGGCATCTCCCCTACCTCCTCATCCCCAGCCACTCTGCAAGTCCGTCCAGCATTCTCTCCCTGGGTCTACCCGGTGCTCTCTTTCCCTCCAGCTTTCCCGTTGTGACCTGGTGCTCCAAATCCCCTTCCTCATAAAATGGCCTATAAATGTTGCCTGTCTTTTCCTAATCTTCCTTACGAGTGATCTACTTGTGTCTGCCTCCATCAAGACTGTCTCGTTTGTTTTCTTTGCTGTCCATGGAACTCTCAACATTCTTCTGAGAAACCACATCTCGGCTGCCTCAATCTTGCTCTGGCTTTGCTTGCTGACTGTCCATGCTCGCATTCGTACAACAGTATTGGTTCTATATAACATTCAAGAACTCTCTTCCTGATGTTAATTGATAGTCATTTGTTGGTAAGAATACTTGTCATCTTCTTGAATGCTGTTTTGTAGTAGAGTAACAGAAGAAAAGTGGGTTCAGAGTTCTTGACGATTGCTTGAAATGTTTGAGCCAGAGGGCCCCAAACAGCTAGCTATGTGATGTGATCACAAGTGACGAAACGCGGGTCAGATTCTATGGCATCCTCAAAAGAATACGAATCCTCTTGAAAATGTCTAAATTTTTCTATTTTTCTCGTTGTTTAGAATATGTCAATCTTTATGATAGATGTGGTCCGTTGTAACGAAATAATTTAAAATAATCAAACATACAGCTATGCATTGTTGTTTTTCAACCTGTAGGTTCGCCAAAATTTTAAGGATTTAAAACTAAAGAGGTAAACATCCAACAAAAATAAAAGTAAAACAGTCATTTCTACTAGAATAAAAGTTGCGTTGAAAGTATATACAAGTTTAAATGACATACAAATTGTCCGTGACAAATGTAGTCTGACATACGTAACCATCATTACTCACCAATGCTCCTCTCTCAGGACATTTACCATCACGCATTGCCCACTGTTAAAATAAAGGGACATATGAGGTACTGGAATGAAAAACAGGAAAAATATGTACAAATCTGATTTCCAGACAGTGAAATAGGGCTGGAGGCGTTATGGAGGAAAGGGAAGGGATGAGTCAGGAGAAATGAAAACTTGACATGGCCCCTAACGAATGTTTAAAACCCGTAATGTGAAATTCAATCTTTCGCATCGGAAATCATGTTATCTTTGTCCTCGCCATTATCTCCTTTGGCCTGAGGTCTTCTTTTAAGGTCCGTGGTATTTTGTTTTCCTTTTAATTCCGTATACGTGCAAATAAGTGCAAAAAGCAGATGTGAAAACTGTTGATTTGTTTCATTACCTTAAAATAGAAAGATTTCTTTTAATATTTCGTGCAATGCAGAAAGTATTGCTTTGTACAAGCCTGTTATCAACGAACTAAATAATGGACAAAGTCAGAACTTTCACAATCCACACTCCTCTTTACAACAGCCATGACAGGGAAATACAGAGAAGATCATGAAAAACTAATGTAGTGATACTGAGTGTGAAATATCGTGAGTGCAATGGATTTTGGAGAGATGATCTAGTGTGTGTAAATGCGTATGTGCATGCTTAAGTATAGTGTATGTGTAGGTTTCTCAGATGTCTGTTGATGATTTTTGGTACATCTCCTCAAATATGTATCCTGAACATGTGCCATGGCTGTCTGTGTTTAACTTACTTAAGTTAAACGTCCTCCTCGTATGAAGACACCAATAATAAACACAGCTGACATCTGTGCAAACTGTCAAAACTGATCAGGCAGTGAGCAGACATTGAAAGGGGTCTAGACTAATTCGTTCCGAGCGCGGAATCGTCATCACGAGAAACTGGAATTGAAACTGATTCTATTAACTATCAGAGTTCAGACTCTCATTAACAGCCGCCTGACAAGAATAGTCTAGATTCACCGGCAGATGACAGAATCGACCTGGGGAAGAAGACATCAACTGCCAGCAGAAAACGAGTCTGGAATAAAAAGGTGGGGATGGATCTGGAACACACTACATAAGCCAGGGTCATGTATCACCAGACAAGCCCTGACATTCCCCCGTGGAAATTCCGGGAGCTCTTTCAGTATAAATATTATCCCCACCTTCTGGAAAGTCTGTGATGGAAACTTCCTCTTTTCTGTCACTGTCTTTGTTTCTGCCTTGTTCCTTTGCTTTCTGTCATTTCTTCTTATCGTTCTCTGCCTTGCTGGTCCATTCACCTGTATGTGTTCGATAAAGTCTTACGTGCTTTTTCTTAAGATTGGGAATTGGGTCTGTGTTTTAAGTGCTTTTTTGGCTCCAGGGAGGTAAGATATGCGGAAGCAATTTTAGGTAATTTAGACCCGTTTGTATATGTTTTAGTGTTGTTAGTTATGTTTAAATTTGTATTCAAGTATGTTTTTTAATCCCCCGTGCGATAAACTGGACGGGAGTGGTAAATGCCAGGGGCATCTCCGTAGATTATTGCGCAAATACATTGATATGTGTATTTAATTTTTTTTTTTTTTTCCTGTTGAAGCTTTGTATGTTTGGAAGCGGTTATAACCCTGAAGCCACAAGCTGAGGAGATAATAAAAGAAGAGCAGGCAGGTTTCAGACCAGGAAGAAGTACCACAGAGCAAATTTTCAACCTCAGATTGCTCTGTGAGAAATACCTGCAACACCAGCAAGGCCTTTACCACGTCTTCGTGGACTTCAAGAAGGCATTCGACAGAGTTTGGCACGAAGCCTTGTGGGCAACCATGAGGCTGTACAACATCAATGCCAACCTGATCAGAACCATAGAATGCCTCTACGAAAAGGCGACCAGTGCAGTCTACCATGACAACAACATAGGCGAATGGTTCCGAACCACAGTTGGAGTACGCCAAGGATGCCTGCTCTCCCCCACTCTCTTCAACATCTTCTTAGAGAGAATAATGGCTGACGCACTTGAAGACCACGAGGGAACAGTCAGCATCGGAGGTAGAACAATCACAAACTTGCGTTTTGCCGACGACATTGACGGACTAGCTGGGCAAGAGCAAGAGCTAGTCAGCTTGATAAAACATCTTGATGAGGCCTCCACATCATATGGCATGCAGATCAGTGCAGAGAAAACCCAGTTGATGACAAATAATACCAATGGCATCAGCACTGACATTACCATAGACAACAAGAAACTTGAGACCGTCCATAGATTTAAGTATCTGGGAGCTATAGTATCAGATGAAGGATCAAAGCCCGAGGTACTTTCCAGGATTGCACAGACCACAGCTGCAATGACCAAGCTAAAAGTCATCTGGAACGACAAGAATATCGCAATCGGTTCCAAGATCAGACTGATGCGTTCCCTGGTCATGTCAATATTTTTGTATGCCTGCGAAACATGGACCATAACAGCAGACATTGAAAGAAGGATACAGGCAATGGAGATGAGATGCTTCCGCAAACTCCTTGGTATCTCGTACATAGATCATATAACCAATAAAGAAGTGAAAACCCGAATCGAAAACGCCATCGGGCCGTATGAAGACCTCCTGACCTCAGTGAAAAGACGCAAACTGAGGTGGTACGGGCACGTCACACGATCATCTGGACTGGCCAAGACCGTCTTGCAGGGAACAGTTCAGGGAGGGAGACGAAGAGGCAGACAGAGAAAAAGATGGGAAGACAATATCAGAGAGTGGACTGGCCTTGAATGGAATATCATTCTGCGGAAAGCTGAGGACCGTGAGGAGTGGAGGAAGTTGGTTGCAAAATCTTCAATGGTGCCCCAACGGTCAACCAGACTACGGGACTGATGATGATGATGATGATAACCCTGATAGGCTCTACGCAGTCGGCTGGGTTTAAAGAACAATAACAGCAAGCCCTGACATGGAACCTTCAAGGGAGGAGAAAAAGAGGCCAGTCAAGAAATATCTGGTGAAGAGACCTCTAAGTAGACGCTAGGAAGAGGGACCTTACCTGGAGACAGCTATAGGCAAAGCACAGGTGAGAGTAGGCCTACTATGGAGGTCTCATGTTAACATCCTATACTCCAAGAGGGGTGAAAGCCTGAGTAAGTAAGACTAATAGAAATCATGACTGTTTTTACAGTTTATTTCATAACATTTATACTGGAGGCGGTCATTCATGAACATTTTCTAAGCAGCCACATCACATGATGGATCTGCTTTTTAACATCTGAAATACTGCTCGTGTTTGGAAAGTGTGTTAGTTATTTGAAGTATGATTCAGCATTTCTTGTTGATTCAGATGGAGAAAGCACGGAGGCCTCTCAATGAAAAATCATAATATAAAGTAGGATCAACTCCATTAATTACAGCATATGAGAGGACCATCAGACCCAGTAAAATACCAGTACCTGTGAAGACTTCAGTGAAATTCAAACGACCCTCGAATACACCACTATGTCCAAGAGATTCGACAAAAAGCACATCTGATTCGACAAAAAGCACATCTGACAGATTGAGAGAGAAAAAAAAGTTCTATTGAATATCTGTACCTCAGGGTGCCAGAAAACTTCAACAGGATTCTGTTATTCTTTTATAAAAATCTTGGAGAACTTCCTAAACAACAGATCAAGGGCATAAGCAACTTTCAAGCGAATGTAGTTTCAAAGTTTCGGCAGATACAATCACATTTCTTGGAAAACTTTTTGTTTTATTTATTTTATTTTATTTTATTTTATTTCATTTTATTTCATTTTATTTTATTTTATTGTATTTTATTTCATTTTATTTATTTTATTTTATTATTTATTTCATTTTGTTTCTTTTGTTTTGTTTTGTTTTGTTTGTTTTATTTTATTCTATCTTATTTCATTTCATTTCATTATATTTCATATTTTATGTTGTGTTATATTCATTTATTTTTATATGTTTTATTTTGTTTCGTTTTATTTCATTTCATTTCTTATCTTATTTTATTTTAAATTATGTATTCTATTGTATTTATTGCATCTTATTTTATTTTATTTTGTTTTTTATTTTTTTCATAGACAACATGGTATTGCAACTCAGGGCACAGACTAGTCATTGAAACTTTTGATATGAAAAACAATGTATTTGTCTTTCCAACTCTGTGTTGCAGATCGTCAACCCTCAATGTTTATAGATACGGGAATATATTTTTCTCTGTACACTGCTATGCTTCCAACTGGGCAGTATAATTGTAACTTGTTAAAACTACAGTCGTTCCATTGAAAATAAAACACAAACTTTTGATCTGTAACAAATAGTTTCTCGTTGATTTTACGTTTCGGATGTGTGTGTGTGTGTGTGTGTGTGTGTGTGTGTGTGTGTGTGTGTGTGTGTGTGTGTGTGTGTGTGTGTGTGTGTGTGTATGTGTTTGTGTGTGTGTGTGTGTGTGTGTGTGTGTGTGTGTGTGCGTGCGTGTGTGTGTGTGTGTGTGTGTGTGTGTGTGTGTGTGTGTGTGTGTGTGTGTGCTGTTTTAGATTAACCTGAATTCTTTTTGTCCTGGAGCTACCTATGGAAGATATCTGTATTTGGGATTACAAAGCAAACATAATTACAGAATAAAGCAAATCAACATTGTACATGCATCTTGCCTGACTTTTGCAGGATGATTTAACAAAAAACAAACATGGTATACATGGAATCCAAAACAAGTGTAACTGCCCGCGTTCAAGCAAACAAGAACCAGAAAAAAACACGAAAAAAGAATAAGAACGCATATGTAATACAACCAGACAAGACAGGCGCAAATTTTCGGCCAACTGGCCTTTGTCAAGCGTAAGATCACAAACAAACAAAAAATAGGAGAAAAAGACTGAAACTTCCCTGCTGCTCCGTCCAGTGTGAGAAAAGGAATAAACTGACTAAAATGACATCATAATGTGTTTTTGAGTAAATATGATGTCAGAGCGGAAATGAGTATACATGGGTTAAAAGAATGGCATGCTTTATATGTCCCAATTATGCAATATAATAAAAAAAAATCTACATTTCGTATATGCAGGGAAACAGTATGGCTTGGTTTCAATTATATTGAATCTTATCTTCCTGAACTGTTCCTCGCCAGATCTCAGTTCATGCGGTGGATCTGTTTATATCCTGTGTCTGCGACCAGGAACAATCATTCGACTCTGCTGTCGGTGAGAAAGAAGTTAGCTTCATCTCTAATGTAATTTTAGTCTTCAGTGAGACTAAAAGGGCTTTCCAATACGCGTAATTGCCTGATGTTTTGCACTATACACAGTTGAAGTACTATTTCCATTGAAGAGGTCAAAATTCATTCCAACGATATACCCAAATGGTCTTTATAAAATGGACTCAGGGTCCATCTGACAGGTTACATGGGACTTTGATTACATAGATATGTGAGCCTTTACAAATAGTAGGTCATACTTTTACATCAAATTTCTAAGACATATAAAAGTTCTCTTTAATTTTTCTGTATGGATTCTTCCACGTACGCAGATAGAAAAATACAGATGGATCCTTACTATTTCATTCTGACCACTAGCGTAAAATATTTTCATCATGGAAATGACTTTCTTGGCCCTAAAAGATGGTAAGGAAATAGAGACAACAAAAAATGGAAGAGAGGAAACTTTGCCTTTTGTCAGTATGACTACTACATGTACTGAGTTCATTCTGAGAGATTGTCAGCTCATGTTGATAGATGATTGTATCAACCTTTTAATCTCAGTGAAACGAATACACTTACAACTAATACATAATGAACTAAAAGCAGACAATTAAAATACAAAACCAGAAATATTGTTGTCACTGATAGATTGTCACATATGTATGGATGTATTTCTTGCCCTTTGAGGAATGGTGTTTATTGTATAGCGTCAATTTTGTCTTTTAGAGATGAGAAAATGTTTTCAGATGGAAATTGTAATATATGGGTAGGAAAGCAGGTCGAAGTACATCTACTCCGTACACCTTATGGCACCTCAGTTTAGCAGGAGGGAAAGTGGAAAGGATTTGAAATGAGAAAGAAAATCGAAAACCTTAAAGGAACCGCGACGATAGATGGGGTCAACAGAAGGGCGGATGATTCAGCTCCTCTGTGACAAGACTGCTTCATCTCCAAGCAGAGCATTAGTATTCATTAGCCCTTGACAACCACTTCCAACTGAGGCTGTGGAAAGCCACTGACTTTCACGTGTCCCCTTTCCTGCTGTTCTTGTCCCTTGTGGCAGCATCAGTATCAAAACTTTCCTCTGCTTGAGAGTTGGGGTGGATATATTAGGGCGTGATGTTAACTGAGACCATGCTGAATGTGCTGGTGTTTGGAGGTAAAATAAGACGTTGAAAATCACTTGACAAAGGAAAGGCGTTGGTTAAATCTTGGGACCAGGAGGATGATACATGTGCAAATCAGGATCCTCTGGTTTATCCTCAAATAGATATACATCTCTCTCTGTCTCTCTGTCTCCTGTCTCTCTGTCTCTCTCTCTCTCTCTCTCTCTCTCTCTCTCTGTCTCTCTGTCTCTCTGTCGCTCTCTCTCTGTCTGTCTCTCTGTCTCTTTGTCTCTCTCTGTGTCTCTGTGTCTCTGTGTCTCTGTCTCTGTCTCTGTCTCTGTCTCTGTCTCTGTCTCTCTCTCTCTCTCTCTCTCTCTCTCTCTCTCTCCGTGTTTCTGCTTGTTCTTAACTTTGCAATGGAAACAATCCTTTTTTCTCTTCCGGCTTTGACAAGCCTATCTTGATTTGCCTTAGTTACGTAGGCAGGCAATCATATCATAAATAATGTTGTTTACTGTGACAAAAGATGGAGGCTCTTGACAACCTGACCCAATGGTCAGAAAATACCCCTTATTTCCACAGGCCAATTTAAAAGAAGTTTAGACTGGTTATGCAAAATCAGAATCCTTCATGTGCAGTGCTAGTGTAGTGTAGTGCAATGCAATGTAGGGTAGTGTTGTGTAGTTGGTGTAGTATTGCGTAATGTAATATAGTATCTTGAAGATCATTAATAAGAAGATCAGGAAAGACAAGCAACATTTACAGACATTTTATGAGGCAAAGAATTAAAGCACTGGTCACAACTGGAAGTAGGGGAAAGAGATACCAGTAGATCCGGGAGAAAATATTGATAGAAAGTACTGAAATACTAGAAAAACATGAAAACATTACATGAAATTTCAATGAAAATAAAGTTATGTTATGCAGAGGTCTCTGCAGAAAGTGGGGTGAGAGAGAGAGAGAGAGAGCATGATAGTGTGCGCGTGTGTTTGTGTGTGTGTTTGTGTTGTGTTTGTGTGTGTGTGTGTGTCTGTCTGTCTGTCTGTCTGTCTGTCTTTCTGTCTGTCTTTCTGTCTGTGTCTGCGCTTGTCTATGAGTGCCTGTGCCTGTGAGTGTGAGTGTTTATGTTTGTGTGTGTGTGTGTTGTGTGTGTGTGTGTATGTGTGTGTGTGTGTGTGTGTGTGTGTGTGTGTGTGTGTGATGTGTGTGTGTGTGTTTGGTGTGTGCTTGCGAATATGTAGGAAAAGGGGGACGTGCATTCTTGTGCTATGTGTAGTGTAGTGTAGTGTAGTGTAGTGTAGTGTAGTGTAGTGTAGTGTATGTGTAGTGTAGTGTAGTGTAGTGTAGTGTAGTGTAGTGTAGTGTAGTGTAGAGTAGTGTAGTGTAGTGTAGTGTAGAGTAGTGTCGTGTAGTGTAGTGTAGTGTGGTGTAGTGTAGAGTAGCGTAGCGTAGTGTAGTGTAGTGTAGAGTAGCGTAGTGTAGCGTAGCGTAGTGTAGTGTAGTGTAGTGTAGTGTAGTGTAGTGTAGTGTAGTGTAGTGTAGTGTGGTGCAGTGTAGTGTAGTGTAGTGTAATGTAGTCTGGTCAGTTAGTCTAGTATAGTCTAGTTAGTAGCGTAGCGTAGTGTAGTGTAGTGTAGAGTAGCGTAGTGTAGCGTAGCGTAGTGTAGTGTAGTGTAGAGTAGTGTTTGTAGTGTAGTGTAGTGTGTGTAGTAGTAGTGCGTAGTGTAGGTAGTGTAGTGTAGTGTAGTGTAGTGTAGTGTGGTGTAGTGTAGTGTAGTGTAGTTAGTCTGTCTAGTTAGTTAGTGTATGCAGTGCAATGCAGTCCAGTGTATTGCAGTGTAATGTAGTGTGGTGTTTTGTAGTGTAGTGTAATGCAGTGGAGTTTAGTTTAGTGTAGTGCAGTGTAGTGTAGTGTAGGGTAGTGTTGTTTAGTGTAGTGATGTGTAATGCAGTGCAGTGCTAGTGTAGTGTAGTGCAATGCAGTGTAGGGTAGTGTTGTGTAGTGTGGTGTAGTATTGCGTAATGTAATATAGTATCTAGAAGATCATTAATAAAGAAGATCAGGAAAAGACAAGCAACATTTACAGGACATGTTATGAGGCAAGAGAAATCAAAGCACCTGGTCACAACTGGAAAGCTAGGGGGAAAGAGAATACCAGGTAGATCCAGGGAGAAAATATTGGACGGACTTGCAGAGTGGCTAAAGACAGACAGGGTGGGAGATGTAATTGCAGCGACAAAAGACAGATTAGTATGGAGGGCCATGATCGCCAAAGCCACGCGGCAGGTCACATGATGATGATGATGATGAGTATAGTATAGTGTAGAGGAATGTATAAAGACTTAACAGCTATTAAAAGTGCAGTTTTGCTCATGTTTGGTCACATGATTCCTCTGATCCCGAATCGTGACTGTCTGTATTTACAAAACTTGCGTATATTTTTAAAATTGCAATTATTCAATCATAAAAACGAACACATTATCTAAAGCTGAACAAGACAGAATAATAGTATGGCTTGATCCGAATTGTGATGAACCTGGCATACCCAGGCCGCCCTGTCAGCAGATCTCCCGTTTAAGTTTGGAATCTTTTTAAATCCGTTCTCTGTGTCCTCAGGGATGGATATTCAATCCTGCTGCTGGCGTGAAAGTATCCAGCATTATCTGGGGCTTAGTTTCAGTTTTCAGTGGGAATGAGATAGCTTTGCAACACATGTAAGCCCCCAAATCGATAGGTCCCTGGTTCGATCCGCCTAGATACCTTTGACTGGCTGATAACGAGTGCAGATTCTTTTGTTTTTCTTTTTTTTTTTTTTGTCTTCTGAGTCAGCATGTGTGCAGGTCTACAAGTACTTAAACCCCCTTTGTGTGCATCCACACACAGAATATCAAGCATGTACGTTAATGGTCTTGTAAGTCACGTCAGTGACTTATGGAGACAGAAACATAAAATAGACGCGCGTGTGTGTGTGTGTGTGTGTGTGTGTGTGTGTGTGGTGTGTGTGTGTGTGTTCGTTCGTTCGTTCGTTCTTGATTTAACGTCTTTTCACTATAAGTGATATTAGACGGTGTGTGTGTGTGTGTGTGTGTGTGTGTGTGTGTGTGTGTGTGTGTGTGTGTGTGTGTGTGTGTGAGAGTTTGTGTGTGTGGTGTGTGTGTGTGCGTGCGCGCGCGTTGTGTGTGTGTGTGTGTGAGTGAGAGAGAGAGAGAAAGAGAGATAGAGATAGTGTGTGTGTGTGTGCGCGCGCGCGTGTGTGTGTATGTGTGTGTGTGTGTGTGTGTGTGTTGTGTGTGTGTGGTGTGTGTGTGTGTGTGTGTGTGTGTGTGTGTGTGTGAAATTCTAAATTACAATTATTGTTTAGACATTTAATCCTTTTTGCAATTTCTCATTCGATCATTGCATTTTAACAATCTCATACACGTGTTTCTTTAATTTCATTCATGATGTGTTTGTTTTAAATTTTTCCACGTTGACTCATACTTATGTTTTCGATACGTCAGTACCTTTTCTGTTAACCTGACAATATTTAGTGTATAACGATGATGACGATAACAGTGGGTGAAATAGTCTGGGTGAGAAGCAGGCTGGAAATACAGCTACTCTATACATGTAAGGTACGACAACTCAGGAAGAAGAGAATGCAAGAAGGAATTGAAATGAGAAAGAAAATCGAAAGGACTGAACGAGTTGTAGGCGACAGATGGGAGTGGAAAGAAGGGCTAGGTGATTAATTTCTCCTTCTGGGAAGATTGTCCGCTCCCACGCGGAGCATTAGTATTCAACAGTCTTTGACAACTGAGACTGTGGGACGTTATCACCTGCACGAGTTGGTTTTACTGTACTTCACGTCGTTTGTCATGCCTTAAGGGTGAATATTTAGGAGTTGAAAGGGATTGTTAATGTTGGGTATGAAACTGGATGGTCAGTATACCCTGCATCGTTGACCGGAGAGTATGGTTATTTATGAACAAAGAAAACGGCACGAAAAAACAAAGGGTGTAGAGAAAGCAGACAAAGTAAACGAAAACAATTGTCTTGAAATACTCTTTTGTAACATTTCACTTCTCTCAGAGAAGCTTTTTCGGATACCCTTAATGTCACTGTGCAAGTCATTTACATCCACAAAGGCCACCTTGTAATAGTTTCATGTGACGTAAATATGACTACTGGTTTATGGACCCCAAGATTTTTTGCATCAAACTTTTCGTTTAAGCCATACCAAAGCCTAGGTGATTTCTGATTTTTAATAAAGCTCTGTGATGGACAGCGAAGCTGATAAAAGGAAAGAAAGGATTGACTGAAACTACGGGTTTTTTTTTTCATAATCAGATCCAAATATAAGAATAATACAGGCTGCAAGATAATGTTTCTTCGAGATAGAAATGGAAATGTAAAAAAATAGCTGACGTCCATAGACTTTAAATAACTCTACAAAAGGGCATCAAATGAAAGTGAAACACAAAGAGAAATGTTTTTCTCGCTACAAATGTGGCTTCAGGTTATTGTGGAATGTTATCGCTCAACTTTAGCAGCATCTAAATTCGCGACTCTTATCTTCTCTCTTATTGATCATTGTAACTCTCTGCTCTGCTCTTTGGCTTGGCTGTTTCTTCTACCACATGCCTCCGGCGTATTCAGAATTCTGTGGCCTGTCTTCCCCTTCGTAGAAAAGCGTGATCATGTCTCTTCCTTGCTTCATTTTCTCCACCGGCTATCTTTTTTTTCTTTTTCTTTCTTTTTGTTTGTTTGTATTTAACACTCAATCGCATGATACACTCACATCAAAACAGTCTTGAAAATGGTACATGATATGCTAACATTGAAACAGTCTTGAAAATATTACTGTCTTTTTGCTTGTATTTAACACTCAAATCGCATGATACACTCACAATAAAGCAGTCTTCAAAACAGTACATGAAAAAGGTACATAATATGCTAACATGGAAACAGTCTTGAAAATGGTACTGATATGCTAACATTGAAACAGTCTTGAAAATAGTACTGTCTTTTTGCTTGTATTTAACACTCAATCGCATGATACACTCACATCAAAACAGTCTTGAAAATGGTACATGATATGCTAACATGGAAACAGTCTTGAAAATTGTACATTGATATGCTAACATGGAAACAGTCTTGAAAATAGCACTGTCTTTTTGCTTGTGTTTAACACTCAAATCGCATGATACACTCACAATAAAGCAGTCTTCAAAACAGTGCATGATATGCTCACATCAAAACAGTCTTGAAAATAGCACTGTCTTTTTGCTTGTATTTAACACTCAAATCGCATGATGCACTCACATCAAAGCAGTCTTGAAAATGGTACATGATATGCTAACATGGAAACAGTCTTGAAAATGGTACATGATATGCTAACATGGAAACAGTCTTGAAAATTGTACATTGATATGCTAACATTGAAACAGTCTTGAAAATAGCACTGTATTTTTGCTTGTGTTTAACACACTGTCGTATGATACACATACATCAAAGCAGTCTTGAAAACAGTACATGATATATTCACATCAAAGCAGTTTTGAAATTAGTTTTTTTTTTTTTTACTTATACAATGTCACCAACATGTCTTGTACATGCTACACTAGAAAACAGTTTTGTCCATTCTCTTGTTTAGGATCTTACCAGTCACTAGATATTGTTGGCACTGTGTCATTTCACTTGTTCAGGTTTTATTGTTGAGTAGTGTTTGCACATTGCCATGCCTGATGTTTCATTATCGTTATCACCTGACTGATTTTTTTTCTCCACCGGTTATCTTTTATTGAAAGAATTTCATACAAAATCAACACTTTCTGTTATAAGTGTATCAACGGTACAGCACTTGTTTATCTTTGTGACTCTCACAGTCCACAGCTTAACCTCTCCGTTCTCCTTCTGATGCTGTTTGTTTACAGATCCTCTAATACAGATGTTCCACAGTCGGCAGTCGCTCTTTTTTCTCCATACAACTGGGGTGAGCTTCCTTTGTCCATTCTGTTGCTGATATTTTTTTTAAGCCCAGCCGATTGCGTAGAGCCATATCAGGGCTATAACAGTTTCAAAATTTACACAGCAGTACTTCAACAGGAAAGAAGGACAAGAAAACTAAGTACACATATCAATGCATTCACGCACATAATCTAAGGAGATGCCCCTGGGTTGACCACTCCGTCCAATTTATCCCACAGTGGATTTAAAAACACACCGTAATACAAATTTAAATATAACTAAGGATACTGAAACATTAAAGAATGGGCCTAAATTGCCTATAATTGCTTCCACATATCTCATTTCAGCAGAGCCAGAAATGCACGCAATACACGTACCCAATTATCAATCCGTAGAGAATGTATGTAAGATTTTATCGAACACATACAGGCAAAAAATAATAGGAGGAAGTAACAGAAAGCAAAAGAAGGAAGAAAGAAACAAAGAGAGTGACAGAAAAGAGGAAATTTCTAGCACAGAATGTCCAGAAAGTGTGGATACTATTCATACTGAAAGAGCCCCCGGCATCCCCTCGGGGGTCTCTGTCCATTCGACAGTCATATGCTCTGTCTTCCTTCAAGCCCAACTTTTCCAGCAGTGATTCCCCCTTCTATGCACCTACCTCTTTGTCCCTCTCCCCTCCTGTCCTCTCCCTCCCCGCGTGCACGTATTTTGTACTCTTAGGTTTTTGCCATTGTGCGTGAATGTTTTAGCAGATGATGAGAGAGTGCGCTTTGGTTTCATTTGTATATCAAGATTTTGCGCATGAAATATTATCACTATTATCAGAATTGTTATTATCATTGTAATCGGTGGTAGCAGTAGCATTAGCAGCAGCAGTAGTAGTGTTATTTTATTGTTATTGTTATTATTATTTATCATTGTTGTTGCTGTTGTTGTTGTGTTGTTGCTGTTAATGATATCATCATCTTCTTCTTCTTCTCCTTCTTCTTTTCATTATTATGTCATTATCATCGTCATCATCATCATCTCGTCGTCGTCGTTCATCATTATTATTATTATTTTATTATCATAATTCAACTATTATTATTATTATTATTATATTATTATTATCATTATTACTATTATTAATATTTTGCTGTTGTTGTTGTTGCTGCTGCTGCTGCTGGGGGCTGCTGCTGCTGCTGTTGTTGTTGTTGGTGCTGCTGCTGTTGTTGTTGCAGCTACTGCTACTGTTATTATTGTTGTTGCTGCTGCTCTGTTTTGTTGTTGCTTTGCTCCTCTGCTGTTGTTGTTGTTGCTGCTGCTGCTGTTATTGTTGTTGTTGTTATTTGCCAATCGTTACCAACGAACAAACCAAAGCAAAACCTATGTGTTGTCATAAATTGGTTGTCAACCCTCCCGGGATACTCTTTATCATTCTGAGTCCAAGCAAAACTGAACCAAGGACTAAATTGAGTAAGAAGGAAAGGAAAAGAGAAAAAAGTCAGGCGTAAATCTGATTTCCAAACACGAAAGTATGACTGGAGGGAAAGCGGAAAGACATACAAATACAAAAACATGTCCCTGATGACGTGTTTTCAACCCCCGTAATGCGAAATCCAATTTCTCACATCGGAAATCGTGTTAGTGTGTCCTCGTCATTATCTCTCTTGCCCTCAGCCTTTTTTCCCTCTGTGTGTGTGGTGTGTGTGTGTGTGTGGTGTGGTGGTGGGGTGGTGTGTGTGTGTGTGTGTGTGTGTGTGTGTGTGTGTGTGTGTGTGTGTGTGTATGTGCATGTGTGTGTATATGTGTGTGTATATGTGTGTATATGTATGTGCGTGTATGTAATATGTGTGTGTGCGTGTGTGTGAGAGAGAGAGAGAGTGAGTGTGTGTGTGTGTGTGCGTGTGTGAGTGTGTGAATGTGTGTGTTGTGAGTGTGTTTGTGTGTGTGAGAGTGTGTGTGTGTGTGAGTGTGTGCGTGCGTGTGTGTGTGCGTGTATGTGTGTGTGTATATGGTGTGTGTATGTGTGTGTGCGAGTGAGTGTGTGGTGTGTGTGTGTGTGTGTGTGTGTGTGTGTGTGTGTGTGTGTGTGTGTGTGTGTGTGTGTGTGTGTGTGTGTGTGTGTGTGTGTGTGTGTGCGTGTGTGAACCCAGTAAACTCACCACAAAAACTATTGATATTTAAAAGGCTGGAAATGGAAGTTCTTGACAGATTAGGCCTGTAAGACAGAATGCTGTCCGCTACATTTGGTTCTATACGATCAAAACAAACATCAGGAAAATATTCAAAAGGTCATGTAAACACGTAGCCAATGAAATTGACTTTAACCCTTTGACTCCCGCACCCTGTCCAACAGCATCCTGCATTTGTCAACCCATGCTAGAAAAGCAAAAACTTAACACTTTGACTTCCTGACCCTAACCACCAGATTCCTGCAGGAAGCTGGTGGATAGCGTGAGAAAGTCAAAGAGTTAAGTTTTTGCAATTGATGGATAGGATGCGGTAGTCAAAGGGTTCAAATAAACTTCTGTGCAGAAATGTTGGAGATGAATGAATCAAAGTTCTTACGTATATAACGTAACTCGAGGGAGCGTGCGTGTGTGCATAAAGGTAGTACACCTGGATTTAAACGAGTTTAAATGCTACTGAGGTCTGATATTTAACTTGAAGAAATCATGGCTGTATTTGTAAATAGCGTATAGTAACGACGAGTTTAAATTCTACTGAAGTCTGATATTTACTTGAAGGAGTCATGGCTGTCTTTGTGAATAGCGTATAGTAACTTTTATTCTTGGACAACAACAGAATCATCTGGTCAGAAAGGGGACAGTTTTAACGTGGCGTGATTTCTTTTCTCTAATGACCGTCACATCCCTGGGCTGATCTCTCTCCAGATTTCTGTTCATGTCAGGTTTTTCCTGTCTGAAATCCTGCCTCTATCTCTAGGGATGGACACTCCATCCCTATCTCAGTGTCAAGGAATCCAGTTAAGCCAGAATGATCTGACGTTTCGTTGCAGTTTTCAGAGGGGCTGAGGGCTTCTCAACATGCAAGAGGCCCTGATAGCGTGCACTTTTCTAAATTGAACTGGTTATTTCTGTTAGCAGGATCAAAACCTTGTGACCTACAAAACCTTGTGAATATACTAGAAATAGAAAGCAAAGGTAAGGGGTTGGAACTAAACAGCAGGAAGACTGAAGTCATGGTGATCAGTAAAAAACATGAAATCCCCTCATGCAAAATAACAGCAAATGGCACAACCTTGACACAGGTTGATAAATTCAAATACCTGGGAATGGTCATTTCATCAGACGGCAGATGCACATCAGAAATAGCCGTCAGAATCGGCCAAGCCAAAACAGCATTCCAGAAGATGACAAGCACTCTTATCAAAAATGCCTATCAGTTAACATCAGGAAGAGAGTTCTTGAATGTTATATAGAACCAATATTGTTGTACGGATGCGAGGCGTGGACAGTCAACAAACAAAGCCAGAACAAGATTGAGGCAGCCGAGATGTGGTTTCTAAGAAGGAATATTGAGGGTTCCATGGACAGCAAAGAAAACAAACGAGACAGTCTTGATGGAGGCAGACACAAGTAGATCACTCATAAGGAAGATTAGGAAAAGACAGGCAACATTTATAGGCCATTTTATGAGGAAGGGGGATTTGGAGCACCTGGTCACAACGGGAAAGCTGGAGGGAAAGAGAGCACCGGGTAGACCCAGGGAGAGAATGCTGGACGGACTTGCAGAGTGGCTGGGGACGGGGAGGTGGGGGAGATGCTAGGGGCAGCGAGAGATAGAGGCAGATGGAATCCATGATCGCCAACGCCATGCGGCAGGGCACCTGATGATGATGATGAGGATCAAAAGTAGCAAATGCTTTACAACTAACTTGCTCTGCTATGAAACCGAACCAGAAATCGGAAGATATGGTTCACATCCAGCCTGTGTCTGTGTATCATTAAACACGACACGACAGTACAAGAGCATGGTAAGTAGGATGTGTCTGGAATGAGATAGAAAATCGAAAGCGCTATAAGTACCTACGACTGATGAAGAATCAAAAGAAGAGCGAAGGGCTGAAAGTTCTCATCTAATAAGACTGCTTTGACTTGATGCAGAGCATTAGTATTCATTAGTTCTTATCAAATAAGACTGCTTTGACGTGATGCAGGGCATTAGTATTCATAAGTCCTTGACAACCATTTTCAGCTGAGGCTGTGGGCAAATCTTTTTCTGCCCAAGCGGTCTTTATACTGTGTGGCTTCATGGTAATTGTGACAGCCATGACATACAGTCAGAGTCAGAATTTCAGTACAGATTGCTGATTGGGAAAGGACGTTTCCGATTTTGTTTTAGCGGAAACCATGCTGAATACAGACAGTTTGAATGACATTTTAGTGAAAACCATACTGAATACAGGTAGTTTGATTAACGTTTTAGTGGAAAACCATACTGAATACAGGTAGTTTGATTGACGATTTAGTGAAAACCATGCTGAATACAGACAGCTTAATTCATTTTTTAGTGGAAACCATGCTGAATACGGGCGGTTTGATTGACGTTTTAGTGGAAAAACCATCCTGAATACAGGTAGTTTGATTGACGTTTGAGTGGAAACCATACTGAATACAGGTGGTTTGATTGACGTTTTAGTGGAAAACCATGCTGAATACAGGTAGTTTGATTGACGTTTGAGTGGAAACCATACTGAATACAGGTGGTTTGATTGACGTTTTAGTGGAAAACCATGCTGAATACAGTCAGTTTGATTGACGTTTGAGTGGAAACCATGCTGAATACAGAGAGTTTATTTGACGTTTTGATGGAAACCATGCTGAATACAGACAGCATACTTGACGTTTTAGTGGAAACCATGCTGAATACAGGTGGTTTGATTGATGTTTTAGTGGAAAACCATGCTGAATACAGGTAGTTTGATTCACGTTTTAGTGAAAACCATACTGAATACAGGTAGTTTGACTGATGTTTTAGTGGAAAACCATACTGAATACAGGTAGTTTGATTGACGTTTTAATGGAAAACCATGCTGAATACAGGTAGTTTCATTGACGTTTTAGTGAAAACCATGCTGAATACAGGTGGTTTGATTGACGTTTTAGTGAAAACCATACTGAATACAGGTGGTTTGATTGACGTTTTAGTGAAAACCATACTGAATACAGGTGGTTTGATTGACGTTTTAGTGAAAACCATGCTGAATACAGGTAGTTTGATTGACGTTTTAGTGAAAACCATACTGAATACAGGTGGTTTGATTGATGTTTTAGTGGAAAACCATGCTGAATACAGGTAGTTTGATTGACGTTTTAGTGAAAACCATACTGAATACAGGTAGTTTGACTGATGTTTTAGTGGAAAACCATGCTGAATACAGGTGGTTTGATTGACGTTTTAGTGAAAACCATACTGAATACAGGTAGTTTGACTGATGTTTTAGTGGAAAACCATACTGAATACAGGTAGTTTGATTGACGTTTTAATGGAAAACCATGCTGAATACAGGTAGTTTGATTGACGTTTTAGTGAAAACCATGCTGAATACAGGTAGTTTGATTGATGTTTTGATGGAAAGCATGCTGAATACAGA
>JAPXFY010000012.1:33434245-33439245 GCA_030674185.1 Monoplex corrugatus | reverse complement strand
CTTTCAATCATCAGAAGTTACCTTGTTACGACTGTAGTTGATCTGACTATAAATTCTTCTTGAATTGAATTAAGCTGCAGGTTTTCACGATTCCATCCGGTCAGAAGAAGCAGAGATCTGGATACATCTTTGTGATTTGACTATATATTTGTTGAGTATGTAAGACAAGAGTCATCTTAAAACAGATTCTCCCAAACGTCCACAAGATCAGGAGAACACAAAGGTAATGACAAGGAATCTGTGATAACTGTACATACATCTGTGTTCTTTGTGTGTGTGTGTGTGTGTGTGTGTGTGTGTGTGTGTGTGTGTGTGTGTGTGTGTGTGTGTGTGTGTATGTGTGTGTGTGTATGTTGTGTGTGTGTGTGTGTGTTGTGTGTGTGTGTGTGTGTGTGTGTGTGTGTGTGTGTGTGTGTGTGTGTGTGTGTGTGTGTGTGTGTGTGTGTGTGTGTGTGTTATTTGATATTTTACAAGTAGAGACACAGACTAGTAACTTTCATCTCTCATTTGTTTTTCCCCCCGTTCATTTCAGACAGTGTTTGTGTGTGTGTGTGTGTTTGTGTGTTTCATCTCTCATTTGTTTTTTCCCCCGTTCATTTCAGAGAGTGTTTGTGTGTGTGTGTGTGTGTGTGTGTGTGTGTGTGTGTGTGTGTGTGTGTGTGTGTGTGTGTGTGTGTGTGTGTGTGTGTGTGTGTGTGTGTGTGTGTGCCTGTGTGTTTGTGTGTTTATGTGTTTGTGTACGTGCGCGTTGTATAGCGCTTAGATTTGATTTTATCAAGATTTTGCGCTATGCAAATAAAATATTGTTGTATATTGTTGTGTGTGACAGACACGGATAAAATTAGAGATGAAAGTTACTAGTCTGTGTCTCTATTTGTAAAATATCAAATAACTTTGAGATTACATATAACTATATTGTTGAATGTGTGCTCTGGCAGTCTGAAGGTGCTGGAACATAACTTTGGCTTTCAGAATGTAGTGTGGGTCTGAAATGAACGGGGGGAAAACAAAACCATCGAATTTGTGAAGTGGAAAATAGGAAAGAACAGCAGCGTGGCAGTCAAACATGCAACAGAGCGTCTGCAAGCAAATGTGTGTCAGGAACAATTACATGAAGAAATGCACCTGTGTGTGTATGTAAACTTGAATCATGTGTGTGTGTGTGTGTGTGTAGAGGTGTGTGTGTGTGTATGTGTGTGTGTGTATGTGTGTGTGCGTGCGTGGTGTGTGTGTGTGTGTGCCTGTGTGTTTGTGTGTGTGTGTGTGTGTGTGTGGGGTGTGTGCCTGTGTATTTGTGTGTTTATGTGTTTTTGTACGTGCATGTTCAAATATGTGATCGAATCTTCAGAGATGGCTGAAAACACCCTTATTTCTGTTTACCAAAACCAGGTCGTCTTTTTTTTTTATAGCGTTATATTGCACTAAACCTTCCTAGTACCGGTAAATAGCAGACAAATTATAGAAATGTTTGCCTTTGTGTCCTATCCCAACACAACAGAAAATGTTATTCAATAGCTTCGTCAACGCAGGCTGATTTTCGTGATTCAGATTTGTCTGTTTATCAAGGAATTGAATTAAGTGGACATGAGAAAGGCTGCTTGATATCCTGATCAGAAACTAATTAGATCACGCCTTGTGTGCACTGATTGCTGTTTCAATCTTGCAGTGTTCTTTCATGGTTCGTTTCTGTTCGCATAAAAAGACCTGCCTGCTAGTCAAAAATGAGTTTGCAGTTTGGAGTTTGTCCAGGGAGATTCATGGCGCTCGAACGATTCCATATGCGCTCCACCCAAGTCTGCAAGCAGTTATCTACCAGACTCCCTGAGTCTGCGCATAACCCTACGCGCTGCCAAGGTCTTGAAGTGTAAAAGACCCATGAGAGGCAAAGCTGACACCTTCAGAATAACAAAAACACACTAATATAGGCAGCGAGTGATTTACCACGGGTAGATCACTCATAAGGAAGATTAGGAAAAGACAAGCAACATTTATAGGCCATTTTATGAGGAAGGGGGATTTGGAGCACCTGATCACAACGGGAAAGCTGGAGGGAAAGAGAGCACCGGGTAGACCCAGGGAGAGAATGCTGGACGGACTTGCAGAGTGGCTGGGGATGAAGAGGGTGGGGGAGATGCTGAGGGCAACGAGAGATAGAGATGGTTGGAAGTCCATGGTCGCCAACGCTGTGCGGCAGGGCACCTGATGATGATGATGATGATAGGCAGCGAACAGGCAGTTCGAACGTTGCAAGGCTGGGATTTTACTCGTGATATCGGATCTTGAGTCCATGGCTCTTTTGAAACAACCAACCAGCTCGCGGAGACTGGCTCGCCCGAGGGTTGATCTCTCAACCCTTGCGCTATGAGCATGGTGCTCTTACAACTTAGGCAATGGGCCATCATAATTTGTGTTCAGTATATGAGCATCTCTCTCTCTCTCTCTCTCTCTCTCTCTCTCTCTCTCTCTCTCTCTCTCTCTCTCTCTCTCTCTCTCTCTCTCTCTCTTTAATATAATACATATATATATATATACATCGTAAAAATCGTGAAGAGCAGGGCACATATATGTGTGTATTATATATATATATTATTACATATATTTATTTATATATATATACATATATATATACATATATATATATACATATACATATTAAATATATATATTATATATATATATACATATAATATATATAGTCCTGCTCTTCACGATTTTCAACTGCCATGGGGTCTTTAGATTGTTTGAATTGAACTGAAACTGAAACTGAAACTTAAGATTGCGTAGGCCAGAAGGCACACGGGTCTGACTCCTTTTTCGTCCCCTTCCGAAAGACTAGACGTTCAGTTCGATGTCTCGGTCAAACTGAACAGAAAAGTCGAGGCCTCAACTAAGGAACGAACCGTGGAACCTCGAGTTTAGTTATTGAGAGGCGAACGTCTTAACCATTCTGCCGCTCTTCTCCCATAGAAAGATTACGTGAATTCCTGCTTTGATGGCTGACACGGCGTAAAAGAACAACCATTGGAATGGTCAAACCGTTTTATGGTCGGCTACGTGCCGAGCAATTACGTCGTTTAGGATGGTTGTTACCGGGCACGGGGTTTTATCGAGGCTGCAGTAACACCCACTAGGAAACATGTGACCGTTTGCCTTTATGTGTTCTTAAAGCTATTAACCCTTTGGCTCCTGCTCTGTATCCATCAACTGGTAAAAAATTAATCCTTTGACTCTCTCACCTTATCCTGCAGGAAGCTGGTGGATAGGGTGAGGGAATCAAAGGGATAAGTTTTTGTTTCGTTCACACGGTCGACAATGGAGGATGCTGATGGACAGGGTGCTGGAATCAAAGGGTTAAATATGAGCTCTCCCTCTCTCTCTCTCTCTCTCTCTCTCTCTCTCTCTCTCTCTCTCTCTCTCTCTGTCTTTCTGTCTTTCTCTCTCTCTCTGTCTGCCCGTCCGTCTGTCTGTCTGTCTGTCTGTCCCTCTCTCTCTCTCTCTTCCTCTCTCTCTTTCTGTCTCTTTCTCTCTGACTCTATCTCTGTCTCTTTCTCTCTGTCTCTCTGTCTCTGTCTGTCTGTCCTGTCTGTCTGTCTCTCTCTCTCTCTCTTCCCCCTCTCTCTCTCTCTCCTCCACTCCCTCACACACACAACACACACACAAACTGTTCCTTTATCACAGTTTCAGTTGTACAAATCTATCGATCATTTTTCACACGTGTGAAAAGGACGTCCTGTCCACAATCGTCATGGAAAGTTGTGACATCGATTGACACACTGTGCATTAATATTTATCAAACTAATTATTTATCGAAAGACATGTTTCAATTATGAAAATGAACATCAATACATTTCAAACTCACTGGTTTTCTATAAAGCACTGATGTTGACACGACAATCAGTATCATTTTCTTAATGAAAGTCATCTGTTTGAAATATAGATGTAAAGTATTTTTGGTAAACCATATACATCTGCATGGTAGTATTTTGGCTACATTGATGCATGTATGTTTATGTAAAAAGTATGTGTGTATGTATGTGTGTGTATGTGTGTGTGTGTGTGTGTGTGTGTGTGTTGTCTGTCTGTCTGTTTCGTGTCTGTATCTATGTCTGTGTCTGTGTCTCTGTGTGTGTAGTGTGTGTGTGTGTGTGCGTGTTGTGTGTGGTGTTGTGTGTCGTGAGTGTGTGTGTGCGTGTGTGTGTTGTGTGTGTGTGCGCGCGTCTGTCTGTCTGTGTCGGTGTCTGTGTGTCTGCATGTGCCTCTGTGTTTGTGTGTCTGTGTTTGTGTGTATTTGTGCGTTTGTGTGTGTGTGTGTGTGTTTTGTGTGTTTGTGTATGTTTGTGTGTTTTCTGTTGTGTATATATTTCCTTCTTCTAAATAGTCACAAAAAGAAATAAATCATAAAAAAAATAATTAGATCATCAACATTTCATGACCGAAATGTATGTCTCTGTGTTCTCATTGTGTAAGCTCGAAGGTTTAGCCTTTGAAACATGTGCACATGAAGACAGAATATATGCTTGGATTCTTGAAACTGCAATGTGACGAATGGTATGATATGAAGAGGTGAATACATACTTTAATAAAGGGACTCAGAGGAAGGGCATTCAGGGTGGAGATCGTAAAGAGATAGGGCGTATTTATCTTACAAGTCATGAACTGTGCGTGTACTTGCCAATCACAAAATATCTCAATTCCCTCCTGAAAAGGATATCCAATATATTTAAAGCAAGAAAAAACATTTCGGATAGCGTTAGAACATCAGGTCACAAAAGATCTGTTGCTTTTTTTTCTTTTGTTTGTTGCTATACTTATTTTCTTCTGTCTGTCTGTAGCTGACTGTCTCTGTCTCTGTCTCTGTATCTGTCTCTGTCTGTCTGTCTGTCTCTCTCTCTCTCTCTTTCTCTCTCTCTCTCTCCTTTCTCTTCAAATGCATATACTCTGTATTACAAGCATGCATCTGCGTATGCGTACAGAAGCACACACACACACACACACACACA
>JAPXFY010000012.1:33419245-33431745 GCA_030674185.1 Monoplex corrugatus | reverse complement strand
TATATGTATGTATGTGTATGTATGTATTATGTATGTATGTATATACGTACCTACGTACGTACGTACGTATGTATGTATGTACGTATGATGTATGTATGTATTACGTATGTATGTACGTATGTATGTATATATATTTGCATAGATACATGTGTATGTATATATATATATATATATAAACATATACATATATGTGTATATATTTATATTATATACATATACACATATATGTATATACCTGCATATATATACATATGTGTGTGTGTGTGTTGTGTTGGTTACATGTGTGTGTCTATGTGTATAATACAGCCAGACAGCAGCCAGCCAGCCAGCCAGACAGACAGACAGACAGAGAGATACACGTATGCATACACACATACATACTTACATGCATACATACATACATGCATACATACATACATACATACATACATACATACATACATACATACATACATACATACATACATACATGGACAGATGGACAGAGGGAGGGATGGATGGATGGATGGATGGATGGATGGATGGATTGATGGATGGGATAATGGATGGATGGATGGGATGAATGATGGATGGATGGATGGATGGATGGATGATGGATGGATGATGGATAGATGGATGGATGGATATGAATGGATCGATGTCGATCGATCGATAGAGATAGATTCATAATACATACATACATACATCTACATACATACATGCTTCATCATACATACATACATACATACATACATACATACATTAAACATACATGCATACATACATACTACATCATACATACATACATGATACATAATACATACATAATACATACATGCATACATACATACATACTATACATGCATACATGCATACATACATACATATATACATGCATACATTACATTACATACATACATACATGCATACATAACATAAACATATGCATACAAATACATACATATAACATACATACATACATACATATTTGTTTGCTTGTTTATCTAATTGTTTTGTTTGTTCGTTTGTTCCTTTGTTTCTCTGTTTGTTTCTTTGTTTGTTTCTTTGTTTTGTTTTGTTTTCGTCAATCACCGGCACTGACATGAATTCCATATTTTTTTAACATACGTATGTGCTATTCTGCAAAAAAAATCTTTATCATACGTATTTAATATTCAATACGTGCACATGGTACGAAAGTGGTTCATTCACTCACAGGTTTGCCTATATGTTGACTTAGAAGATCAGAAAAATCTCCAAGCCTTTACATGTACACACAAGACAAGTACACGCCCAGATTCATTCCCATACCTTCCAATTAGAAGACCGATGGTTACCTACTCCACTGGTGCTCCTGTCATTTGACTGCCGATGGCAGAAAGAAAGAAAAACAGGAAAGAAGGAAGACAAATCAAAACCCAATCATTGGAAAAGTGTGACTCCGGGTAAAAAGAGAATCAGCAGACAGAGAGGAAACAAGAAAACAGACTTGGCTCTCCTAATGATGCGTTTTAACCTTGTATTGCGAGTAATCTAATAATCTGGGTGACAGAAGTCAGGTTTGAGTGCTGTCCCTTGGTCTGAGGCCTGTTTTCTCACTTACCCAACTTACGCAGCAAATAGTGATGTTGAGGCTGTGAGGTAAAATGTTACTGGTGTTAGCTGGTGGTGTTGACTATTTGAGCCACTTGAAATAGGATGGATGTTGTCATAGATGTTTGATTTGTTTGTTGGAAACTTATTCTGGAGGCTGCCCTCGCTGACAAATAGGCAGAGTCAGCCTTGAGAGAAAAAACTCAGTGGGTCATAAAATCACGAACTCATGAAAATGAGTCTGTGATAAATATGTCCAAGTATCTGCGCGTCTGCGTGTCTCTGAATGAGAGTTTGTATGTGTGTTTGTATCAATGTGTATTTGTATGTATGTATGTGTGTATGTTGTATGTATGTATGCATGTATGTACGTATATGTATGTATGTACGTATGTATCGTATGTACGTGTGAATGTGTGTATGTGTGTATGTACATGTATACATGTATGTATGTATGTACGTTATGTATGTATGTATGTGTGCATGTATGTATGTATGTGTATTATGTATGTATATAACATATAACATACATACAATTATATATACATATACATATGTATATATATGTATATACGTGTGTGTGTGTGTGTGTGTGTGTGTGTGTGTGTGTATGATATATAATATATATATATATGTATATGTATATATGTGTATGTGTATGTATGGGCGTCTGCGTGCGTGCGTGTGTAACGTATTTATGGAAATGGGTCATTTCACTTTTGCTCTAATTAGTATACTAATTTGACATAATTATTGACCTTTACGTTACCATTATCGTGTTCACAGTTTCCTTTAATAAACCTTTTTTTTTTGTTTTTTTTGTTTCGCGAATATAGTCTTTGAAAACCGATGGATCATGATACAATTCTGATTTAATTCATATTGCTTGTTTTGTCTTACTTTTTATTAATTTCACATTTTCTGTGTTCATATTTGTATTGAAATGTCAGTGCAACAATACTAATAACCCGACAATAAAGAGTGTATGATGATGTTGTTTATGTGCAGATCTGTTTGTCTTACAGATGCAGAAAGAGTAGAGAAAGATGGTAAATCTCTAAGTTTGTTTCTCAAGATGACAAATCTACAGGCTAATGCACAAAATGTTGAACGTGTATAAAAATGCACAAAATAGTGCATACTCTATCACTCGGTTTACGATGTTGTTAGACTTTTTTCAAGGCGGATTCTTCGCATTGCGACAATTCCATATGCATTTCATCCCAACTCTGCTAGAAATCATCTGTCGAACCCACAACCACGAGGTTATCAACTCACGGGGCCACGTAACTAACGGGGCCACAAAAATGATTTGATGAACTTAAGTCTTGCAATCTTTGAGTGAGCCAAGTATATATGCTTATTTCCAAATAATGCATTTCTTGTGTGTATATATTTTTTCCCGCGTGGAAAAAATAGACACAGCAGAAGGCATCCGGATCATGACCTGATGTGGCCGGCCCGAGTGTAAGGAAATTTAGGCGAAACATTTGTCTAAAGGGTTACTTCTCTGAAGACTTTCTGTGTCTAGCTCTCCTGAGTTTCTTCTACGTGTTCAAACTTTTCACGAAACAGTTTATCAATTGATTTATGTAATTCTGCATATTTTACAAAAATCTTTCAAACATTTTTACAAAATACTTCATCTGTACACGTGTCTTGTATGAATCCTTGTTATAACCAAAAAATATGAAAACAATATCAGTAAGAGCAACAGTAATTGTGTTCACATATGTTTGTCAGCAGATTGACTAATACAAACACCGGCAAACGCAAACAAACTGCCTAACCTTACGTCTCTTTTGAATCAGTCTCCCCTTATTTTTTTTAAAGTTATATTAAAAAGAGCACCAAAGAAAAGAGCACTCCTTCTTGATCATGATTCTTGAGGACGTTTACATTTGAGGTTTCAGACACCATGAAGAGTGAAATATTAACAAAATGGCTGTGGTTTGCCGACCCTAATCCCATCTTCCTATTGAAGGAAAAAAATAGAGAGGAAGTGACGCAAATGGCTTGTGACCAAAGTCGAAATGACGTTCCATTTTCAGAAAGATGAAATCAATATTCCATAGATGCCTCCTCACTCACAAAAAAGAACAAATAGAGAGTAGAATGCGAAGAGGAAGAATACTCATTACGCATCTTTTTTTGTTGGCTCTCCCTTCATCTTCTTCCCAAAGCCACACCTACAAAGACGAAAGAAAGAATTATCTGTGCCAATTTATTCCTTTGTACTCGTTCCTGTCTTCAATCTAATCTTTCATCTCTGCCATCTGCCCTTTCCCAGTGCCCACGACAAAAATGTGGATGTTGATTAAGATCGACCTACGTTATCTCGTTTTAGCTTGATGTATTATCCAAATAGAAAACAAAATATGGTATGGTATGCACAGCTTCTTTAAGACCTATTTGCTCGTTCTTTACCATTCTGAACATCGTCAGCATTTTCGTAGCATTGCAATATGGTCATGTGTATTTACACTTACACGGATAACGGTAGAAGAAATGTAAGACTTTAAATACATGAATTAAAATGAAGTTTCCTTAACTTTGATTTCCATTGCCGAGAAATTGTTTGTTTGCAGATGGCAAGGAACGATTTCAGTAATACATACGATACAGAACAAAGACACGTCTCCTTGGATATATTTGAGCAAGTTCTACATACAAAGTATCTCAAAGCATTTTTTCCAGTTTATTCGCTTTTCCTACGTTCAGTCCTTCTTCTCGTCATCCTTTGCGTTTTCCCCTATTTCTTAAAAAACCAAATTAATGAAGAATTATATCTCCAGCTGGGATCAACAGAAGAATGGCAGTTTCGGAAATTCTACGAGAGATATCATTGAATTCAGAAAACAACGAACACATAATAATAACAAAAATGTGTGTGAGAGTAGAGACAAAACAAAAGCAGATAGACGCACCGGATAATCTTGATTGATTGTAGATATTTACGCAGAATGTTTTTGTTATAGAAATCTGTCCTTTACCGGCGGATAATCTTGGCTAATTGCAGATGTTTACGGCTGGTGTAACGCAAAATGAGTTTGTTGTAGAAATCTGACATTTATCAAATTGTAATCATGGGTGATTGCAGATATTTACCGCTAGTATAACGCAAACAGTGTCATGTTTACATCAATGAATGCAGCCTTGGTTTTCCGATGGATAAGACCGATGTACATGTAGAGATAAATGCAAATCCATCGCTAAAATCATTTAATTATTTTTAAAGACATGATGACATGTAGAGAAGGACACAGACACCGTCCCATAAATTTCCTGATGTAAAAGAAGTACATGAAAAAGAAAATCACATGAACCTTGTCCATATCACAGTCTCTTTAACCCCTTGACTCCCGCATCATGTCCACCAGTATCCTGCATTGTCAATCATGCCAGCAAAGCAAAACTTTAACCCTTTGACTCCCTCACCTGCAGGAAGCTGGTGGATAGGGTGAGGGAGTCAAAAGGTTCAGTTTTTGCAGTTGGTGGATAAGGTGCAGGAGTCGGAGGGTTAATGCAGGCATCCTTGGTTTCCCGAAAGACAAGACCGATGTAGAGATAAATGCAAGTCCATTGCTAAAATCGTTTTGGTCGTTTTTATGATGACATTCCATACAAATTCCCTGTTGTAAAAGAGTACATCGAAAAGAAAACCACACGAACCGTATGCATATCACAGTTTCTTTAAACCTAGTAAACCCACGAGACTGCTGCTTGCTATAGTGGAAATCTGTATACTTGACGAACCGCTAACTAGAAACCCTTCCGTGAAGGGATAGTCATTGTGCATATACATTCAGTTTGATAGGAAAGCGGTTCCAGACAGTCTGGCTTTGCCATCGGGGTGGTTGGAAGAAGTGAGAGGGGGTGAGAGGTCCTCTATTCGCGGCCTTTTCAACAACACCTCAGGAGACTTTGGGAGATAATTGTGTTGGAAACTTTACTCAGGAAGCTCATACTGTCAACTGGCGGCCATAATTCAGACATATCCCCCAGACTGGAGGCTTGAACTGGTTTCAGAAATTAAGTTTGTTTTTACTATCAAATCAGGTCAGCTTAGGTATGTTTCTCTCCCACCCTAAAAACCACGTCGTGTATGTGTGAAACACGGATTCAACTTATCAAAAAGGAAAATAAAGAAAAGTATTGAGTTGAGTTGCGTTTTGTGTCTACGGCTTAAGTATAAAACATATTCTTTTCTCCGTACAAAATCTCTTCACACCAGAGAAATTAGAATGGGGGAAGTATTGAGTGAGCTGCTTTGTTTGTCTAAGGATTAAGTATAAAACATTCTTTTGTCCTTTGATAATCTTTCCACACCAAAGGAATTAGAATAGGGAAAAGCCCTTGAAAAGATAAAACAGCAAGACTGCTTTGTTGCATGTGGTTTAACGTTTTTCATGGATAACTTTTTTCCCGTTTCATTGTAACACTAATGTAGAACATAGCGTTTTACGTAATGCAGAACACAGCGATCGACATTACCTACAGGAAAATCCATACGCAATGGCAAATCCTTGTTTGCAATTTCTTTTCTCTAAATAGAGACAAAGAGATATACATACATCAGACATCAGACATATACAAAAAGACTGGCTGCAGTCGTACGCTCGTGTGCATGTGAGGTACGTGTGGGTTTACGGATGTGTGTTCCTATGTTGGAATGAAATATCTAGGTATTTAACTAGCTATCACTGTACATGAGACCTACATACATAAACCTTTCAAAAACAATATATTTCAGAACATGAGAAAAACAAACAAACAAACAAAGAAACAAACAAAGAAGGGAAAAGGAGGATGAGAAGGAGAAAGAACAACAACGACAATTGACATGTTACCTTTTTAGCCTCATTTCTAGCCTACATTTCATGGGTTTTCAAGAAAAAAAGAAGAAGAAGAAACGAAGAAGACGAGAAAGAAGAGAAAGAAGAGAAAGAAGAAGAAGAAAAGAAGAAGAAGAATTGCGAAGAAGAAGAAGAATTGCGAAGAAGAAGAAGAATTGCGAAGAAGAAGAAGAAGAAGAATTGCGAAGAAGAAGAAGAAAAGAAGAAGAAGAATTGCGAAGAAGAAGAATTGCGAAGAAGAAGAATTGCGAAGAAGAAGAAGAAGAAGAAGAATTGCGAAGAAGAAGAAGAAGAAGAATTGCGAAGAAGAAGAATTGCGAAGAAGAAGAAGAAGAAGAATTGCGAAGAAGAAGAAGAAGAAGAAGAATTGCGAAGAAGAAGAATTGCGAAGAAGAAGAAGAAGAAGAATTGCGAAGAAGAAGAAGAAGAAGAAGAAGAAGAAGAAGAAGAAGAATTGCGAAGAAGAATTGCGAAGAAGAAGAAGAAGAAGAAGAAGAAAGAAGAAGAAGAAGAAGAAGAAGAAGAAGAAAAAGAAGAAGAAGAAGAAGAAGAAGAAGAAGAAGAAGAAGAAGAAGAAGAAGAAGAAGATGATGAAGAAGAAGAAGAAAAAGAAGAAGAAGAAGAAGAATTGCGAAGAAGAAGAAGAAGAAGAAGAACAAGAACAAGAAGAAGAACAAGAACAAGAACAAGAAGAAGAACAAGAAGAAGAACAAGAAGAAGAACAAGAACAAGAACAAGAACAAGAGGAAGAAGAAGAAGAAAAAGAAAAAGCAGAAGGAGAACAACAACAACAACAACAAATAAAAGAAGAAGAGCAAGAAGAACATAAAGGACAAGAACAAGAGGAACATGAAAAAGAAACCATTCTGTTCAGCCAGGCATTTTTGACATTTATGATTAAGATCGGTCTACGTGAGCTGTCTGACTTAGTTGATTGAATTTTGAATTCAGACCTGATGTAAGCTTTTTTCCTTAAACATTAATTCAGCATATTAAATATTAGCCTTTTTCCTGGTTATGGTATAAAGAAATTCTGGTGGTGTTAAATAAGCCTAATGTGATTATTATATGGTCAGTTGATCGAAATGTGAATTCAAGACCTCAGCTGTTTATTTAGAAACAGTCCAGCATCTTAAATATTGGCTGGTTTACTGTCGATTGTTTATGAAGAAATCTTCCTGATGATGTCAAAATAATCTGATAAATTATTTAGAGTACATCATTCCATATTATCAAGTGACTAACTATGGGATTTCTGTGTAGGACAAAGAAGTTCCCCAGATGAATGTAAGTCAGTTAAGTTAGATCTCTTGTAGAAGTTTCTGAGATTAATAAATCACAAATAAAAAAAAAAGTACAAGTTCATCTGATATGTTCATATAAAACAGAAATTTTCTATGGAATGACTTTCGTATTTTCTGCAACTGTAACCCAAACTTGGGTCATACCAATTTAAATTCATGGTATTCATCTACAAAATGTATTTGAAATAATATTTCGGTACCCTTATGTTTTTGGTATATTGCTTTTAATAATTACGTTCTTGCTTTCCCAAAGTCGAAATTTTCGTACAGGTACCTTTCCTTCTGCTTTCTTTCTGCTGTTTTATTTAGATTGTTTTTGTTTGCTTGTTTCTGTTTAGCTTAAACACAGCTACACATGTGCCTCTGATCCCTGGAACGGAAAGTCATTTTAAAAAAATTCTCATTTTTAAAGGACTCATACAATCACACAGACGGCTACTTTAAAACCTCATATGAAAAATAAAGATATAGCCCATGTAGCTTGGTTAACTAGACAACGGGAACACATATTTCCTGTGTGTCAAAGTTAAGAGGCCCTCTGGAAGAATGTCTGGCGAGAGGATATTCTACTTTGTGTCAAGCTGCTTAGTTTGCAACAAGTCGAAGAGACAGTGACAGCACAAGGTTTTCTCCTCCACATCAGATTGACAGTCTAACACATTGGCGACAGAGTAGACAAAGAAAATTCTAAACAGTAGACAAATAAATGCGTGTTTTTCAATATCAATTTTTTTCTTATAAATATGCTTGTCACGTTGATTTACTCTTTTCTTATTGTTTTTGTTGTTGTTGTTGTTGTTGTTGTTCTTCTTCTTCTTCTTCTTCTTCTTCTTCTTCTTCTTCTTCTTCTTCTTCTTCTTCTTCTTCTTCTTCTTCTTCGCATTCTTCGCATTCTTCTTCTTTTTCTTTTTCTTCTTCTTTTTCTTCTTCTTCTTCTTCTTCTTCTTCTTCTTCTCCTTCTTTTTCTGTCGGTTCTGTGCCGAAGTCTTGGTTTCTCCAATTGTTTCTATGTCCGTTCCTCAATGTTTTCAGTCCATCGTCTTTTCCTGTCTTCCTTTTCGTCTCTCTCCATCAACATTACCCTGAAAGACTGATCTAGCCACACCAACGTAGTTTTCTTTTCTTAACTGAAGTCAGCAGATCTTGATATCTTAAACATGATTCAGTGAACCGCCTGATGGGTTTCACGCACACTTGTACACTGGTGATATGATCAGTTGTATCTGATATGTAGTGTATCGTGATAACACCGCATTTCCATGGCTTCCATTCGTCGTTCTAAGTCCGCTGTGACAGTCCATCTCTCGCATGCATACAAAGGAGACGGAATACATCAGTGCAAGCAGGAGCAATCTCGTGATTCTCACAAAAAGTTCTGGTTCTTCCATACAGCTTTCAGCCTTGATAAAGCTGACGTACTATTGATGTAATATATGTATATGCATAGATAGATAGATAGATGGAAAGATGGACAGATAGATAGATAGATAGATAGATAGATAGATGGACAGATGGACAGATGGACAGATAGATAGATAGATAGATAGATAGATAGATAGATAGATAGATAGACATATAGATGGAAAGATGGAAAGATGGACAGATACATACATACATACATACATACATACATACATACATACATACATAGAAAGGTAGATAGATAGATAGATAGATAGATAGATAGATAGATAGATAGACATACACATACACATACACATACACGTACACGTACATATACACACACATACACATACACGTACACATACACGTACACATACACATACACACACACACATACACATACACGTACACATACACATACACACTGCTCAGAGAGAGAGAGGGGGGGAGAGAAAGAGAGGGGAGAGAGGGGAAGAGGGAGAGAGGGGAGTATACGCAGCTCTCTCCAATGTAAATGAACAAAAATTAAAAAACAGAAAGAGCCTGTGCATATTCATGAAAAAATTACTAGAATTGTGGGCTTCCTCTAGAGATGTCACTTTCACACATTTAGCATCTGTATCATTTCCATGTTCTCCCCTCCTCAACTCTTCTCACCACTCTATTTGCTCTGCTCTTGTACCCACTCGTTGCAGTAACAACTGATTTTCACACAGACACTACACAAGCCAGATAGAATGGCAAACAGACAAATATACAAGCACAGAGAGAGAGATAGACAGACAGACAGACAGACAGACAGAGAGACAGAGAGAGACAGACAGATTGATTGATTTGTTGATTGATTTGTTTCAGTTTTAACGTCGACACCCACCTCAGGTGATATGGCCGACGGGGATAACCATCCCAGGGAAGTGGGGGGGGAGGGGGACTTATCTTATCCTATATTGACACCACCAGAACAACAATGATGTTAAGATGGGTCAGTGAGAAGGCCAGTTTTAATGTAGCGTACCCCGGGATTCGAACCCACAACCATTAGCATATGAATCCGACGCTCAAACCAACTGAGCTACTGGGGCCCGCGAGAGACAGACAGACAGACAGAGAGACAGACAGACAGATACAGACAGACAGACAGACAGAGAGAGAGACAGAAGGAGACAGAGACACAGACAGACAGAGAGACAGACAGACAGAGAGATAGAGACAGACACACACAGAGACAGACAGACAGACAGAGAGAGAGAGGCAGAATGAGAGAGACAGACAGTCAAAAGTAATAGAAAGAGGTGTAGATTTAGTTTTTAAAAAAAAAGTTCTCCAACTCGTTGAGGGCACAGATTTATTGTCCTGACGTAACCGGAGCCGGGCTTCTTCTTCTTCTCACAGACTGGAATGGGGGCAGGAGATTGCATGGCGGAGAGAAGACAGACATAAACCAGGCAGGCCTCTTCTCTTGGGAGGCCACAACCCTTTACCATCAAGGTAGACAAAGTCAGTGTGATTTACACCGATCACTTTCTGTCTTTTGTGCTTTTGTCGTTATCAATCGCTCTTCTGCGTAAGCAACATATCCAGTACCCTCGTCTTTCTCGATACCATTTTCCCATCCTGTTCACATTCGGCGTTTTAAATCAGTGCTCTTCTTGTTATCCTGACTGTTATATGGAAGCTTGAGCTTTTGAATGATTCCTATCAGTTCAAGGTTTTTATAAAGAAAGAGAGAGAGAGGGAGGAAGAAAGAGAGAAAGAGACCGAGCGAAAGAGAGAGAGTGTGTGTGTGTGTATATGTGTGTGTGTGTGTTTGTGTGTGTGTGTGTGTCTGTGTGTGTGTGCGTGTGTCTGTTTGAATACATGTATATGTGTGTTTGAACTTGTGTCTGTATTTGAATTTGTGTGTGTGTACTTGTGTTTTCGTGTGTATGTGTGTGTGTGTGTGTGTGTGTGTGTGTGTGTGTGTGTGTGTGTGTGTTTGAGTGTGTGTTTGTGTATGTGTGCGTACATGTGTGTCTCTGTGTATGTGTGTGTGTGAGTGTGTCTATCTGTTTGTCTGTCTGTCCGTCTGTCTGTGTATTCGTATGTGTCTGAGTGTGTCTGAGTGATTATCGGTCTGTCTATTTATCTGCCCATAGTCTGTAGGTCCATCAAAATGTGTGCATATTGTAAAATTCCAAATGGAAATGTTTTCAGAATATCAAGGTTACAAAAGTGTTCACAAGATTACAAAAGTATTCACCTTCATTTTTATCTTGATCAGCTCTGTCAGTTTATTTAGAAAGCAATAATTTTCCATTCCAATACTCTAGCTCAGTCATAATGGGCATAATGATTCATTGGTACCACGGATAATTTGTTTCGTTTTCTATCTTTCAATTTTCGTACATGGTTTCTGCATGGCTTAAAGCGTATTTAAAGTGGATTATTGGTATTCAAACTTTAGTGCATGTATGAAAGCATCTGAGTAATGCAATGCCACCTTAGGAAAATTAAATCCGAAATTTCTTATTTCTTCCTTTTCTTTTTCCCCTCCCCTTCTCATTTTGCTCATTAACAAAATAAATTATTTGTTTTTTCATCGTTTTTCTTTTTTAGTTAGCTGATCACGTCTTTATTCCTCTGTGAAACTAACAACAATTGAAATTTCCCTCGTGACTCTGAAACAGTCTGATTCATTGAACCCTATTATCAATGACAACGTGATCTGATTTGAATCTGAAAGTTGAAACTGTTTATAGTGCAAGCTGTCTTTTCACAACTGCTCTTCACACAACAAAATTTCATCACCATTAACTTTAACCAGTTTGGTAATACAGAATTTTGTGATTGAATATGCTTTGATAAAGAAGAGATAGTAGGTTATTTGTGTATGCGTGTAAGTTCATGTGTTTGGGTGTTTGCATATGCGTGTGTTTGTTTGTGTGTTTTGAGTGTGTATGTGTGTGTGTGTGTGTGTACATGTGTGTGTGTGTGTGTGTGTGTGTGTGTGTGTGTGTGTGTGTGTGTGTGTGTGTGTGTGTGTGTGTGTGTGTGTGTGTGTGTGTGTGTGTAACTTTTTTCTCTCAGTATCTACTATTTTACTAACCAGCCAATCTATTCTCTCGAGTTGCAAAATTCTGTTAAACAATACATGTGTGTGTGTGTGTGTGTGTGTGTGTGTGTGTGTGTGTGTGTGTGTGTGTGTGTGTGTGTGTGTGTGTGTGCTGTGTGTGTGTGTGTGTTTTGTGTGTGTAGTGTGCGTGTGTGTGTAAGTGTGTGTGTGTGTGTTGTGTGTGTGTGTGTGTGTGTTGTATGTGTGTCTGTGTGTGTCTGTGTGTGTCTGTGTGTGTGTTTAATACCAAGCAGTAGCAAAATGATTTGTTTG
>JAPXFY010000012.1:33396745-33409245 GCA_030674185.1 Monoplex corrugatus | reverse complement strand
TTGTTTCCTCATTGCTTCGTTTCTTTACACTGATAACATGAATATATTTCATTGTTTTCTCTTTGTGTCGTTTCTTTACACTGATAGCATGAATATATTTCATTGTTTTCTCTTTGTGTCGTTTCTTTACACTGATAGCATGAATATATTTCATTGTTTTCTCTTTGTGTCGTTTCTTTACACTGATAGCATGAATATATTTCATTGTTTTCTCTTTGTGTCGTTTCTTTACACTGATAGCATGAATGTAGTCCATTGTTGACTCTACATAACTTGTGTCTGACCACTCGCTCTGAGGGTCTTTTTCCTGTTTTTCTATTCTCGTTTGTTTCTTTACTCTGCATTTATTGTGTACTATTTAGATTAAAACATTTTGCATATAATGTGCTGAATGACATCGCAGACAGCGATGAAAATCAACAATAAATTTCAACGATTATGTCATACTGTTGAAGTTCAAGAACAACGGTCTTCATTGAATCAAAAAGTACAATAGTGTTGTCCCCTGGTTGAATGAAACAAACTTTTACAGTGGAAAGCTTGTTGCTAATGCAGTCTTATCTCCATTCAACTATAGCTTATTTTGTATCATTCAGTCAAAAGCTTCGGAAAGAAGAGACGAAAGATTCTTAGAAGATGCGCTGTTGTAGAGCTGAGAGACATCAGCATAAAGATGATGTCTGATGTTGTGTTGACTGATGACATTGGCAAGTGGTGAGGTGTACAGTGTGAAGAGGACTGGCCCAAGTACAGAGCCTAGGGGGACACCATATGCAAGTTTAACCAGCTTGGACTTAGATTCGTTTATCAAGACTGACTAAACCAGGTCGGAAAGGGATGGCAAGAATCAGGAATGAGCACGACTTTGGATTTTGAATGTGTGCTCGAGTCGAGAGAGGAGGATGGTGTGGTCGATAGTATCAAAGGCAGCAGAAAGATCAAAACGAATAATCAGGGAAAGTTGGCCAGTCAGCTAAGAGGAAATAACCATTCATATGGTGAACGAGAGCAGTTTCAATGAAACCACAATTTCCAATCGCTGAAGGAGCAATTGGAACAAATAAGATCACAATTATTCTCATAAACATCCGAGTAAAAGATACAGACAAGTAGTTTATCTTTTGAAAGGTCTTTTCTGTTATGATTCTTCTGTTACAAACATATTTTTGACATTACAAAAAGCAATCCCACCGTTTTAAACATACTAAAAAACTATTCGTCACAAAATGTTCATAAATATTTACGTTTTAATGACATTCCCATTCATTTATTGCTAACATATTTTTCAGACATTGTGTATCTTTCGGAAAGTGAGAGAAACATATCGAGGCTAACCTGGTTTGATAGTGTGAGAAAACTCGATCTGTAAAACCAGTTCAATGCTCCAGTCTGGGGGACATGTCTAAATTATAGCCACTAGTTGACAGTACGGGCTTCGGGAGTAAGGTTTCCAATACAATTATCTCCCAAATTCCCCTGAGGTGCTGTTGGAAAAGTTGAGGATGGAGCCCCCCTCCCTTCCCCCTCCCCCTCCCCTCCTTCCACTGGCAAGGCCAAGCCGCCTGAAATGTCTGTTTTATAGAACTGGGTGTGCACAATGACTGTTCGCCGAGAGAGAGAGGGGAGATATCTTGTCAGCGTTTCGTCAAGTGTACAATTTCAACCTGCAGCACTTGCCAATCTGGCTGGCTTATCGGATTAGAGGAGACTGTGATATGCATCAGATACGTGTGATTTGCATCTTATATTGACTCTCCAGTTTTTTACAACATGGAAAAAACTGATTTTGATAGGGCAGTGGCAACAGTATGACCATAACATGTATATTTCTGTTCACTACATTTGACTGTGTTTATATCTATAAACGAAACACTGATAGCAAAACCGAAATATTGAAAGACTTGATCGAATATACGATTTACAAGAACAGGTGTGGCGTTGGAGATCATGCCTCTGCATACCAATCTATCTTTTGTCCCCACAAGTATATCTCCTACCCTTTCCGTCCTCATCCACTCTGCAAAACTGCCACATATCTTTTCCCTCGGTCTACATGACGTTCTTTTTCCCTCTAACTTTCCTGTTGTGACTAGATGCTCAAAATTCTCTTGTGTCATAAAATGTCCTACAAATGTTGCTTGTTTTTTCACGATCTTCTTCATTACTGTTCTTTTTGTTTTTCCTTCTTTCAAGACTGCCTACTTTGTTTTCTTTGCTGTCCATGGAACTCTTAACATTTTTCTTAGAAACCACATTTCATCTGCCTCCATCTTGTTCTGACTTTGTTTGTTGATTGTTCAAGCTTCGCATCCGTACAACAGTATTGATTCTATATGACACTGAAAAATTCTCTTCCTGATGTTAACTGATAGGCTTTTATTGGTAGAAACGCTTTCATCAAAACAAAACAAAGCAAAAAAAGACAACAAATCCATACGTTTTATTAGAGAAAATCTGTTATTTCTATTACAATGTCCAGATTCATAGATGATTTCAAAACAGCTGTATGATTGTTCATAAAACAAAACTGGCGGAGATTACTCAGTTTTTATGTTTGATGTTGCTAATGGTGCTGATGGAGGCAGGCACAAGAAGATCATTCATAAGGAAGATTAGGAAAAGACAGGCAACATTCATAGGCCATTTTATGAGGAAAGGGGAATTGGGGCACCTGGTCACAACAGGAAAGCTGGAGGGAAAGAGAGCACCAGGTAGACCCAGGGAGAAAATATTGGACGGACTTGCAGAGTGGCTGAGGACAAAGAGGGTGGGAGAGGTGCTTGCGGCAACAAGGGATATAAACAGATGGAAGGTCGTGATCGCCAACGCCATGTGGCAAGGCACCTGATGATGATGATGATGTATGGTGTTGAAAAAAAGGATGGTTGTTATGGCTTGTCACGTCAGTAATTATTATCTGTTAGATTCTCTCTCTCTCTCTCTCTCTCTCTCTCTCTCTCTCTCTCTCTCTCTCTCTTTCTTTCTTTCTTTCTTTCTCTCTCTCTTTCACTCTTTCTCTCTCTCTCTCTCTCTCTCTCTCTCTCTCTCTCTCTCTCTCTCTCTCTTCATCTTTAATTTTCCCTTCTTCCTCTCTTTGTCTTCCATTCAAAATGACCGAATATGCTTTATGTCATTGTTAGCATTCGATTTAACATGTGTGCTCTGATGGGGAAAATGCTAGAAGCGATTCTGATTACATGTGGATAATTACTTGTAAGCTGTTTCCATAGCTGTTTGGATCCGTTAGCAAAAAGCAGTGACACCCCAGCCTGACGAGGCCTCTATCTCTCTGTTTCTCTCTGTCTGCGTGTCTGTCTGTCTGTCTGTCTGTCTGTCTGTTCCTCTCTCTGTCTCTCTGTGTCTTCCTATGTCACTCTCTGTCTATCTCTTTGCCTCTTTGTGTTTCTCTGTGTGTCTCTCTGTTTGTCTGTCTGTCTGTCTGTCTCTGGCTGGATATCTGTCTGTCTGTCTGTCCGTCTCTGTCTCTGTCTGTTTGTTTGTCTGTCTGTCTGTCTGTCTGTCTCTCTCTCTCTCTCTCTCTCTCTCTCTCTGTGTCTCTCTGTCTCTGTCTCTGTGTCTCTGTGTCTGTCTCTGTCTCTGTCTATCTGTCTGTCGGTCTGTCTGTCTGTCTGTCTCTCTCTCTCTCTCTCTCTCTCTCTCTCTCTTTCTCTCTGCATACTTGCATGCGTGCATGTGCATGCAAGCAGCTGTTCTATCAAAAATGAAAATGTGTGAGTGCGTGTGTGCGCATGCGCGCGCACGCGCGCGTGTGTGTCTGTGTGTATGTGAGTGCGTGCACGCGTGTACATATGCGTGCATTTGTATTCGTGAGTATATACGTGCATGAGAGAAAGTAACAGTGACAGAACTTAAATTTTGGCATTGCTCGTAGGTGTATACTTTATTTCACAATGGAAAAAGCATGCTGATTGAGCAAGAAATGGGTATTATGGCAGAAACATTTGTTATTCATACCGTTTGAGATCACTTCTCTGTTGGTTACATTTATTTAACTTTATTCTCCCGCCCGCACTGTACGATGTCGCGGGGAGAGAAGAATCAGCGATCAGCAGCTCGCAGGATTGCCTCGAGGAGTGGGTTATTGTGTGCCTGCAAGGTCTTCTCCTTCACATCCTTCGTCCAAGACTTCATTCGTGATCACACGTTAGTGTATGCGAAGACTAGCATCATTTTTAGATGAAGCTTTAAAGCAATGTTTTAACACTTTGACTCCTGTCCACCAGCATTCCGCATTATCATCTATGCTGGCAAAGCAAAAACTTAGCCCTTTGACTCCCCCCCTCACCCTATCCACCAGCTTCCTGTTAATTTATTTTTTCAGTTGGTGAATTGGGTGCAGGAGTCAAAGGGTTAAAAACAAAAAAACAAAATGAATAATTGAGAAATGACTCAAATTTTTTTTTTAAATATATAAAAGACTTCATTCGTCTTCTTTCTCGTGTAAATATTACATAAAAAGAAAAAAAAGGAGCAGTGACACGGCAACTACAACACTAACCGCAATCTCCCACTAAAAACATAATAAGAAGAAGATTGTTGGTATAGTATCAGCTTCTTGAATAATCTACGCTGGTCCCGTAGACTTTGCTATTAAAACTTGCTGGTTGCAGAGGCTTGAAGAGGCTTGCATAACCGCTGGAGATAAGTGAACGAATGTAAGCGAATGGATCAAGTGAAAGAGATATCGATATCTACCTTAACGTCTAGAGATGAGCGAACAAATGTAGGTGAATAGATCAGGTTAAAGAGATATCGATATCCAGACCTTGACATCACGTGGCATTTTCTCCTTCAGGTCTTCCAGTTCGATGCTGACTCGCAACTCCTTCTGGCTACGACACTCATAATGGTACGAATGATCAGATAACAGAAAGAAGAAGAAGCAATAGATATCACTGGATATTAAAGTGGATATGTAAAATAAGACAGTTATTGGACTCCGCCTCCTGCAAGTTTAGCCGATGATTCGGGTCATACATTTTTCAAACTGGAAATGCAAAATGAGACAATCGTTGGATTAAGCCTCCTCTAAGTTTAGCTGATTGTCTCATGATAGGTCGACAATAATAAGAAGCAATAGATATCAATGGACATTAAAATCAATACATGTATGTGAAATGAAACAATTATTGGACTGCGTCTACTGTGTAAGTTTAGCCGATTCGAGTGATACATTTTAAACTGGAAATGCAGAATGAGACAATCATTGGATTAAGCCTCCTCTAAATTTACCTGATTGTCTTAGTGACAGGTCGAGAATAATCAGATGAGACAACCGAACTCAGCCAAATGTTAGTGTACTGGATGCTATGTCAGGAAAAGGTCAAGGTTTTCTCTTCCCTGATTCACTCTCTGTGGGCAAGCTTGAATTAGAATTACCTACCACTGCTAACATGATCACTAGAATGCCGATAAGCTCCATCACGACCCTCGTTACTACTGGCATCAAAACCAATACATCCATGCCCTTCTTACAACATTATTCACATTTTCCCACCTTCCCACCACCACCCCATCACCCGTAAGAGAGAAGATATTAGATTGATTTGTAATGCAGCTGTACATTTTCTTCACCAAATCGTGGGAGACAGATGCAGAGGCAGACAGACAGAGAATGTGTGTGTGTGTGTGTGTGTGTGTGTGTGTGTGTGTGTGTGTGTGTGCGTGTGTGTGTGTGTGTGTGTGCGTGTGCGTGTTTGTGTGAGTGTACGTCTCTCTCTCTCTCTGTCTCTCTCTCTCTCTTTCTCTCTGTCTCTCTCTTTCTCTATATCTCTGTCTCTCCCTCTTTCTCCCTCTCTGTCTGTCTGTCCGTCTCTCTCTCCCTTTCCCTCTCTTCCTATCTCTCTGTCTCTCACTCTCTCTCTCTCTCTCTCTCTCTCTCTCTCTCTCTCTCTCTCTCTCTCCTTTTCACTTTCTCTCTCTGTCTCCATGTCTTTGTCTCTTTCTCTCTTTGTCTGTCTCTGTCTGTTTATCCGTCAGTCTGTCTGTCTGTCTGTCTGTCTTTCTCTCTCTCTCTCTCTCTCTCTCTCTCTGTCTTCCTCTCTCTCTCCCTCTCTCTCTGTCTTCCTCTCTCTCCCTCTCTCTCTCTCTGTCTTCATCTCTCTCTATCTTTCTCTATCTCTATGTCTCTGTCTGTCTCTTTCTCTGTCTGTCTGTCTGTCTGTCTGTCTCTCTCTCTCTCTGTTTCCCTCTGTCCCTCTGTCTCTCTGTCTGTCTTTGTTTGTGACGTGTGTTGACAGTAAACAGCGTGCGGATAACAGCACGGCATGATATTCGTTTAAATGATAACTGATTGCTGTTCACTGTGAAATGTATATATACTGTAGTCAGTTAAGAATCAGACAGTGAGGAGTAAAGACGAAGAAGCATTGCCCTGTCTTCCGAGTTGGCTGTAGAAAGAACGAAACATGGTGTCAGAATCGTGATTACGAACTCTACAAAAAAACAGAATATTGAAGACTAAGTTCAACCATGGAAGATGAACAAGAAGAGAGAAGAGCCAGTCGACGACATGCCAAGATTCCCTTGCCTCCTAAACTTGATGTGAATGGAGGAAACCTGCAGAGCAGCTGGAGGAAATTCAAGAGGCTTTGGGACAGCTATGAAATTGTGACAACACAGACAGAAGAAGACTCAACATACAGAACAGCAGTTTTTCTTTCTTGTATCGGGCTGGATGCTATGGACATCTATGAAGGATTGGCATTTGCTAATGAAGCTGAAAGAAATGACATTGACACTGTTCTCCAGAAATTCGAAGAATACTTTGTGGGTTCAACCAATGAAACTTACGAAGCATTCAGGTTCAACTGCAGACATCAAGCAGCAGGAGAATCTATCGAACAGTTTGTAGCAGAACTGCGGAGACTGATCAAGACCTGTAACTATGGTACACTGGAAGACAGACTGTTGAGAGACCAAATCGTACTGGGTGTACATGACGAGACTCTGCGATCAAAATTACTGGAAGTGCGATAGCTGACATTGACTGCATGTATTGATATGTGCAGAGCGCATGAATCAAGTCAACATCAAACCGTCCAAATGATGAGAAAAAACGCAGGACTCGCAGGAACTCCAAGTTTTGAAAGAAAAGAAGACAGCAAAGCAGTATAGCAAAAAACCAGAGTACAGAGAGAAATGCGGATATTGTAGTGGAAAGCACCCAAGAGGAAAAGAGAAATGTCCAGCATTTGGAAGAAAATGCAAAGCTTGTGGAGGAAATAATCACTTTGCTTCATGCTGCAGAACACCCAAGAAAAATCAAAAGAAAACAAGAGTTCGGCACTTCGAAGAAGAAGAGACTGACATTGAAAGCGATAATGAAATCCTCGGATCGAAGACAAAACCAGAAAAAAGGAGAGAAACATACGAGCAAAAATGTTGATAAATGAGATGCCGGAAACATTTCTTCTTGACACAGGTGCAACAACAAACGTGATATCTGAGAGCCTGTACAGAGAAGTCACAGGAGATGAAAGAAAGTCTGACTTGCAAGAGACAAAGAAGAAGCTGGTGATGTTCAACGGAACAGAAATGAAGCCTGTGGGGGAGATAGTGCTGCGAGTGAAAAACCCCAAGAACAGATGGAAATACAAAGTCAACTTCGCGATCACCAAAACGGACTGTAAGCCAGTACTGGGACTGAAAGCTGTACAGCACATGCAATTGTTGACGATCAATGAAGAGAACATTGCAACGATAGCGGCGAATCAGAAAGAAGAGGAAAATGCAAAAGATATGCTCACAAAGTACAACGATGTCTTTGAAGGAGAAGGAAAACTAGAAGGGAAATTACACCTAGAAACAGACCCCAGTATTGCTCCAGTGAAGATGCCTTGCAGAAAGTGGCCGATAGCAGTGCAAGAGAAAGTGAAGGACGAACTGAAGAGGTTGAAAAAACTGGACGTGGTCACTAAAGTAGACACGCCAACGGAGTGGATAAGCAGTTTGGTCGTAACAACAAAGAGCAATGGGAAAGTCAGACTGTGCATCGACCCTAAGCCACTGAACAAAGCCCTCAGGAGAAACGAGTACCCCATGCCAACCATTGATGACGTACTGCCTCTCCTCAAAGATGCAAAATACTTCACACACCTGGACGCGAAAAAACGGGTTTTGGCACGTTGAACTGGACGAAGACAGCAGCTACCTGACAACATTTGAGACGCCTTTTGGCAAATACCGATGGAAACGAATGCCCTTTGGAATTTCACCAGCCCCAGAAGAATTCCAGAGGAGGATTGACATCGCTCTGGCAGGACTGCCAGGCGTGGTAGCGGTTCATGATGACATCTTTGTTTTTGGCAGAGGACCAACCGACGAAGCAGGAGCACAAGTTCATGATACCAACCTGAACCGTTTGCTACAACGATGCCGAGAGACTGGAATCAAACTCAACAAGGAGAAGGTTGAGATGAAACGAACAGAGATATCATATTTGGGACACATCTTCTCAAGAGAAGGCTTGAAAGCCGACCCAAGGAAATTGGACGCTGTCCAACAACTCCCAGTGCCAGAAGACAAAGCAGCTGTGCAGAGACTACTCGGTGTAGTCGGATATCTTCAGAAATTTGCACCAAACCTGTCTGAGGCAGCAGCACCACTCAGAGAACTGGTAAAAAAAAGACGTCCACTTCAGATGGGATGAAGACGTCCACGGAGAAGCCCTGAAGAAAGTGAAGAAGATACTCTCTGAGCCACCGGTACTTCGTTACTTTGACTCTTCAGGAAAGCGCACAACCACCCTTCAGTGTGATGCTTCACAGTTTGGACTTGGAGCTTGTCTCATGCAGGATGGTCAACCGATTCAGTACGCATCACGAGCCTTGACCGAGACAGAAAAAAGCTATGCTCAAATAGAAAATGAGATGTTGGCAATACTCTTTGGTCTGGAAAGGTTTGAGAGATACGTCTATGGAAGAGACATCCTGGTGGAGACCGACCACAAACCACTAGAGACCATTCACAAGAAGAGCCTGCTCTCAGCACCTAAGAGGATTCAGAGGATGCTACTCAGAACTCAGAAGTTCAGGTACACGGTAGTGTACAAGCGTGGATCTGAGATGCACCTGGCTGACACCCTCAGCAGAGCAGTCTGTGGAAAAAGCGGAACAGCAAGTCACCCACAAGGAAGCTGTTTTCCTCACAGACCTGGAGAAAACAGACTCCTTACAAGAACTGGCCATCAGCCAAGAGAGACTGAACAGTCTGCAGCAAGCAACTCAGGAAGATGCAACCATGAAAACCCTGAAAGCTGTCATTCTACAAGGCTGGCCAGAGGAGAAACAACAACTTTCATTACAGTTACAAGAATATTTTCCTTTCTGGGAGGAACTGTCAGTCCACAACGGACTTGTCTTCAAAAGCCACAGAGTAATTTTACCTCAAAGCGAAAGAGCAGACATCCTTGAGAAACTTCATGCAAGCCACTCAGGAATTCAGAGCTGCATAAGAAGAGCACGTGAGGTAGTCTACTGGCCCAGGATGAACATGGACATTGAAGATTTTGTCAAAACATGCAGCGCCTGTAACACATACCAACGTGGTCAGCAGAAGGAACCACTTATCAGTACAGAGATCCCTGACCTGCCCTGGCAACACATCGCTTGTGACATCTTTGAACATAATGGCAATGAATACCTGGTCACGGTCGATCACTACTCTGATTTCTTTGAGATTGATCGGTTACAAACAAGAGAATCCAAAGAGGTCATCATCTGTCTGAAGAGACACTTGGCAAGACACGGAATACCAGAACGCCTGACAACAGACTGTGGAACTCAATTCACATCAAACCAGTTTGGAAAGTTCAGAAAAGCATATGGGTTTGAACACGTAACAAGCTCACCACACTACCCTCAGTCCAATGGAAAAGCAGAGAGCGCGGTGAAGGCTGCAAAGATGTACATGAAGAAAGCAGAACACAACAATCAAGATCCCTTCCTCGCTTTACTTGAGTTGAGAAACATCCCGTCAGAGACTGTAAACAGTTCGCCTGCTCAGAGACTGTTCGGCAGAAGAACACGAACACAAGTGCCGACGTCAAAGACATTACTCCAACCTACAGTTGTACCAATCAAGAAAGAACTTGAGAAAAGGAAACTGAAGCAAGCGCACTACTACAACAGAAGCGCAGTAGAGCTGACAGAACTGAGTCCGGGACAGATTGTGAAATTCCAACCTCCAGGATCCAAAAAGTGGATCAGCGCCATAGTAGACCAACAGGTGAACATCCGGTCATACAACATTCGCACAGAGGACGGACGTCAGTACAGCAGGAATCGTCGTCAGCTACGAGACACAACAGAAACGGAGCTTCAGCAGACAATCAACCCTCAACGACTTGTCCAGAGAAGGATGATTTCTGGAAGACATCAGGAAAGCGACACATCGGGCAAGCAACAGCAAATCATCATTCCATCAAAACAGATGCTGGAAGATAAAAAGAAAACTGGAACTGGAACAGATGTCAGGACGCCAGCATCGTCAGTCCGTGAGAACTCATCTGATCAGTCACCAGTCATCAAAATGTCTGAGACAACCAGCATCAAGGAGCCAGATGAAGTTATCAAACAAACAAGGACAGGACAACCCGAACCAGTTAGTTCTCCTTACAGAACAAGATCTGGAAGACAAAGCAAAAGGCCAGATTTCCTGAAATATGAATGAAACTGAAGTCTCTACCACAATCGGATAAACTGAAAACATTGTGAAATATGGACATGATTTACCTCTCCCAACAAAACATACAAATGAAGAACTCCCATCTGTATTCTCCAACTATTTCACCACCAAAATACAAACTCTTCGTGACAGGCTTGACAGGACACCCTGTCAACCATGCCCACCTGACCCTTCCTTCTCTGGCACACCTCTTACTACTTTTACCCCAGTCTCACAAGAAGAAATTCTCAACACAATCAGATCCATGTCGTTCAAAACCTGCAAACTGGATCCTCTTCCAGGTTCTGTCTACGCCGACTGTCTCCCTACTCTCCTCCCATTCATCACTGACATCATCAACACTTCTCTTCAAACTGGAACTGTCCCAGATTCTTTCAAGTCTGCTATTGTTCACCCTCTCCTCAAGAAACACAATTTAGATCCAAATGAACTGAAAAATTACCGGCCTATCTCTAATCTCTCTTTCTTGTCAAAACTCCTTGAAAAAGTCGTCCTCAACCAGCTGAACTCTCACCTGTCTGCCAACAATCTCCTCAATCCTTTCCAGTCAGCCTACCGCCAGTGCCATAGCACTGAAACTGCCCTACTACACATTCTCAACAATCTCCTCCTTGCAACTGATACTGGCAAAGTCTCTCTCCTCACACTCCTTGATCTGTCTGCAGCCTTTGATACCATTGATCATGGTATTCTCCTTTCTAGACTTCATCATACTTTTGGCATCTCTGACATTGCTCTGTCTTGGTTCACTTCATACCTATCAAACAGAAAACAAACCGTTCTCATCAATGGCACTTACTCTCAACCTGCATACCTGACCTGTGGTGTTCCACAAGGATCTGTCCTTGGCCCTGTTCTTTTCACTCTTTACACCTCCCCCCTGTCCACCATCACCAACTCCCATTCTATAAAACACCACTTCTATGCTGATGACACCCAACTTCAAGACAGTGACTCACCTGATAATATACAGCGCCTGTTGACTCGCACCACTGAGTGTTACTCGGACATTAAGAACTGGATGACACACAATAGACTTCAGCTTAATGACGACAAAACAGAAGCTATCCTCATTGGCACCCGTCAGAAACTCTCTCAGCTGCCTCCTCTTTCTCTCCCATTATGTAACACATCAGTCCCAATTTCTGATTCAGCTAAAAACCTTGGTGTCTGCATTGACTCTACCCTCTCCATGAACAACTTTGTTTCTCAAACTGCCAGATCCTGCTACTATCATCTCCATCGTATAAAGCTGATCAGGAAGTATCTCTCTGTCGAAACAACTGCAAAACTCGTTCTCTCCTTCATAATGTCTCGCATTGACTATTGCAATTCACTCCTGTCTGGTCTTCCTGCCTCCACCATTCACATCCTACAGCGCATTCAAAACAATGCTGCACGCCTTGTACTCAAAAAGAAAAAAGCTGACCACATATCTCCTCTCCTGGCACAACTTCACTGGCTCCCTGTATCAAAGCGCATACAGTACAAACTAGACACCATGTGCTACAAAAGCCTCAATAACGCAGCCCCCGATTACCTGTCAAGCCTACTTGAGATCTATGTTCCCTCACGTACCCTCCGCTCTGCCTCTGATCCTCTGACTCTTCGCTTTCCACGCACTAAGCTCAATACCTATGGTCCACGAGCCTTCTCTGTTTCTGGTCCACTCTCCTGGAACAAACTTCCTCTCTCAGTCCGTCAGCAACCTACTTTTGTCTCCTTCAAGTCCGCTCTCAAAACTCACCTTTTCTCTCCTGCATAAAATCCTAACCTCACTCAACCCTCCCCTC
>JAPXFY010000012.1:33354245-33386745 GCA_030674185.1 Monoplex corrugatus | reverse complement strand
CTACTACACATACATGTGTGTGTGTGTGTGTGTGTGTGTGTGTGTACGTTGTGCGTGTGTGTGTGTGTTTGTGTGTGTTGTGTGTGTGTGTGTGTGTGTGTGTGTGTGTGTGTGTGTGTGTGTGTGTGTGTGTGTGTGTGTGTGTCGCGCGTGCATGCACGGGATGGGTATGGGGGTTGGGGAAGGAGAGGTTGATCGACAGAGCTTGGAACCACCATGACATCCAACACAACTTTTCATTTAAAGGAAAACATTTTCTCTGCAGTGAATGTCCTTTCACTTTACCTCACAACAGAGGAACATGAAGAAAGAAAGGAAAGAAAAAGGAGAATATTGAAGAATAGCAAAGAAAAAAAATTGATCTTACAGCGCTACAAAGCATGTAAACAATTGACGAGAAAAAAGTTTTTTCTTTAGCAAGCAACACAGACAGAGGAAAAATACACATTTTACGTTTAAAAAAAACCAACTACAATAACAACAAAAATGACAGCTTTTTCTGAGATTCTGCATGTAGTATAGAATAAAAATGAAAACAAGAAAAATTATTCTATGTTCCATTCAACATTTTCAACGCACTCAAAAAAGATAAGGACAGAAAAAAGAGAGGATAAAAGAGCAGAGAAAGAAACACACAAAGAGACAGACACAGAGAGAGAGAGAGAGGAGAGAGAGAGAGAGAGAGAGAGGAGAGAGAGAGAGAGAGAGAGAGAGCTTATGATGAAACTTTTTTGTTAGAATGTTGGTCGATTTTGCTGCTATACAGTGCCAAATGATTATATATATATATAATTATTATATATATATATATATATATATAAATATATATATATATACGTATATATGTATATATATATATATAGAGAGAGAGAGATACATATATGTACATATATGTATAAGATATATATATATATATATATAGGCCTATATATATGTATATATATATATATATATATATACGTATATATGTATATATATATATAGAGAGAGAGAGAGATACATGTATGTACATATATGTATAAGATATATATATATTATATAGGCCTATATATATGTATATAATATATATATATATATTTGGTAGACAGACAGACTTACACACACACATGCACACACAGAGAAACGCACGGGCATACTCTGCATACCTACCCATGTGAATGTGCGTCCAAACAAACTCTTACACGCACAGAAATGTATTTCTTAAAACAAGCACAAAAGGTAAGAAAGACACAATTCTCTCTTGAAAGAACGAAAGAGAGAAGGAAAGAAAAAAAAAGAAAAATGAAAGCAAAAAGGAAAATAAGAAAGAAAAAAGAAAGAAAGAAAAAAAACAAAGAAAAGAAAACGTTTACTTAACATATCCGCAAAACGTCTAAAAAGAGAAAGAAAATAAAGTATGAAAACTGCGTCTAAGCTGCGTTTGAGGATTTTTCATTTTTCCTCACAGATCGAAAGGAGAAACAACAAAGAACAAAACATGTAAAACACACACACAAAACAAAACACACACACACACACACACACACACACACACACACACACACACACACACAAGCAGAACAGTACAGGCAAATTATTTAGGAGATAGTAAAAATCGATACTTGCAATGAATGTTGTGGCATATCGCAAAACAAACGAATGTTTACAGAAGGAGACTGCACTCTTGAAATTTAAATAGCCAGCATTGACCTCAGCCAGATACCAGTAACTGGACTTTTGTTTGAGGCTGTTGTTCCCAATGAACTGCATTTTCATCGAAATAGTGTTATTTACCTTCAACCGGACACTATTCAGACGTTTCGGATTCAGTTATATTCAATTTAATTTGATCGAGGATGCATTTAAACCGCTGTAAGTTTCGTTTATTGGTCAGTGCGAGAGTACTCAGTATCAACGTTGCCGTGCTTCTCTAGACTAAAGTCTATATACCAGAATGGATTACTCAGCTCAAAGTACCTGCACCTGTTCTCATAGTTGTTTTTATTGCCTTTGCTGTCTTTGAGTAGGTGTATGCGTACGAGTATTTATGGATTTTCGTGTATGCATGAGTTCGCGCACGCGCGCGCGCGCGTGTGTGGGTATGTACATGCATGTACGTACATATGTATGTATGTATGTATGTATGTATGTATGTATGCATGTATGTGTGTATGCATGTATGTATGTATGTATGTATGTATGTATGTATGCATGTATGTATGTATGTATGCATGTATGTATGTATGTATGTATGCATGTATGTATGCATGTATGTATGTATGTATGTATGCATGTATGTATGTATGTATGTATATATGTATGTATGCATGTATGTATGTATGTATATATGTATGTATGTTTGTATGTATGTATGTATGTATGTATGTATGTATGTATGTATATCAACAAGCAAAGCCAGAACAAGATTGAGGCAGCCGAGATGTGGTTTCTAAGAAGAATGTTGAGAGTTCCATGGACAGCAAAGAAAACAAACGAGACAGTTTTGATGGAGGCAGACACAGGTAGTACATTTATAAGGAAGATTAGGAAAAGACAGGCAACATTTATAGACCATTTTATGAGGAAAGGGGAATTGGAGCACCTGGTCACAACGGGAAAGCCGGAGGGAAAGACAGCACCAGGTAGACCCAGGAAGAAGATATTAGACGGACTTGCAGAGTGGCTGGGGACATGGAGGGTGGAAGAGATGCTTGAGGCAACAAGTGATAGAGACAGATGAAAGTCCATAATCGCCAACGCCATACGGCAAGGCACCTGATGATGACCATATAATTATGTTTGTTTGTTTATTTATTTATTTGTTTTGTTTCGTTTGCCTGTTTGCTTGTTGGCTTGTCATTGTCCAACACGATCCCATGTGATGCAACCGGTGCTGAAGTCTAGAAAGTGAACGTCGGTCTTCCAATAGAGAGGCGTGGGGTTCGATTCGCCCATACACTTTCGCCTGGTCAGTTAGGGATGATTAGTTTTCAAATATCCCAGATCAGGATGTGTACAGATCTGCCAGCGCCTAAATCCCCTTTTTGTGTGTATATACGCTTGCAGTATATCAAGCATGCACGTTAAAGGTCTTGTAAGTCATGTCAGTGGTAACAAGAACATTTCCAGCCTGCACACAAACACCAAAGATCCTGACTGTTTAACAACTTAGTGGAAAGTGGTCAGATCTCCTTGCGTTACAGTTCTCGGAGCTGTCTGATCATGTGTAGTGTCCGGTGATTCTAAACGAGTCTGCAGAATAGCGCTAAGCCAGAACGAGTTATAACAAAACCACACGCGGGTTTCGATCTATTTCCTGGTGGCTAATGTCTCCGTCTGTCTGATAAGGCTATGGATGTACCTTTAGGTCTGGAACAACTTCCGTCGGCTGTGTGTGAACAGGACAACTGTTGAGTAGCAGTCTTTGGCACAGTTGACGTACATGAAAGCTGATGGCTGTTGGCTGGATGGTCGCTGCCGCGGCTTTCTTTTTCACTCTTCTGCCCGACCACAGTCGAGTTCCTTTGTCCTCTGCAATGGTGATGTCTGCCTTGTTCTAATCTGTCCTATATAACATCTTTTTTTTCAATTCATAAACTGATTGTGTATGATAGTCATCTCTACGATCCTTTTACTAGATTTTAAAAAATGACACTGTCATCATCATCCATCGTGTGCCCTGCCGCATGGCGTTGGCGATCATGGCCCTCCATATGCATCTATCCCTTATGGCGGCAAGCACATCTTCCACTTTCTCTGTCCTGCAAGTCCGTCCAATATTTTCTCCCTGGGTCTACCTGGTGCTCTCTTTCCCTCCAGCTTTCCTGTAGCTTAACTAAAAACGTAAAATTCACGTACAAACTGCTTATGACCTGACCAGGATATCATAACACAACGACGAAAAAGCAAAAGGTAAAAATCAAATGAATAAACCAACCAACCAACAAACAAAAAACAGAAAGGACCGGGAAAAACAAAGGTATAAATACTAGTTTGGCATCTTTATAACGCAAAAGAATAAAATGTTTCTTCTGTCTCCTCTACACGTTTTAAAGACAGGACAAAAATAATAAAAGAACAGGCCAGAATGAAAATAGAGGAAAAGAAGAAAGAAAAGTTGCCTACAACTTTAAAACAAGGAAAACAAGGAAAATGGGGAAATATTTCTGTGTTGTGCTTGAGTTTATGTCTCCTCACGGGGATGAGAGAGAGAGAGAGAGAGAGAGACAGAGAGACAGAGAGAGACAGAGAGAGACAGAGAGAAATTGAGATTGAGAGAAAGAGAAATTGAGATTGAGAGAGAGAGAGAGCGAGATAGAGACTGAGATTTAGAGAGAGAGAGAGGGTGAGTGAGACAGAGAGAGAGATTTAGAGAGAGAGAAAATGAGGATAGATTGAGAGAGAGATTGAGAGAGACAGACAGACAGAGAGAGACAGAGACAGAGAGGGACAAAGAGACAGACGGACAGATAGATAGACAGACAGCAGACAGACGCAGAGACAGACAGGCAGACAGACATAGACACAGACACACAGAGAGACACAGACATACAAATACACAGAGGGAAAGACGAGGTGTAAAGGAAACCAGCAAAAGAAAATATAGGAAAGACAAACTACAGCAACAGCAAAACGGGCAAATCATTTAGCACTCAGTAGAAAACGATTCCCGCATTGCTCTTGTGTAGCCTTACCAGGGAATTTCTATATAGGAAGCTGCTGCTGCTGCCCTAGGGGAATATTTGGAGGGATTCTTTTCTTTCATAGATCGATCGTCCTAAGGCATATTCTACAAACTAGATTTTTATTGGAGTTGCTGATTCTACGGGACTATATTTTATAGAGCAGCTATAGGTTGCAATGAACTACTAGATGTTTTTTGAGGCCTGTGGATTACAAGTGATAATTTTTTTTTTATTGAGAAATGTTGACCAGTTACTAGAACCAGGAAAAAAATACGAAAAAAGAATCAGAACGCGTATTAAATACAATCAGATAAGACAGACGCAAATTTTCGGCCAACTGGCCTTTGTCAAGCGATGGAGGAGGGAAGTTTCAGTCTTTTTCTCCTAAGTTTTGTATTTGGTGTTTGTCCGTTTGTGATCTTACGTCTACGCTTGACAAAGGCCAGTTTGCCGAAAATGTACTCCTGTCTTTTTTCGTGTTTTTTTTTTCTGGTTCCTGTTTGCTTGAACGCGAGAAGTCGCACTTATTTTAGATTTCTGATCAGTTACTTGTTATTTTCTTGTATGTGTGAGTCTCGCATGATACATCTGCATGCAAATCTAACATACTCGAAACTCTACACGTGGTGATACCTACGCACTCACATGTCCTTACGTATACATAGTAGGAAGTAGCTATCAATTGCCACTGTGAAACCAAAGAATGTGTGTCGACTGTTATGGATTTAATAAGTCCCACAATGTATGTGTGGGGCTCAGTCACCAATAACAAATCTGGATGGGGTTTCACTGTCAAACAGAACGGAAATACATATATGAAGAAATGATTACATATCATTTCACAACCTCAAGTCTAACAATGAAAACTGAGGCAGTCGCGCATTCATCAAAATATCCACATTCACTTGATTGTGAAGTAAAAGAAAGTCCAGCCTTCATCCTGACCGATTCGATGAATCCACTACAAAAAGTGCAAAATGGAATAGGAACCCCAGACTGGCACAAAGCAATAAGCAGTATCCATCTACAAAATTTCACGTAGGTCTACTGCCTGGACACGCTGGTATGAAGGGAAATAAACGTGCCGACAAACTTGCAGGTAATGCCACTACAACAAAAATTCTACATCTTGGAAAGTCGGTTGTCCTTATATGCTTAAAATCGTACTTTTCCGAACAAAATGTCAGTCATCGTTCCATTCATCGTCCTACTCAAGAAGGAAAAGCTAGAGGAAGTAGCCGAAAATCATCCATTGAGCAAAACCAAGAGCCATCTTCAGTAAGAGTAACATTAGTACCATCTCAAAACAACACTGTGTAGACTCTTACAACGTGGATCGGAAAGTGAGTTTTCATGAAACGATGATAAATGAAATGAAATGTGAAGAAATGAAAAAAGACAGCTGGAGAACGGTAATTGGTCGTCACGCTTTTTGTGTATTTAGCCTATTAATTTTGTGGTTTGCTGTATGTTGTCTGTATGTCTTTAAGTTTGTCATGGTATAATGTCTGTTTTTGTTGTTGTTTTGTCTTACTTTGTGTATGTGGGTTTGTGTATGTAAGTGCATACATGCGTGTTTTTCTTGTTGTTGTTGGTGGTGGTGGTGGTGCTGTTGTTGTTGTTGTTGTTGTTATTGTTTTGCTTTGGTTTATCTACGTGCGTAATTGATTGTATTTTTACTAGCATCATGATGTGTGAGTATCTACTTGGGTATGCAAATGCGTTTGTATATGTGTGTATATGTGTGTGTGTGTGTGTTTATTCTTATTTAGTATTTATATATCTACCTATTTCTTTCTTTCTTTCTCGAAAGTAGACAATACGTTGGGGCAGTTATGATAATGGAGACATTATTTTCCACATGTTGGTAGAGAACGGAGGCATTCTGTGATTGAGATAAGTTTAAATTTAGTTGCCAGCTGTGTTTTCAATCGGTCCTTTTTATTTCATTTTTAAAGATGAGATTCACAGACACACGTGTCACTACAATGCAGCCAAGATTGTTCCAAAGATAGGCTGATACAAATACTTGTATGAGATACAAAACCCACACGCTAGGTAGGACCTCAGGACTAGCCAGCTCGTGGGTTTATGTGCAGGCTTAATGTTTGGGCCATGATCATTTTGGATTTGTTTCCATTACATGACACCTGTGGTGTCGGTGCATATGGAATATGGAATGCATTCCGAGCGCGGAGACGTCATCTTGAGCAACTGAAACTGAAACTTTGCATGTGTGTATGTGTCTTACTGTGCACAACAGCCGAACACCTTGTTGTAGAGGGGTCAAATTTTCGACTTGAATGTCTTTCTCAAGTAAAATCAGAATGTCCACTGACAACAAAGCATAGCTATTAAAACATAGAATTTGTGATTAAAGTTCATATCAATGATAAAAGTGATAAAGTGATTAGTGTTAAATCTCTTGCCTGTCTCAATCCAACATGTGTATATGTGTGTTTGCGCGTGTGCATCCACGTTTTGTTTGTTTGTTTTCCAGATCCATGACATTTCAATTTCTATGGATAGCTCAAATATTAAATTCAACTCTCAGATGCATATACTAGATCATAATTGTGATATCTATTTGTCCTTCTCTCTCTCTCTCTCTCTCTCTCTCTCTCTCTCTCTCTCTCTCTCTCTGTGTCTGTCTCTCTGTCTCTCTCTCTCTATCTATCTCTGTCTCTCTGCCCTCTGTCTCCATCTCTCTCTCTCTCTCTTGTTTTTTTTGTTTTGTTTTGTTTTGTTTTTGTTTTTAACTGGAGTTAAATTTGGGGGGGGGGGGGGCAAACGTTGGTTGTCAATAGGCTCATTAAATTTAAACAACTTCCGTCGCATGCCACTACCCATGGCGACATGAACGAAATAAACCAACAAGAAACGGGCTGAAGGCACCAAGAAAACAACCTGTATGCACTTTGAGAACGCAGTTCCATATTTTGTCTTGGCTGTATACAGTTTCGGGGTTAGAAATCTGGGCCATGATTCTAGTCCTGATTAGACGGGTTAACTTTGTTTCCGTTGTCCTGCGATACCTAGAAAGATGTGGCCAGAATAAATCAAAAGGGGAATAAAATCACGCCTAGAGGGAAATGAATGCATTGACATTATTTCCTTTTTTTTTTTTTTTTTCCTTTTCGTCCTTCCTCTAACTCTCCCCCTACCCTGCATCCCCTCCCCCCATCCCAACTCTTGCAGTTTCTCCGTACCATCACCCAAGTCCTGCCCCCAGGCATACGCTATCGTTCTATCTCTTTCCCCTTGCCCCTTCCATCAATATGTAAGCCCTCCAGTGGAGAGCATGATAATAGTAGTCTCATGTCTACCGTCAGTAAGCACCGGGCGTGGGAATCATGGGGAAGATGGACGGTCTGGGTTTGATTCTTGTCGGATACCTTCTGCCTTTTTGGGCGAAGGGTAGAGATATTTGCGATCTCTCAGGTGAACATGTCTGTAAACTTGTCAGTGCCTGACCACCTCCTTCGTGTGTATAGGGAGAAGAGTGGCAGAATGGTTCAGACGTTCGCCTGCCAATAAATAAACTCGAGGTTCCAGAGTTCGCTCCCCATAGGGGCCTCGACTTTTCTGCTCAGTTTGACCGGAAGATCGAACTGAACATCTAGTCCTTCGGAAGGGGACAAAAAACGAGTTGACTGGCCCTGTGTACCTTCTGGCTGCGAACGCTAAATATCCCAGGGCAGTTGAAAATCGTGATGAGCAGGGCATTGTCCGGCTGCTTTGGTATAAAAAAAATGAAAATAAAATATTGGAGAGATAGGTTGATTTCCAGGTCCCACCCCTTGAAGATCAATTAGCCTTCTTGCCTTTCTGAAGTCTTGGTATAAAAATGTGAATATGAATATGAATTTGAAGTGACGGAGAGGGATGGGCGCCGCCCTCACGGTGCTGGCCCCAGGAAAAGTTCAGGTCTCTGCTACCTCACTCCCTTACGACCCCAGGGTTATGGAACTATGTAGGTAGGACCTGATCAGCTCGTGGGTTTATGTGCAGACTTAAGGCTTGTGCCGTGATCATGCTGGATCTTTTCCATCACATGACACGTGTGACGTTAGTGCATATGGAATTCATTCCGAGCGCGGAGATCCCATCTTGAGAAATTGAAAATAAAACTGAAACTCAAAGCATCAAGTAGAAAATGCACATTAGATACCTTGTAAGTCATTTCAATGTACATGTCCCCTGGCTTAAGGAAACATGGAAACATCCGGCGTACGTACCCACCGAAGATAAAGTGTGCAGATTGTGCAGCAGCATACTGTATACGCAGTGTGGGCGAAAACATATATGTACAGTGTTTAAAGAAAAATCTGAACGCTTAAATGTAAGAAAACAAGTAAGTCAGCAAATGAAAAAGAGAGATGGATAGATGGAGACAGAGAGACAAAGACAGAGAGAGAAACAGAGAGAGAGAGAGAGAGAGAAAGAAAGAGAGAAACAGAGAGAGAGAGAGAGAGAGTGACAGAGAGAGCGTAACAGAGAGAGTGACACAGAGATTGACAGAGAGATTGACAGAGAGACAGACAGACAGATAGACAGACAGACAGACAGAGAGGCAGAAAGACAGACAGACAGAGACAGAGGCAGACACACAGAGAGACAGGGACAGAGAAGAGAGAAGCGCCTGTTAGTTGCCTTTGGGTTTGTGTATTGCCTGTTCTTCATCCTGCAAAAGGACGTCTTCTGTTCCTCTTCGACGCCATTTCTTCTTCAGTATTCTAAAGGGTTTCTTATCTTTGTTTTAGTGTTCGTCTTGTTGTTTGTTTCTTTATTTATTTGTTGCTTTCTTGTCGGTTTGCTTGATTGTTTGTCCGTTCCTTTTCTTTTCTGCGTTTGTTGTTTTGTTAGTGTTTATTTGTTTTGTGTTACATTTTCATCCTTCTGTCCGTCTTATTTTTAAAGATAGATCGTTTCTTTGTTTTTTTCTTTTTTTTTTGTTTTTGTTGTTCATTCATTCCTTCTTTTTAATTTGTGTCTGTTTTTGTGTCAGTTTGTATGCTTGTTGCTTGTTCTTCTTCTCCTTGTGTTTTGTATGTGTGCTTCTTTGTGTGTTTGTTTTGTATTTTTTATCGTTTGTTTGTTTGTTTGTTTGTTTGCTCGGCTGGATGGTTTGTTGGATTTTGCTTCAAGTAACTGATTTTGTGCTTGTTTTCTTCTTCTTTTCCTTTCTTTCTTTTTCTACCTTCTTTCCATTCAAGGAAATTCAGTTAGGTTGATCTTTTATTGTTAGATTAGGTTGTCGTAGCAGCCATGTTTTTTTTGTTTTGTTTTTTTATTTGTTTGTTTATTTGTTTTTTGTTTGTTTGTTTGTTGTTGTTGTTTGTGCTGCTGTTGTTGTTTTCTCCTCCTCTTCATTCTTCTTCTTTTACTCTTCTTTTCTTCTTCTTCTTTTTTTCTTCTTTTTCTTCTTCTTTTCTTCTTCTTCTTCTTGTTCCTGTCTGTCTGTCTGTCTGTGTCTCTCTTTCTCTCACTTTTGCTGTATGTTGTCTGCATGTCTTTAAGTTTGTCATGGTATTTGTCAGGGGGGGGGGGGGGTTGTTGTTTTTTGTTGTTGTTGTTTTTTTGTCTTCTTTGTGTATGTGGGTTTGTATATGTAAGTGCATACTCTCATTCTAATTGTTGCTTGTCTTCATACTTATGGTTTTGGTAAATGTACCAAGAGGCATCGACATGTCCACCATTTCGTCGTTTCATGGCTATATGCATACCTGCATAATGACAAAAACTGTTATCTGCTCGCTGCCGTTGTATAACTGCATTGTTCTCCCGTCCTGACCATTTCTTTCTTCAGAGACTGCGTCTGTCCGTCTTGAGCACTTTAGTGTACCTGACCTACATAACCTTGCCGTCTTCTGTCACCCTTTTTTTTCTTTGGATCCTTTCTGCGGCAGACAAAGCTGAGCATTATGAGCTTGTCCCCAGACAAAGAGGTTTGGAGTGTGGGTCTTGTTTCGCACTGTGGTCCGATGTTGCTCGTGAATCTGGTATGCTAATGATCCTACAGAAATAAACAGTATTCTGGAGACACTTCTATGATAATATAACTGTTTTATGGTAGGGAGAGTGGAGTAGTAATAGTAGTAGTAGTTGTAGTAGTAGTAGTAGTAATAGTAGTAGTGTAGTATTGTGTCTGTATGTGTGTGTGTGTATGTGTGTGTGTGTATGTGTGTGTGTGTGTGTGTATGTGTGTGTGTGTGTGTGTGTGTTGTGTTGTGTGTGGGTGTGTGTGTGTGGTGTGGGTGGTGTGTGTGTGTGGTGTGTGTGTGGTGTATGTGTGTGGGTCGGTGTGTGTGTGTGTGGTGGTGTGTGGTGTGGGTGTGTGTGTGGTGTGTGTGTGTGTGTGGGGGGGGGTGTGTTGGGTCTGTGTGTGTGTGTATGTCGGTGTGTGTGGGGGTCATGTGTGTGTTGTGTATGTGTTGTGTGTGTGATGGGGGGGGTATGTGTGTTAAGTTTTGGTGATGTCACTGCCTTTCTTTTGTGGTGATTTTGCTATTGGAGTGCTGCTAATTGTGCTTCCTGTGTGTGTGTGTGTGGTGCGTGCGTGCGTGCGTGTGTGCGTCTGTCTGTCTGTCGTCCGTCTGTCTCTTTGTCTGTCTGTCTCTGTGCATGTTTGAGTGCGTGCATGCGTTTGGATTGATTGATTGACTGACTGACTGATTGACTGGTTGATTGATTGATTGATTGATTGATTAAGCAGTTAGACAGTAGGACACGAGCAAGAAATAATCCAGTGGAAATCATACTCGTTCAACCAACCCCCATCTTTACACAATATCAAGAAATTGTACGTGCTGTCATTCTCAAGGAAATGGGACTTGCTAATAACTACTTCTGTGGCTTCTGCTTGGAAACGAAACACACTATTGATCATATATTTTGAAAATGTCGGCATGTCAAAAAAATTTCGGAAATGATTGAAGAATTGTTGAAGTCAAAATGAGTCAAATGTGAAAAAAATCAAATTAACTGAATAATAATCTTATTTGGTATAGATAAAAATACACGCACAGATTCAATATTTGATTTTTCAGCCCTCCTAGGAAAAGTATATATTCATAAGCGCAAACTTGATAAAACCGTTCCTGAATATCGTTTCTTTTACAAGATATCTTACCACAAAATATCACAGAGAAGAATATGATGCAAAAATGACGTGGAACGTGCAAGCTTTTAGAGAAAAATGGCTGCCATATTTACTACTTGTTTCAGTTTATTTACATATGTAACATAAATGTATGTCAATGTTTTACCAGTAAATGTTTCTTCATATACTTTAAGCTTTGGTACTAATGACATTTCATGCACACCTGTAGATCCTTTGAACGAATGTAGATGCCTTATAATTTTTTTTTTTGAGTCTTTTATGTAAATGACTTAGCTTTGTTAAGTTAATTGTGTTTGTCTTTACTTTCTACTTAAATACGAATAAGAACAAGTTTTCCAAAAAGCAATAATACGCATTTGACCACGTAATAAATCTTAATTTTACTCCACCCAAACATACCTGGGTATAATTTGATATGGGCTGTATTCCATGAGCAAGTAGTGGTCTAAAAGTTAAAAACAAATCAAACCAATCTTCTCTAAACCAATCCAACTGTTTTGCACAAATAAGATATTGAAGACCGACCAATCCAACTGCTTTGCACAAATAGATTTTGAAGATCGACCAATCCAACCGTTTTGCTCAAATAAGATATTGGAGACATTCTCAACATGAAGCTGCCAATATGGTTTAGTATGATACTTTCAACTGTTATGATGAAGAAAACTCACCATATAAAGACACTTAAATCCAAATACATGTATTAATAATTCGTTCTGCTCGCATATGAGGGTCCACAGTTGGTTCTAGGGTATTTTTTCCTACACATGTTAGCCTCAGGAAATCAGACTTCCTAGTTGCTGTGGACTTGCCTGTCACACACCATATACATGTATATAGATGGTTTCTGCTAAAATTCCACTCACTTATCGAGAAAGCTTTGATATACGTGTTGTGTGGACTGGCCTGCCTTCACTGCATTAAGTTTCTGTCAGGTTTTTTTTTGTTTCTGACTGGCCGCCTTCATCAAATGTTTCTGTATTTTTGCTTCCTGTTCTAGACAGCCATCATCAAGATGAAATGTCTGTAATATGCTGCCTTTTTGTCTATGACTGTCTGTCTGTCTGTCTCTATCTGTCTGTCTCTGTCTGTCTGTCTGTCTCTATCTGTCTGTGTGTCTGTGTGTGTGTGTCTCTCTCTATCTATCTAATATCAATCTGTCTACATATATATATATACATGTATAATGTATATACATACATATATATATATATATATATATATGTGTGTGTGTGTGTGTGTGGTGTGTGTGTGTGTGTGTGTGTGTGTGTGCATACATATATATGGGTGTGTATGTGTTGTGTGTGTGTGTGTGTGTGTGTGTGTGTGTGTGTGTGTGTGTGTGTGTGTGTGTGTGTAGAGAGAGAGAGAGAGGGTGTATGTGTGTGTATTATATATATATATATGTGTGTGTGTGTGTGTGTGTGTGCGTACGTGCTCGCGCGCGCGCGGTGTGTGTGTGTATGTACCATTGCCACGATTTTATGATTGTATTGTTAACTCCACATACGACTATCAAGAAATTAAATTCATAGTCGGGATTCCATTCTGCTGCTTTATGATCATGCCAGTGCCAGTGAGACAAACACGTCCATAGCATCATATTGTTCATTGTTGTTTTATGTTAGGAGCGTGTGTATCGGGGGAGAGGAAGATGTGAACAAATAAGAAAGTGTCTTGCATTGTGAATTATTTATCATGTGTTGACTTAGTGTTTTGTTTTGTTTTTGGTTGTGGGGTTGCTGGGTGATGGCTATTCCAGAGAGAATTTTGTGTTGCTTTTTTTTTTGTTTTTTTGTTTTTTTTTGGTTTATTTTTTGTTTGATTTGTTTGTTTGTTTGTTTTGTTTGTTTGTTTGTTTGTTGTCCTTTGTTTTGTTTTGTTTTGCATTTTGTTGTATGCTTGATTGTTTGTTCAGACAACTGCGACTTCAAATGAGAAGAGTGGCAGAATGGTTCAGACGTTCGCCTACCAGTAACTAAACTCGAGATTTCAATTCAGGTTCGTTTCCTGCTGATGCCCTGACTTTCTCCTTAATTTGATCTGAAAATCGAAATGAATGTCTAGTCCTTCGGAAAGGAACGAAAAAACGAATCGGACCCGTGTGCCTTCTGGCCTGCACACGCTAAAGATCCCAAGGAAGTTGAAAATCATGAAGATCAGGGAATTCGACCGGCTGGCCTGGTATAAAATATGGAGAGATAGGTCGACTTATCAGTTCCCTCCCCTTGAAGACCACTTAGCCTTCTTGCCTTTCTAAAGTCTTGGTAAAAAAATTGGGTGGCACCGCACTGCGGCGATGCGCTCTCATTGGGAAGGACAGCTTCAGTTTCACGTGGTAAAACCACTGTGATCCAAAACAAGTGCGACTGCCCGCGCCCAAGCAAACAGGAACCAGAAGAACAAGAAAAACCAATACAAGCGCGCATCCAACAAAACAAGACAAAACAAGCGCAACTTTTCGGCCAACCGGTCTTTGTCAAGCGCGAACGCACAGTCACAAAAAGACCACAAACACCAAACAACGGATAATAAAAAGAGGACTAAAAACTTCCTGCCGCCTCGTCCAGTGGATAAAAAGGGGACCAAATGGAATGCCCACGTGTTCATGAGCAGTAGTAAGAAGTGGGAAGAGGGGAGGCAACTATGATGTCAAAGGGGAAGTGAGATGAGTTCTGCAATTTGAGAAGTGGACATGCCATATCGGTATCGCCCTATTCTGAAGAAGAAAACCACTGTGACAAGAGAAAACCACTGTGACAAGAGAAATGAATATGAACATAAAATATGAATATGAATAGCATAATTTGACAGGCTGGTTGATTGTCTAGTTGACTGGTTAATTGGTTGGTTAGTTGGCTCGATGGCTGGCTGCTTGCTTGGTTATTTGGTTGATTGAACGGTTGAGTTATTGGTAGTTGGAAGGTGTGTGGTTTGTTCGTTTTGCTTGTTGGTTGGTTGGTTGGTTGGTTGGTTGTTTGGTTGGTTGGTTGGTTGGTTGGTTGGTGTGGTTTGCTTTTAAACTGTGTCGTTGTGTCTTTTTCTTTTTTCTTTTGTTTTTGTTCTTGGTGGTGGTGGTGTGGTGGTGGTGGTGGTGTTGGTGGTATGTTGGATTTCGTTGTGTTTTTTTTTTTCACACTTGTTTGTCTGATAATAAATGTTTTTGACTTGATGGTGACATTTGAAACAGAGTACTGTTTGCAAAGGTGGCACTACACAAAACGCTAACACCATAACAGATAATGAGTAAACCATCTACACAGTAACTTAAAAGTAATTGCTCCCCCCGTGGGGATGTTGAGATTTTTCAGTATAGCCTCCCCGCTTTCTGGAAATTTTGTGCTAGAAATTTCCTCTTTTCTGTCACTATTTTTTTGTTTCTGCTATCAGCTCCTATTATTTTCTGTCTTGCTAGTCCACTCGCCTGTGTGTGTACTCTAACGTTTTACATACTTTCTCTTAGGATTGATAATAGGGTGCGTGTATTAAATGCATTTTTGGCTCTAAAGAAATGTGCTGCGTAGAAGCAATTTCAGGTAATTTAGGATATTTTTATTTATGTTTTAGTGCCGTTTGTTATGTCTGCATTTGTGTTCACGTTGTTTGTTTTTTTTAATCGATTACGTGCGCAAATGCATTGATACGTGAATTTCATTTTCTTTTCCATGGGATTCTTTATGCGGTATTGTGTACTTTTTTGAAACGGTTATAGCTCCAATATCCCTCTGTGCTGTCAGATAAGCTTTAAAATCATTAACAAAAGAAGACACACAACAAATCCTTTTTTTTTTTCAGAGAATGTTCCTGTCAACCATAAGCACTTTTTTGCATCTCACCAATTTAATTATTTTTACGTCAGTCTGTTCTTTCTCCTGCACACAAGGTTGTCCTTTTATGGAATTCTCTCAATACGGAAACGTTCAGTTAAGATTTTGTGGTTTCATAAAATCCATCCACTCGGACCTACCCACCCCCACCCCTTCACTCTAGTACGCCTCTGTTTCAACAAATAAATACGATATGGACAAACAGAGTGATGAAAATAAACTTGTTGAAAAGATATGCTAAATTGTCGCCCGGGTTGTTATTGCTGTTAATGTCGTTGTTGTTGGTTATGTTGTTAGTGCTACAATTGTTGTTTCAGCACTTGCTGCCATTGTATATTGTTGTTGTTGTTGTTATTATTATTGTTGTTGTTGCTGTTTCTATGTCTGCTTTGTTCCATTGGCATGTAAGGCAGCAACGAAAATTCTCCACTCATGTGTGTTCTGTGTCAGCTATGTTTTGTATTGTAGGCGTGTTTCATGGCCTTGAGGTTTCGTTCTGTTGTTTATCAACAATTGTTCTTTGATCTTCCTCTCTTACGTCTGGCTTTTGTTGTCCAGTAAAGTGCAAGTACATTCCATGTGATGTGTCCAGTCCATCGCTATCGTCTTTGCATATAGACAGCATCCATGCTTTCTCCACTGGAGTGGGCAAGTACTTGGTGGTTGGAGATGGTGTTGCATTAGAATAATTGTGTGATTTTTCAGAGGTTATGTGTATGAAAGCTAAGGTAAGGGGTTGGAACTAAACAGCAGGAAGACTGAAGTCATGGTGATCAGTAAAAAACATGAAATCCCCTCATGCAAAATAATAGCAAACGCTACGACCTTGAGACAGGTTGATAAGTTTAAATACCTGGGAACAATCATTTCATCAGACGGCAGATGCACATCAGAAATAGTCAGCAGAATCGGCCAAGCCAAAACAACATTCAAGAAGGTGACAAGCATTCTTACCAACAAATGCCTATCAATTCACATCAGGAAGAGAGTTCTTGAATGTTATATAGAACCAATACTGTTGTACTGTGTGAGGCGTGGACAGTCAACAAGCAAAGCCAGAGCAAGATTGAGGCAGCCGAGATGTGGTTTCTAAGAAGAATGTTGAGAGTTCCATACACAGCAAAGAAAACAAACGAGACAGTCTTGATGGAGGCAGACACAAGTAGATCATTCATAAGGAAGATTAGGAAAAGACAGGCAACATTTATAGGCCATTTTATGAGGAAAGGGGATTTGGAGCACCTGGTCACAACGGGAAAGCTGGAGGGAAAGAGAGCACCGGGTAGACCCATGAGAAGATACTAGACGGACTTGCCGAGTGGCTGAAGACAAAGAGGTAGGAAGAGATGCTTGAGGCAACAAGAGATAGAGACAGATGGAAGTCTATGATCGCCAACGCCATGCGGCAGGGCACCTGATGATGATGATGATGATATGTGTATGAAAGGCTGATAGCGTGGTAAGATAATATCTTTCATTCTCTAGCATTCTGAGAGTGGAAAGGACACAGTTATGGTACAGTTTCAGCTTGTTAGTGATGCTGTACAGGAGGACCTCTACACGTCCTTTTCCATGGTGCTGCTTGCTTTTTTGTTTGTGTGTTAGACAAAAAATTAGATTCAGATGGTGTAATTACATAGACTTTAGCCCCTATGGAAGGTAATATACATCTCCTTTAATTCCTTTATCATCAGACAAGAAGGTTTACAATGAAGTTGATTGTCTGTTGTTTGTTCAAATAATAGGATAAACATATCATTACAGAACTGTTTGTCTATTATAATAATGAGTAAATCAAAGACAACGTACATTCCATATCTCATTTTAGTCATGAAATGTTTAATGTGCTTATCAGTATTCAGTGATAAAGAAAACAGAGACACACCTGCCAATGGTTATTTGATCGATACAAATTAAGTCAGTGCATTGGCCCTTTGAAAATTAGAATTCCAGTTTAACAAAATTCGATCTATTGATTGTTAACAAAATGCATGAATAAACACTTTCGTTTTAATAAACATATTCATTTCATTTAGAGAAGACGAGAGAGACGAAAATATATATGAAAGAGCAGTCTGTAAAATTATGTTCGTTTAACATCAGACTATAAGGTAAGTATTAATACTACCACTATACGTTTTTTCGTAAGACTACTAGTCCATTTCAAAAGCGTTAACCCTGTTATGCTCCTGTCACAGCCTGAGTGTCTGCAAGCTGCTCCCTGAGGCTCTGTCTTCATCGTGTTATCATCAGGGAACCAGACATTTCAGCGCCTGTCAGTATCGTCTGTCAGGACCATGACGCTTGGCGTTTCTGCTAAAAGCCAATCACGTCTGAGGGAGCTCTGGTCTGTGTATTGTCTGGGCTGGTCTTGCAGTAGTAGTGTGCGCTACTGATGTTTTCGGATGTGTTTTATTGTCTTGTTTGTAGCAGTCCCCATTAGGTTTAATCTGTCTGTCTGCCTGCCTGTCTGTCTGTCTGTCTCTCTCTCTCTCTCTCTCTCTCTTTCTTTCTCTTTCTCTCTCTCTCTTTCTCTCTTTCTCTCTGTCTCTCTGTCTCTGTCTCTGTCCCCCCCCTCTCTCTGTCTCTGTCTCTGTCTCTCTGTCTCTCTGTCTGTCTGTCTGTCTGCCTGTCTGTCTGCCTGCATGTCTGTCTGTCTGTCTGCCTGTCTGTCTGTCTGTCTGTCTCTCTCTCTCTCCCTCTCTCTCTCTCTCCCTCCCTCTCTCTCTCTCTCCCTCTCATTATCGTTGATTTCAATTTGCTTTCTTAAGGTCTAAGAAGAGAACTCTTGTGAAGTTTGTTTCATGTATGGCGGATAACCACGCGTTTGTCATATTGAAAGAGCAATATTCCATCAATGATATCGATGCAATCCTAATTGAAGAGGGTGAAATGATAAACGGCGTGTCGTGAATTTCATCGTGTGTTTCTGAACATATCTTTCGAGTGGCTTAGAGACCATCGTAGGACAAAGAGAGAGAAACAGGCAGACAAACAGACAGACAAACAGGCATACAAGCAGGCAGAAGGCAGACAGACAGACAGGGAGGCAAGCAGGCAAGCGGAAAGCAGACAGACAGACAGACAGATAGAGACAGCACTACACCTGAGTCTTGTTTTGTTTTTTTAATTTGTGTGTTAGTTTGCTTGCTTGCTTGCTTGCTTGCTTGCTTGCTTGCTTGCTTGCTTGCATGTTTGTTTGTTTGTTATAGCCATATCCTCTGCAATGCTCTTTCGTCACTACCCCACAAACCTCATTTTCGCTCTCTAATGCATGTCCAGGTCCATCAAAAAAGAAAAGAAAAAAAAAAAAAGGAAAGGGCATGAAGCGACGCGAAATCCTGAACGATTTTTCACAGTGCTCTGATGAAGTGAAAGGAGATGATAGTGATAATGGTATAGGTTCCAGTCCAGATCGTCACTACGTAACAGTGCTATATTCTACGAGTACATTTTATAATATTTATATGTATATATATATATATATATATATATATATATATATATATATATATATATATATATATATATATATATATATATATATATATATATATATATATATATATATATATACTGGCGTCTTCAACTACGCCCGGGAATTGCAGATACCTGCAAGTGTTGGATTGAAATTTTGAACAATACTGTCAATGAACATCTGCAAAGTGGATGCAACTTGACTGTGTTTTCCCAGTATTCCCAAAGAGCCCAGAGCAAGCCCAGCTCTGGGAAGGGAATTGGTATGTACTGAAAAAAATGCACAATAGATTTTTGTTGGACTAAATGGAGCTCAAAACCAGTATCCCCAAGTAAGTAAGCAGTCTGTTACGCTAACCACTCATCCACGATGACTGATACAGACAGCCCTCTCTCTCTCAGCACCAGAAACCCTAAGGGAAAGAAGAAACTATCAAACTAAACTGACGATCTTGAAAGGCAAAGGCTTGTCATTAAAAGCTGAGCGCTTCATCGTGTTGCCTACTACCGTCGACAACTTCAGTACGCTAGAGACTTACGTGTAGACATTGGTCCGTTCGCCACCAGTGAATTGCCATTATCTGAACAGACGCTGTTTTAACCCTTTAACTCCTGCAGACTGTCCACTAGCATCCTTCTTTGTCAACCATGCGAGCAAAGCAAAAACTTAACCCTCTGACTCCCTCACCCTGTCCACCAGCTTCCTGCAAAAACTTAACCCTTTGACTCCCTCACCCTATCCACCAGATTCCAGCAGGAAACTGGTGGATGGGGAGAGGGAGTTAAAGGGTTACGTTTTTGCGGTTGGTGGATGAGGTGCAGGAGTCAAAGAGTTAAGGAGGAAAGTGCCTAATGCAGACAAAACGTTTTGGCAGTACTTTAGGACTAAAGTAAATACCTTGGACGAGAAGTGTCGGAAGCTTTTGGAAGCACTGGAGTTTCATTTCCGGGTGACACATGGAATAAGCTTGAAGTAAACTGCGTAGTACTATAAAGACCCGTTTGTTGGTCTTACGTTTGTTCACGCCAAAGATAATATGTCATCTTGTTCACAAATATCCTTGTGCTTTGTGCTTTATTTGTGTTGAAAAACTTTCCGGACTCAGCACTCTCCATTTTTCTTGCTCCTAGTTGTTCACAGCGATTAAGAACAGTGTCACGTGTATGTGTGTGAGCGTGTCTGTGAGTGAGAGAGAGAGAGAGAGAAAGAGAGAGCGAGAAAGTGTGTGTGTATGTGTGTGTGTCTGTGTATCTGTGTATGTCTGTGTGTGAGAGAGAGAGAGAGAGAGAAGGAGAGAGAGTGAGAAAGTGTGTGTTTGTGTGTGTGTGTGTGTGTGTGTGTATGTGTGTGTGTGTGTGTGTGTGTGTGTGTATGTATGTGTGCATGTGTGTGTGTCTGTGTCTGTGTCTGTGTCTGTGTGTCTGTGTGTCTGTGTCTGTGTGTCTGTGTGTGTGACGGAGAATGAGAGAGAAAGACAAAGAGAGACAGAGGGATGGGGAGAGAGCAACATTATGACATTGACATTTCTACGTGCCAAAAATTAATTCTTTGCACTCTTGTTAAGGACAAACAAAAAAACTTGAGTGTTGAATAACTCAAAGCTAAGGTTTTAGTCTATGCCAGCATGACTGCAGATAGATAGATATTTGAGAGAGAGAGAGAGAGAGAGAGAGAGAGAGAGAGAGAAAGAACAGACAGAGAGACAGAGACAGAGAGACAAAGAGAGACAGAGAGAAAGTGACACAGAGAGAGAGAGAGTAATCCTAATTGAAGAGGGTGAAATAACAAATGATGTTTCATCACTTCCTCTTTCTTTTGATCATCTTTGAGAAGCAACAAAATGCCTGCCAAAGGACCTATCAAAGCTGTTCAAGTATTTGGACGTAAGAAAACGGCCACAGCAGTAGCTCACTGCAAACAGGCCAATGGGCTGATCAAGGTGAATGGTCGTCCCTTGGATCAGGTGGAACCAGTCATCCTGCGTGCCAAGCTGTAAGAAGCTCTTTTGCTGTTGGGAGCTGAGAGATTTGCTGGAGTGGATATACGTGTGCGTGTTAAAGGTGGTGGTCATGTTGCGCAAGTCTATGCTGCGAGGCAAGTCATCAGCAAGTCCCTGATTGCCTACTACCAGAAATTTGTGGATGAGCAGTCCAAAAAAGGAGATCCGTGACATCCTGATCTCCTATGACAGATCATTGCTTGTGGCTGACCCCAGACGCTGCGAGCCCAAGAAATTCGGTGGATCTGGTGCCAGAGCTCGTTACCAGAAGTCATACCGTTAAGTACTGTCATGTTTCCATTTGTGAAATAAAGCTGTCTGAAGAAATGTAAAACCAAAACAAAAAAAACAAAAACAAAAACAAATGATGTCTCATGAATTCCATTGTGTGTTTTTGAATATATCTTTCAAGTGGCTCAAAGACCATCATGAGACAGAGGCAGACAGAGAGAGAGAGAGACAGAGACAGAGACAGACAGACAGACAGAGACAGAGAGAACGAGGGAGAGATGGACAGAGAAAGAGATGGGGGATGGGGCCACGACTAAAAATTCGAAGGTTTCATTCTGCGACAGGTCCATGCCGTTTCTGAAGAGGTCTGTGCAAGCACAAACCACCAAGTTACATGGTTATGACTGTAAAATTTCTGAGAGAGAGAGAGACAGAGACAGAGACAGAGAGACAGAGAGAAGGAGAGATACAGACAGACAGACAGACAGAGACAGAGAGAGACATACAGAGACAGAGACAGACAGAGACAGACAGAGAAACAGATACAGACAGACAGAGACAGAGACAGATAGGCAGAGAGAGAGAGAGAGAAACAGAGAGAGAGAGAGAGACAGGGAGACAGACAGACAGACAGACAGACAGAGGTCCACACCGTTTCTGAAGGGGTCTGTGCAAGCACAAACCACCAGGTCAAGATGTCATTGTTACATAGTTACGACTCTAAAATTTCCGAGACAGACAGACAGACAGACAGAGAGCGACAGAGACAGAAAGAAACAGGGAGAAAGAGGGAGAGAGGGATGGAGAGAAAGATGGGGAGAGGGGGACCATGACTAAAAATTCGAATATTTCATTCTACAACAGGTCCATGCCGTTTCTGAAAAGGTCTGAGCAAGCACAAACCACCAAATCAAAATGGGATTGTCACATGCTTACGACAATGAAATTTCCTTGAGAGAGAGAGAGGAGACAGACAGACAGACAGACAGACAGTCAGACAGACAGATAGACAAACAGACAGACAGACAGACAGAGGTCCGTGCTGTTTCTGAAGGGGTCTGTGCAATCACACACAACCCGGTCAAGAAGGCATTGTTACATGATTACGACTCTAAAATTTCCTTGAGAGGGAGACAGAGACAGAGACAGACAGACAGGCAGATGTCCTTGCCGTTTCTGAAAAGGTCTGTGCAAGCACAAACAACCTGGTCAAAATGGCATTGTTACATGGTTATGACTGAAATTTCTGAGAGAGAGAGAGAGAGAGATACAGAGAAAGAGAGACAGAGAGACAGAGACAGAAACAGAGAGACAGAGACAGAGACAGAGAGAGAGAATTGTTATAACTTTTTCTTTTCATTGCTTACTTCTTTTACTATTCTATGTTGACAGCCCCATATTTCAGCTCTGCTATAAAACAATTCTGAAGACAAAGCAGAATGTGTCTCAATTCCTTTCATATAGGAAATGTCTATTAAGACAACATTTTCATCCCATTCTGACAAGGTTATACAACGATCATGATATAATGAAAGCACTTGGACTTCTATTTTCTTTTCGCCTTGTGTTGATTCACTTATCCTACACCATGCAAAACAAGTACAAATACTCCAAGGAAAAAAACAAAAAAATAGGCAAATACACCAGACGCAAAACATCTCATGTACAATATTGCCCCCAAGTCAATACGATCTCCCACGCCAATCCATTTGTCTAGACTGTGGGAGTGGTTGTGATTGTGGTGGTGGTAGCTAGTAGTAATAGTAGGAGTATTTGTAGTGACGGTGGTTGTGGCAGAGGTGATCAGATAATAACGAGGGAGGTCTCATCTCTGGTTGTTGTGATCAATAACAGCCGCAGGAAGGACAATCTAACTAGCGTAGTTTAGAGTTATCACCCTTCGGATTTCGCATCGTCCTTTGCCATTTCTGGTGGAGGAAATGCGTGTTTCGACCCACAGCTACTTGAGCATAAATTTACGTCTGGTTATGGTAACGATCATTGTCGATAATCCTTCCATCCCTCTCCTAAGGCCTGATGGAGGGGAAGGGGGGTATAGATTACCCAGTGAAGAGGTTGGGTCAGTGATGAGGAAGTAATGATTATTTGCATATAGGCAGTGTATATTCAATGTGCTTATGATTGTGTTCATGTTATAAAACGATCAAATTTACATAATCGTATAAACGCATATACATATGTGCGCTCAGACACTTTCCTAAACAGATGCATACACATATTGTAGATCTGACACAAACACATCCATCCCTAGTAATAATCTCCTCTATCTCTTCATATTTGACACTGACGTGCATTTATTCACGCCTACAGATCAGTCCATTCATCTATATGATGACGATAGGTGCAATGGCGGTAATAATTACGACAGTGATGACGAGGGTAACATTGTTTACCCACACTTCTATAGTTTACCCGTAATTCCCATATTTTCTTCATCGCTTTACAAAGTACTATGGCGTACACACAAAATACAGCCAAATCCGACAATTTCGTACAAAATACGTTTACAACGTTTCCATATAGAAACATTGGTAATAGCAGCAATGGTGGTACTTAAATCTCTGTAGCGTTGTAACCAATGATAGACAAAGGGAGAGTACCGGTAGTCTAATCAGTGTATATACAGTTTCCACCCCTTGGATTTCTAATCGACCTCTGTCCTAACTGGTGGCCACATGGGAGAAGGGGGTCCTGCCCTGCTCCACTTGATCAGGGATTTACGCCAGGTGATGGAACAGACGTTATCAATAATCCTTTCATTCTTCTCCTGAGGCCTGGTAGGGGAAACGAGACCTATGGATTGACAAGTGAAGGGGATAGGTAAGTCGGAGTGTTTGAGGTGGTAGTCATTATTGACATCTGGCTGGTTTTGAGTTTGTGTGCATCTTGTCGAGTTTAAGAATACTGTTGTTTTTTGGGGTTTTTTCCTCTTACATACTTATATACACATGTAACACATGTGGGAACGAACACACACGCATACACATACACGCACACACAGGCATGCATGCAAGCTTACACATGCCTGCCGCACGCGCGCGCACACACACGCGCGCGCTCAAGAGCACACACACATACTCATGTAAACACGCTCGCGCATACACACACATCCACGCTCACACACACACACACACACACACACACACACACACACACACACACACACACACTCATACATTCATGCCTGCACGCCCATATACACTTTTATACACATATAAGCCATAAACGCATCACACAAACATGCACATGCACACACATGTACGTGCATAACACACATAAACACATGCATACATACACACACACACACATAATTATATATATATATATATATATAATATATATATATATACATATGTATATGTATATATATAATATACATATACATATATATGCGTGTGTGTGTGTGTGTATGTGTGTGTGTGTGTGTGTATGTGTGTGTGTGTGTGTGTGTGTAATGACAAATGATGTTAACTATCAACTCCACAGTCTGCTGTCAATATGGGAACCGAATGCATACAGATCCAGAGAGAATTTCCCATCTCTGTGTCTGGTTTGCAGCAGTAAACAGAACAATGATATTCGGGTTGGTCAAGTCTTTGATATTCGCCGTTCACTTTGTCTTCTTGTGTGAACCTCAGTGACAGTCTCCTTCTCTGGTTCTCTGAGTGGTGGTCTTAGTTGGTGTTGTCGTATTGGGGATGACATGACTCAAGTAAATAAGCTGGCATCTTTTCACAGTTACCGTATCCAGTTACCGTAGTCCGTCAAGTTGTTGGTCTTATTTCATGTGAATACTCGCTCGTTTTGTGTTTAAGGCATGACACGTGAAGCGCTAATGCATAATCTTTTTTTGTTGTTGTTTTGTTTTTAGTATCATTGCACTCAGAGAGATTACCTTTGTGCTCACCTTTTTTTCCGTCCCATTTTCTACGTCACCTTAATGACCACAGAAGCTGGAACAGGTTTTACAATGCGATGATGATGATGATGATGTCGATGAGGATGATAATCATGACGCTATGGAGTTCCATCTTGGATTGAAACTGCTTGACAGGACTGTGCGCTTACTATCATAATATATCCTGGTGTCAGCCAGGCGCGAGAGACACAGACACCTGCGCTGCTTTTCAGAAGATTTGAGCAACACCCTCAATGACGCATCCGTGAAGTGAATAAAACTCGACTGTGTGGTCCCAGTCTTCCCAATGAGCCCATGGCATGCCCAACTCTGAGTAGGAGCCGGTTAGAGCCGAAAAATCCCATAGTGTTGTTTGAAGGGACTGATGGGGATTCGAGCCTACAACCTTCCAGTCGGTAGTCCGTTGCGCCTATCACTACACCACGGCGGCTAATGCATAGTCTTAATTACATTTATGAATCAGTAAACATTATTCAAGTTTTAATCCTGCATAGAGGGAAGCATATCGTGAGTGTCTGAGACTGTCCATATTGTCCATACTTTGTGGTGAACATATAGTGCTGCTTCTACAGATCCTGCTTGGCCTATCCATTGCTGTCAGGGTTGTTACTATCGTGATGCGTATTGCTGCTATATAAATGCCCATTGTTGTTATGGAAATCCCCATGCACATGTACCGTTGATCTCTTCCAGTTTTGGATCACTTTATATACTTCTATACTGCTGTTGTTTGAATGTTATGATTTAGCTTTTCGCATTGCTGACTTCGATTGCTATGCTTTGTGAAAGATATAACATAATGTTTCTTTTATTTCCATCACAAATGCAAAAAAGATCGTCTAATAAGACACCATTTTCATCCATTTTCTGTCATTGTAACGCCGCGATTTTCGTAATATGAAAGCGCTTGGACCCCCTCTTTATTTTGTATGCTGATTCCCCCTCCCACCCCATGCAGAATAAATGTAGGCATTATCGTCATCATCATTCATCATCATCATCATCATCATCATATGCCATACCGCATGGCGTTGGCGATCATGGCCATCCATACGAATCTATCTTTGTCGTTGCAAGCACATTTCCCACCCTCAAATTCAACCACTATAAGAAAAACTGGGCCATTTCACAAGATACAAAACATTTCACTAAAAAAATGATTACGCCCGATCGACAAGTCTCCCACGTCAATCCATTTGTCTTGACTGTGGTGGCGGTTGTGAACATGTGGAGGTGGTAATAGTAGTAGTAGATAGTCGTAGTAGTAGTAGGTGATGTGACCGTGGCAGAGGCCGTAGCAATTATAATGACGAAGGCGGTCTCACATCCGGTTGTTGAGACTGATAATAACCGCAGTGAGACCAATCGAAACAACGCATTGCGAGTTGTCAGCCCTTGGATTTTGCATCGTCCTGTGCCTTTTCTGGTGGCGAAATGGGTGCAGGGCCCTGTCGTTTTGATTCACAATTACTTGAGCAAAGATTTTCGTCTGGTGGTGTTGGTCGTTGTTAATAATCCTTTCATCATTCTCCTGAGGCCTGGTGCGGAGGAGGAAATAATGGATTTCACAGTGAGAACTGATTTGTTTGAAGTGGTTATAATTGCTTACGTCTACGTCTACAAAGTGTGTATTTATTATGTTTATGATATATGTTTGAGGTTGTAATGATTGTTTGTCTACACAGTGTTATTTATTTTGTTTATGTATATGTTTGAGCTGTAATAATGATTACGTCTACAGAATGTGTATTTTGTTATGTTTATATGTTTGAGGTTGTAATAATTGCTTTACGTCTACGTAGTGTGTATTTATTTTGTTTATGATATGTGTTTGAGGTTGTAGTGATTGCTTACGTCTACGTAGTGTGTATTTATTATGTTTATGATATGTGTTTGAGGTTGTAGTGATTGCTTACGTCTACGTAGTGTGTGTTTATTATGTTTATGATATGTGTTTGAGGTTGTAGTGATTGATTACGTCTACATAGTGTGTATTTATTATGTTGTTTATGATATGTGTTTGAGATTGTAGTGATTGCTTACGTCTATGTAGTGTGTATTTATTATGTTTATGATATGTGTTTGAGGTTGTAATAATTGCTTACGTCTACGTAGTGTGTATTTATTATGTTTATGATATGTGTTTGAGGTTGTAATGATTGCTTTCGTCTACGTAGTGTGTATTTATCATATTTATGATAGTTGAGTGTAATGATTGCTTATGTCTCACGTGTGTATTATTTTGTTTGATATGTTTGGTTGTAATGATTGCTTATGTCTATGTATTGTGTATTTTATTATGTTTATGATACATGTTTGAGATTGTAATATTCCTTACGTGTACGTAGTGTGTGTATATATTATGCTTATGAAATGTGTTTGATGTTTCAATGATTGTTTAAGTCTACATAGTGAGTATTTACTGTGTTGATGATATATTGTGTTCGGGTTATAAACATATTTTTTAAAATTCAAATGACAAAATAAGAATACATGCATGTGTAGTCTCACGTACCTCCTAATAGAAACATAACCAGTTCCTGACCTGATATGACCAACCCCATCCCCACCAAAGACCCCCTCTATCTCTCTTATCTTACATTGACAAACATTTATACACCCCTGCAGATCACTCCATTATTTGTGATTGTTTCATGTGGTGTGATTGTTGTTTAATGGTGGTGGTATTGGAAGAATGATGGGTACATCTGGAGAAGGTCACAATTTTGTTGTATCTATGATAGCAGCAAGGAAGCGCATTTACAGTTGTCACTGCTTGGATTTCTCGTTGCCCTGTGCCGTGTCCATTGATGAAAGTGTGTGTGTGTGTGTGTGTGTGTGTGTGTGTGTGTGTGTGTGTGTGTGTGTGTGTGTGTGTGTGTGTGTGTGTGTGTGTGGTGTGTGTGTTGTGGTGTGTGTGAAAGAGAGAAAGCAAGAGAATGAATGCAGCAATCAAAGACCAAATAGAATTTAATACTTGGACGCTGTGTGCTAGCAAATGAATTCGCTGTTAGGCTCTGTGGCTCTGTGTACGAAACATTGCTGTCAACAATAAATTGGAACAATATATGCATTTCCTTATATTTAATTGTTAAAAATGTTTTTTCTTGTAAAAATAGCTCTTATCTTTGTCAAACAGTGGATCTATACTGTCCCCTCCTTTTATTTTCTCAAATCTAAAACCATTGAGATGAAGCAACAGCTGCGATGAATCAAAAGGCAGGTCATGCGCGTTTGTCACTATCAATTTAAAGAGCTGTCAATAATGCAAATAGCAAAGCTTAACTCCCTGCAGGACTCCTATCAGCTCTCTGTAGCCATCTGTTCAATCACGATTAGCTTTTTCAATCTTTGGACGCCGACATTATTTTTTTTCCTCAATCTGAATCGTAAATGAAAGAGCACGAAGCAGAACTGTTTTCTTGGTTTCTTTATTCCCAATGACGGTAAAGATATGATATTGACTCTGAATACATCATGTGGTTGTCTGGGCATATACCTATCCTCTTTAACTAAAATCGACATCCCTAAACGAAACCTTCCACTATAGAAAGAAGTTAGATTGTGCTTTATATTGTCCGGGTGTCATTTTTAAACGATTTGTTATTAAAATATCTGGGCTGATTGACCAAATCTGTATGGTAATTGTGATCCTATATGTGTCTAAGGACTGGCCTACTCTGGTTTTACAAAGACGATTCTTATTCTGTATCACATTTACGAGGTATCTAGTCTATGAGATCTTCTCTGCAGTGAATTTGCAATATCAAGCATGCAAAAACATAATTATTTTCAAAAACGTGAATTTTTAAAACGCTTCAATACTTAAGAATGTTAGTATTTGTGATCCTGATGGATCTGTTTTACGGCTTCATATTGCTATTCTACATATACAATGTAAGCATACAAACGCATTTTTGATAACAGAGATAAAATACAACATTCACATAGCAAAAACAAAGAAACAAAACTAAAAACAGGGAGAGATGATGGGTTATAGAGAGAGAGCGAGTAAGACACAGAGAGAGAAAGAGAGAGAGAGAGAGACTGAGACAGACAGAGAGACAAAGAGAGAGACAGAGAGAGAGAGAGAGAGAGAGAGAGAGAATTGACAATCTGGAAATTTGATGACTCACTGTCTTTTAAAGCATTTAGCCCTAACAAGACATGAGGCTGATTTCATAATAAACCACAATAGTGCTGACAATAACAAAAATTCTCTATCAGACACGTTAACCACGACATGAGTAGTCACGCCATAACGTAAGTCATACAGTAATCATGTCGCTTGAAAGAGAGACAGACAGACAGACAGAGGGACAGATGAAGAGACAGACAGAAAGAGAGGAGACGAGAGAGAGAGAGAGAGAGAGAGAGAGAGAGAGAGAGAGAGAGAGAGAAAGAGAGATAGAGAGAGAGAGAGGAGAGAGAGAGGTGAAATATGAGATGCTTAGTAAGTCCAATCAGTGCAATGGAAGCCTTTCCCATGTGCATGTTTAGCTTCGACTCAAACCTGTCAGACTCTGTGGATCTCAGGAATATGAATTTGTGAAGTGCTTTGAACTCGTGCCCTGATGCTGTAAGGTGATTCATTTACACCCTGGGCCATTATCTCAGTTTTGGAAAAGCATATGGAGACTTTTATAGAGGTGGACGAACGGAAGGCCCTGTTCGAAACAAAACCCTAAAACAAACAAACCAGTCATACTCATCTACTTTGACATGTATGTACTGCTCAACTGAAACTTGACCTCAGCTAATGGGGGCCTCAAGTGCATTTTGTCAACATTAATATTTTGTCTTTTCCTCAAATGCCTGGGCTTAGTGCTAAATTAATTGCAGTTGGTTTGACCTCAACAGTTACTAATGGAGGTCTTAACTGTGTTGAACAAAGAATAAAATACAAGATTTGCTGCCTTTGTTATCACATCATTTCTGGAACTGCTCCTGATTATCTCTCTGAACTCTTGACTGTCTACGTACCTTCTCGATCACTCCGCTCTTCTGTGGATGACAAGAAGTTTCGTGTGCCAAAATATAACAGAGAAACTCACGGTGGTAGAGCCTTTGCAGTTTTTGCTGTTCAGACATGGAACTTGTTGCCTCAGTCCGTCCGCCACTCTAAAACTCTACCATCTTTCAAAACAAGTTTAAAAACTTACTTCTTTTAAACAGTGTTTTTCCTGATTTTGGCTAGTGGGTTGATCCTGCTTGACATTCTGGATGAAATTGTGCACAATGGGGTGTATGCCAGTGTGTGTGTGTGTGTGTGTGTGTGTGTGTGTGTGTGTGTGTGTGTGTGTGTGTGTGTGTGTGTGTGTGTGTGTGTGTGTGTGTGTGTGTGATGTGTGGCTGTGTGTGTGTGGGGTGTTGTGTGTGTGTGTTTGAAAATGGGGGGAGAGGGGTGGGCGGGGGGGGGGGTGAGAGGGAGAGAGATTATTTGGTGTGTCTGTGTGGTTGTTGATTTCCTGTGGATAGTTTTTGATGAGTTTGTTTGTATTGTAGCCTGTTATTTGGTTTATATATGTATGGTTTACTGATGTAAAGCGCTTTGAGGTTTCGGAAAGCGCTCTATAAATGCACTATTATTATTATTATTATTACATTTTTTCTTCCCCTCAAATGACTGGCCTTAGCTGTGCATTAATAGCAAACGGTTTGACCTCAGCTAACAGGAGCCTCAAATGCACATTTTTTTCTTCCCCTCAAAAGCCTGGTCTTAGCTCTGCATTAACTTCAGTTGCTTTGACCTCAGCTTGAGGAAGCTTCGACTGCATTCTGTAAACGTTACACATTTTTTCTTCCCTCAAAAGCCTGGTCTTAGCTCTACATTAACTGCAGTTGCTTTGACCTCAGCTAATGGAAGCTTCGACTGCATTGTGTAAACGTTACATTTTTTCTTCCCCTCAAATGCCTGGCCGCGGCTTTATATTTTTAACTGCAATTGGTTTGCATTTCGCTTTCTCTCCACACACATCTTGCTACATTGTTAGCGAAATGGTGCAAGATAAGATGGCGTTACAGTTTCCCAAGTCGTATCTTGGCTGCCACTAATTTAGTTTCATTCTTCAGACCTTTCGCTCCCGCTGCACTGACGGTAATGGAATTGTCCTGACCGGAACCTAGCCCCACAACTGGCGCATGCGTATTGGCCTGTGAGGAGCAGCATCGGTTTGGCTGGAACGTGAGACTTCCATTCAATATTTGTCTCTCTTTATTACATTTCCGTACCGACGGAAAAGCAAAGGATTATATGAATCAGAGTGTGATTTTGGCTCAGACGTGCTAATTATACTACAACGTTTCTAGAGACTATAATCAAATCACTGGTTCCTGCAAAATCTTTAATTAGAGTGTGAAATGCTTAATGATTTGCTTAATTAGCAGTTTTGTATTTAAAAGGGCAGCCATTGGGTTTTTAAGTTTTGTCTCTCTTCGTTTTGTTCTCTTTTGTTTATCTGTTTTGTTTGTTGGTTGGTTCGTCGTTTGTTTGTTTTTGTTTGTTTGTTCATTATGTGTTTTTCAGTCTCTTTGTTACAAGATTTTGTCGTCATACTTTTGTCTGCTACGAACTTTTTAATCTCTCTACCTTTATCTTTTCCAGTCTCTGAGAGGAAGGTTGATTCAAATCAAACTATGCCATTTCTGTCTGTATGGCTGATATTCTGTGTGAACTCTTTGTTGAAAAAAATGAACAATCACTACGAAATAATTTCTTAAACTTGTTATGTCTTTCGTTCTTATGCACAAAACGATATTGTATACTGTAAAACATTAGAAAGCAGTTTCAAAAGTAAAAGGTTTATGATGAAATAAAAAGTGTCACTCTACACCATGATAATGCGCACTCCATGGGACAGCAGCCCAAATTTCATATGGTAAATCAAGGTGGGGAGATGAAAAACCCCAGCACCTGGGGTTTGTCGTCTCCCCACATGACTGGGTCCGAATGGATCATGTAACGTATGGACAACCCCCCTTTGCTTGATGAAATTGCTGTTGAGTGGCGTCGGGAGCTTGGGAGGTGACTGTCCAGAGAGTGGCGAGGCATTGGTGCTTTGAATCCCATCCCCACCCTCGTGGTGTTTCTTGTGGACTTTTGTGGTATGCTATTTTAGAGAGATATGGGTATTTAATGCTTGCTGTTTTTCCTGTGAGGTATGGGTATTTAATGCTTGCTATTTTTCCTGTGAGGTATGGGTATTTAATGCTTGCTGTTTCTCCTGTGAGGTATGGGT
>JAPXFY010000012.1:33334245-33351745 GCA_030674185.1 Monoplex corrugatus | reverse complement strand
GCTGAGAGTTTTCTTGTTTCAGCCATATAGGCGTTACTTAATTTTATGACCATTGTTTTTGATAAATCATAGTAGGCACAATTCTTATTATAATTTACACATATCACGCCTAAACGAATATTATCCATCAAGGAATTTCACTTACTTTTTGTTAGGCCTGATCGGTTCAGCGAACCCTCGTCAGACTGTTGTTGTTGTTGTTGTTTGTCTTTCTTTCCAATGGCGGGGAAGAAATGATATTAGCCCTGAATCCCCATGTGATTGTCTAGGTATATACCTGTTTTCTTTTAAGTAAAATCGGTACACCAAAAGGAAATCCTTCACTACAGTAAGGAATTGGACTGTGTTTTTTGGGGGGTCCAAGTGTCACTTTCAAACGAAAGTCGCTATAATGTCTGAGCTGAATGACCAAATCTGTATGAATCATAAAAAATTAGAGCTCGTATTTGACAAAACAAAACAAAACAGGCGTATATGCTTGGCCAACTGCCCTTTGTCAAGCGTACACAAAGATAACAAAGAATAAACGCACGACACGTACCCCTCCTCCTCCCCCCTCCCCCCCCCCCCCCCCGCCGAAAAAAAAGAATTTCCCATAAGGCCATTTTCTCCTGCTCAACGCTACGTTTGGGAAGTTGTCTATTGTTTTTGTTTGTTGTTTGTTTGTTTGTTTGTGTGTGTGTGCGTGCGTGTGTGCGTGTGTGTGTATGTGTGTGTTTGTGTAAGTGTATGTGCGTGTGTGTGTGTGTGCGTGCGTGCGTGCGAGTGTGTGTATGTGTCTGTGTGTGTGTGTCTGAGTGTCTGTGTGTGTGCTAAGTGTTGTGCATGTATTCTTTGTTGACTGTTGCATACGCTTGACAAAGGCAAACGTTCAAAATTCCAATTTTAACGTCAACACAGTTGACTCAAGTATTTATCTACATTTCCTAATGTTAAAATCATAATAGGTCAACTTAATGAATGACCTGTCGTTCTCCATTGAAATGCTTGGACTATACATATTTCTTAGAGATGGAGTCGTGATTTGTATAATTAAAACTTGATGTTAGGGGGTGGGGGGTGGTAAAGCTTTGGAGATTAATGACTCATTTAAAAACATCAGTTATATTTCTGATCCTAGCATAAAGGTTCCTGGTTACTTGAGACATACATACCTACACATGCACGCACACACACACGCGCACGCGTATACAGAGAGAGAGACAGACAGACAGACAGACAAACAGAGACACGGACAGACAGACACTCACACACACACACACACACACACACACACACACACACACACACACACACACACACACTCAGAAAGAAGCACAGACGCGCACACACGCACACACACACACACACAAACCACACCACACACACACACACACACACACACACACACACACACACACACACACACACACACACACACGCACTGATTTCCACGGGAATTTCCAATGAGAAAAATCAGCCTTGATAACATGAAATTTGCATATATATGAATGCTTGTGAACGCAAAGTGAGGAATATATGAAAATGAATATATAGGAAACTAGCTGATGAGTTTGATGATATTTTCATTGTCTGTGTCCTCCTGGGGATCTTGCTTCGTCCGTAAAATGTTAATATTCTATGCTGAAGTAGCTTGCTTCTTTCTTTGCTGTTTTGTGTGTGTGTGGGGGGGGGGGGTTGTATGTGTGTGTGTGTGTGTGTGTGTGTTGTGTGTCTGTGTGAGTGTGTGTGTGACTTCTCATGACATGTCTCGTATCGATTATTGTGACTGTCTGCTGTATGGCTTGCCTGCTTTTTTTCTGTCACTTGCCTCTAGCGTATCCAGAAATCTGCAGCCAGCCATGTCCTTTGAAAAAAACAGCACTGTCATGTAACTCCTTTGCTTCGGTTCCTTCACTAGTTGAGAGAGACAGACAGACAGACAGACAGACAGACAGAGACAGAGAGAGAGAGAGACAGAGAGAGAGAGCATGCGTGACCTCGTGCGTATGCGTGTGTGTGTGTGTGTGTGTGTGTGTGCGCGCGCGCATGTGTGCACGCGCGCATGCATGCGTGTGTGTGTGTGTGTGTGTGTGTATGTAATTCCGTATGTTTTAATGAGTTTGGTCTCTTGTGATTTTAATCGAAATGCCGGCTTTTTGAAAGAAATTGTCTCTGTTTGCTTGCACGTTTGCAAAACGCAGAGAGAGAGAGAGACAGACAGACAGACAGTCAAACAGATTGACAGACAGAGGGAGACAAATACAGAGACAGAGAGATAGAGAGATAAAGAAAAATAGACAGAAACAGAGAGACAGACTCACAGACGAAAAGAAACAGAGCATCCTCTCTCTCTCTCTCTCTCTCTCTCTCTCTCTCTCTCTCTCTCTCTCTCTCTCTCTCTCTCTCTCTCTCTCTCTCTCTCTCTCTTTTAGCCCCACAACTAGCGTGTGTGTTTGACGAACGAAGAGCAGCAGTTGTTTGGGTGGAACGCGAGACTTCCATTCAGTGTTTGTCTCCCTTCATTACATTTCCGCACTGACGGAAGAGCAAAGGATTGTGTGCAGCAGCGTGTGATTTCAGCACAAACATGCTAATTTGAGCGATAGTATTTCTGTAGACTGTAACCAGAATCACTGGTTCCTGGGAATCCTTAATGACAGTCTCACGTAATTCCTGATTTGCTTCAATCAGCATTTCTGAACTTTAGAAAGCAACCATTTGGTGTTTTGGTTGGTTGGTTGTTGGTTGGTGGTTGGTCGTTCGTTCGTTCCTTTGTTTGTTTGTTTGTTTGTTTGTTTGTTTGTTTGTTTGCTCGCTTGCTTATTTGTTTGTTAGTTTGTTTGTTTATTATTGCTGCGTCCTTGACCAATCTTTTCCCTAAATCTTTGTCAGTTAACGGCGTTCCTGCTTTGCAAACCATGACCAGTATCAATCGTCTTTTCTTCATGTTCCACTCGCATTTAACCACATTTCTTGAAAAGCAGAGAGGAAAGGCAATCGATTTTAATCATAGGAGGATGCCTATAGTCGTGTTTACAACTTTGCATTTGCATTGACTGTTTTGATGAATATACTAATTTATGTATCATCTGCGGCATAGCAATATGAAATACGAAAGAGTGTCTTCCTATCAAAATGGGCGTCGAATCTAGCAAAAGGAAAAGATAACAAAAATATTGCTGGACGCTACAAGCAAAAAAAAAACAAAAAAAAAAGAAACCAGTCAACCAAGCACAACCAACCAGCCAAACAAACAAATATCTCCTGTCAGAAACATGCACAACAGAGTCAATTCAAATTCATCCTAAAATAATTTAATCAAATAGATATGATGGAATTTGAGTGTTAGAAAATGCATCCTCATGGTTTCTCAGGAAACCCATGGCTGTCAATACTTGTACTTCGCCCTTCACACCCTTTGCTGTCCCTGCACAGATAGTAATGGAATTGTCCTGACCAGTACTCAGCCCCACAGCAGACCCAAGTATACTGGCCCGTGAGGAATGGAATTGGCTTGGCTTGAAGGCCAGACTTCCATTCAGTTTGTGTCTCCTTTTATTACATTTCCATGCTGCAGGAAGGGCAAGGCACTGTAAGCAGCAGAATGTGGTTTCAACACACAAAGATGCAAATTGTGGATGGGAGAGTTTCTATAGAGTGTAATCCAGCCAATGGTTCAGGAAATCATGGATGAAAGTGTCCAGTGACTCCTGGTTTGCTTACATTAACATCTCTGTATTGGAAACATCGACTTTTGGATTGAATTAAAGAAAAGAGTTCTGTCTTCTGCTGTTTGTTTTCTTTGGTTGTTTGGTTGGTTGGTTGTTTGGTTGGTTGGTTGGTTGGTTGGTTGGTTGGTTGGTTGGTTGGTTGGTTGGTTGGTTGGTTGGTTGGTGAAGAACAAATATAAGTGATTGCTATGAACCCTTCCAAAACATTGTACAGATTCTAATGTCTATGAATCTCTCTAAAACGTTATTTCAAATTTCAACGGCAACAATGGTTCGTTAATCTTAAGTTCTGAAAACGGCGCCACAAGCATTTGCATTTTGATCCTTTTGGCAAAATGGGACATCGAATATAGAGTCAACCGTATTAAACTGTATGGGTTTCCGACTACCTCTGAAAAGAAATACAATATAATATTTTTATTTGTATAGCGCAAAAATCTTGATAAAATCAAATCTAAGCGATAAAACAGACACACACGCACGCACGCGCGCGCGCGCGCGCACACACACACACACACACACACACACACACACACACACACGCACACGCACACGCACACGGCTAAAATGTGGAGAAAGAATAAAAGCAATGGAAAATTATAGAGAGCATATTATATACAATTATATATTACAATGTGATTCCCCTCCGAGTGGAGACAGGCTGCAGAGGGGGTTGAGTGAGGTCAGGATTTTATGCAGAGGAGAAAACGTGAGTTTTGAGAGCGGACTTGAAGGAGACAAAAGTAGGTTGCTGACGGACAGAGAGAGGAAGTTTGTTCCAGGAAAGTGGACCAGAAACAGAGAAGGCTCGTGGACCATAGGTATTGAGCTTAGTGCGTGGAAAGCGAAAAGTCAGAGGATCGGAGGCAGAGCGGAGGGTACGTGAGGGAACATAGATCTCAAGTAGGCTTGACAGGTAATCGGGGGCTGCGTTATTGAGGCTTTTGTAGCACATGGTGTCTAGTTTGTACTGTATGCGCTTTGATACAGGGAGCCAGTGAAGTTGTGCCAGGAGAGGAGATATGTGGTCAGCTTTTTTATTTTTTAGTACAAGGCGTGCAGCATTGTTTTGAATGTGCTGCAGGATGTGAATGGTGGAGGCAGGAAGACCAGACAGGAGTGAATTGCAATAGTCAATGCGAGACATTATGAAGGAGAGAACGAGTTTTGCAGTTGTTTCGACAGAGAGATACTTCCTGATCAGGCTTATACGATGGAGGTGATAGTAGCAAGATCTGGCAGTTTGAGAAACAAAGTTGTTCATGGAGAGGGTAGAGTCAATGCAGACACCAAGGTTTTTAGCTGAATCAGAAATTGGGACTGATGTGTTACATAATGGGAGAGAAAGAGGAGGCAGCTGAGAAAGTTTCTGACGTGTGCCAATGAGGATAGCTGCTGCCTTGTCGTCATTAAGCTGAAGTCTATTGTGTGTCATCCAGTTCTTAATGTCCGAGTAACACTCAGTGGTGTGAATCAAGAGGCGCTGTATATTGTCTGGTGTGTCACTGTCTAGAAGTTGGGTGTCATCAGCATAGAAGTGGTGTTTTATAGAGTGGGAGTTGATGATGGTGGACAGGGGGGAGGTGTAAAGAGTGAAAAGAACAGGGCCAAGGACAGATCCTTGTGGAACACCACAGGTCAGGTATGCAGGTTGAGAGTAAGTGCCATTAATGAGAACAGTTTGTTTTCTGTTTGATAGATATGAAGTAACCAGGAGAGAGCAATGTCAGAGATGCCAAAAGTATGATGAAGTCTAGAAAGGAGAATACCATGATGAATGGTATCAAAGGCTGCAGACAGATCAAGGAGTGTGAGGAGAGAGACTTTGCCAGTATCAGTTGCAAGGAGGAGATTGTTGAGAATGTGTAGCAGGGCAGTTTCAGTGCTATGGCACTGGCGGTAGGCTGACTGGAAAGGGTTGAGGGGATTATTGGCAGACAGGTGAGAGTTCAGTTGGTTGAGGACAACTTTTTCGATGAGTTTTGACAAGAAAGAGAGATTAGAGATAGGCCGGTAATTTTTCAGTTCATTTGGGTCTAAATTGTATTTCTTGAGGAGAGGGTGAACAATAGCAGACTTGAAAGAATCTGGGACAGTTCCAGTTTGAAGAGAAGTGTTGATGATGTCAGTGATGAATGGGAGGAGAGTAGGGAGACAGTCAGAGTAGAGAGAACCTGGAAGAGGATCCAGTTCGCAGGTTTTGAACGACATGGATCTGATTGTGTTGAGAATTTCTTCTTGTGAGACTGGGGTAAAAGTAGTAAGAGGTGTGCCAAAGAAGGAAGGGTCAGGTGGGCATGGTTGACAGGGTGTCCTGTCAAGCCTGTCACGAAGAGTTTGTATTTTGGTGGTGAAATACTTGGAGAATACAGATGGGAGTTCTTCATTTATGTGTTTTGTTGGGAGAGGTAAATCTTTTCGTGTGCCAAGGAGATGATTCATGGTTGTAAAGAGTTCTCTTGAAGAAGAGGCATTCAGGATTTTGGTTTGGAAATAGCTTGTTTTTGCTGATGCAATGAGGGTGGATACTTTTGTTTTAGAGGCTTGGAAAAGTTGCCTATGTACAGTGAGTTTGGATTTGCGCCAGCGGCGCTCTGCTCTGCAGCTGGCACGTTTTGCACAGGCAATCTCATGAGTGAGCCAGGGGGTAGGGGGGCGGTCAGGTAAAAGACGGGTTGTGGCTGGAGCATGAGTGTCCAGAAGATGGTGGAGAGTAGTATAGAATTCATCGGCAAGGTTATGTGACTTCTCAGAAAGGAGGCGGGAGGCATCAGATGAAAATGTGGAGAGGTCAATAGATTTGAGATTGCGTCGAGTCACTGTGCGCGTGGTACAGGAAGGAGGAGAAATGTCAAGAGAACAGAGAATTGCAGAGTGGTCAGATGGAAGGGCTGAAGTTAGACGGGTAGAAAGAACTAGGCAGTTGTCAGTAGCTGAATTGTGGTGATCACGAGAAATGATCCAGTCAAGAATGTGACCTTTTTGATGGGTTGGTTCTGAAATATGTTGTGTCATATTGTGATTGGACAGAGAGTTGATGATATGTCTTGTGTCATAACGGTGAGTGTTGTCGTAGTGGACATTGATGTCACCTAGAATGATGAGATTTCCAGGTAAGAGGCAGTAGTAATCAAGTAGTTGGTCAAAGTCAGAGAGAAACATGGATGTGGTGAGCTTGTTGGCAGAGCTAGGTGGAGGTCAATAGACACAGGAGAAGGTGATGGGGTGAGGGGTGGATTGGAAGGATACTTCAACGTGCACGAAAGAAGGATGGGAGAAAGGCAGAGACTGCGAGAAAGATAGGCGGGAATGGAGTGAGTCGTTGTAGAGGATGGCGATACCACCACCTCGGGATGAGCGATGGAAAGAAGCAAGCCTGTAACCACTCGGAGTGAGACTCGCATGTATAGGTTCATGACCAAGGGGGTTAAGCCATGTTTCTATGATAAAAACAATGTCAACATGCTCATCTGCAATAAAGTCAGCAATGACATCGGCTTTGCCATCTGCACATGTTGACTGAGCGTTAAAAAGGCATAGTTTTAGTTTATCAGAGTCACATGGCGGTGGCCGAGACGGGGGCGAAGGCAGCACCGACGGGACAGAGGACGAAGGCGACACCAGCGGGGCAGAAGACGAAGGCAGCAACGACGGGACAGAAGACGAAGGCGGCACACGCAGGACAGAAGACGAAGGCGGCACCAGCGGGACGGAAGACAAAGACGGCACCAGCGGGACAGAAGACGAGGGCAGCGCCGGCGGGACCGAAGACGAAGGCGACACCGGCGGGACAGCACCGGCGGGACAGAAGGCGAAGGCGGCACCGGCGGGACAGAAGGCGAAGGCGGCACCATCAGGACAGAAGGTGCAGGCGGCGCCACCAGGACAGAAGGCGAGGGCGAAGACGGCAGAGGAGGACGCGAAGCCCGCAGCAGCAAGGTCGAGGGCAGGGGCAGTGGTACAGCAGGAGGCAGGTGTGCCAAAGACGGTGGAGACGTCCACCACGACAAGATCGCGCAGTGCGGGGCTTGCAACACAGCCCCAGTGTTCGTCTCCACCAAGGTAACACTTGCTGTGTTTAAAAAGTGTCAGTCCAATTTGTTTTAAAAACGACGGGTCCATAATTGCAAGCGTAGCGTTGGGCGAACACAGTAGACTAAAATGTAAACACAGTTCATAGATAAAATGTCCGACTTGAGTGGCTGAATTAAAATGATAAAAAAGTAGGTATAAAAAACTTTAAAATCAGATTATCTGGTAAAATGTTCAAAATTTTAAAAAATTATATACATCACGGTATGTCGGGATTTAAAAGGAACAAGCTGATACAAAATTCAATGCATAAAATCAAATAGAACCAGATAAAATCACTGTAAAACACAACATACACTTTTGCTGCCTGCTGGCGCGACATCTACTCACATACTACCCACCTACCCACCCCTCAAAAAAGCCCAACAACTTCTAAATCATAGTTGACATGACTCATCTGCAAACAAACATGACGATACTGCCTCACTTTGTTTCAAAATTACATTAACAAAGATCTTACCAAAAAGAGCATACAAAAAATAAATAAATAAATTAAATAATGGAATAAAGAAATCCGAATTTCACAAATAAATCAAATCTAATTTGGTAGATGTTTAGCCAAGCCAACTTTGCACCAAAATAAACCCACAATTAACATACAAAAACTATACCTGACAACCGATTATAGTAGGCCTACTCGCAACGTGAAGATTGTTACAGCGACATTCTCTTTTCTTACTAGCTCTCGTTTCATTTTATCAACAAAAGCAACTAATGTTGAATCAGCAGACATGGCTGCGTACTCTGGTGAATGTAAGCTGACCAGGGGCGATGATCATGTAACCTCAGGGGAAACAGAAGACAGAGGTAGATATGCAAATACTGTCACGAGATGTTTCATGTTATTGAAGAGTATGAGGTTGCCTTGGCGACAAACGAAATTAAGTAAGCTGCGAATAAGTTGGAATCGAAAAAAAAAACCTTCATAGAAAGTAGATGTACAGAGAGATACAAAGGCAACTGCCCAGAAATATTTACACAGACAGATATACACAAATAGACAGATAGACACAGACTGACCTGACTGACAAGCAGGCAGGCAGGCAGACAGACAGGCAAATAGATAAACTGGGTTCTGCTAGATGAACGCTATCCTGGTTTTTTGTTTGTTTGTTTTTTATTATTGAACAGCCATCGTGTAGATTTTTGTTAACAAGTTTCCTCAGTTTGTTCCCTCTTTTTACAACACAATAACTATCATTATCAGCTTATACACTAACTTACAATCATAACAATTTAGTGAATTAGAAAACAAATGAAAAAAGAGGTATTGTTTTGATTATCGACTTATACGCAGTAGTTTGAATGTCTTATACAAGCATATTCAGCTGTACCCATTCGCTCCCTGCACATTGGATATCATCACCCTACACATCTACGGCACACATGCGTACATGCAAGTAACATTAAACTGATACGGGCACAAGTTTGACGCATAATAGTCTAAACATACTGAACATCACCATTACTTCCACGGCACATATACTTCACTTTTACCGAGTTCATTCACATTATAAATTATAATATTGTTTACCTGACCAACGCAAAGTAACACTGTTTTTATAATAATCTGAGCCAAGACACTACACATTTAATCATGTAATTCCTTGTCATTGTCATTGTCACCATCATACCAACTGAATCGTTGCGTTCTGACGTTCTGCTCATCAAAAGATGCCATATAGGCCTACTGTTTTTTTACCGACAAGGGAAAACTAATATAACTAACATAACTCCACAATCCATACACAACGAAATACTCGAAATAACAAGCCAATATAATAATAGATGAAAGAAAGCGGCAAATGTGATGATATCTGAGCCGAAGTGAATTTTACCAAAATAATCAGTGCAATTTTCATGATGTCAGCACAATCACTTTATATGCATGATGACTCTACATCAACCATAGTTCATTCTTTGACTCCCGCACCCCGTCCACCAGCATCCTGCATTGTCAACCATGCTAGCAAAGCAAAAACTCAATCCTTTGCCTCCCTGAAGAAAGCTGGTGGATAGGGTGAGGGGATCAAACGGTACGTTAGGTAAGTTTATTGCTGTTGCTGGATAGTGCGTGGGAGTCTAAGGGTTAATCACCACTGCCTCAAGCATCAGCACACCTACGCAGTCTATCAACCTACTGTCCAGGGTTTCTTCTATTTTTTCCCTAGGCTTCAGGAGACGGATGAAAGGATTAACGACAAACGTGACCACTCAAGTAACTGCGGATCGAGAGGACAGGACTGCGACATCCATTTCGCCACCGGATGTGGCAGAGGACGCTGCTGAGAATTTTAAGGGGAAAGAATTCCAAATGCGCTTCTTACAGTTGCCTTCCCTATGGTTGTTAAATCGATTGCAACAGCCAGATGCGTAAACCTCAACGCCAACTACTACAACTGTCACCTTCATCTGAACAAATAAATTCTTCTGGGGGAGCATTCTGATCATGTGTAATATTGTACAGGGAGGAGATTGATGTCTGATCTGGAATTATTCTATAAGGTTTAATTATTTTCTGAAGGTTTTGTAGTGCGTACGCAATCTTACCCGTACATGTGCCAGCGCACATATTCGGGTATGAATGCGTGTGGGATTGTAATACACACAGACACACACAGACACACAGACACACAGACACACACACACACACACACACACACACACACCACACACACACACACACACACACACAACAACACTGTCCCATCTTCTTTCAAAACAACCATTAATCGACCTCTGCTGAAAAAGAATCATCTCGACTCTAGCATTCTCGAAAACTATCATCCTTTTTCCAACTTGCCATTTCTTTCCAGGCTCTTTGAGAAAGTGGCAATTAAATAGCTGGACAATTATCTCTCGGTCAACAATCTTAACCGTTCTTTTTAGTCAGCTTACTGTTCTGACCAAGCACTAAAGCTGCTCTTGTTCACATCGTGAATGAATTGTTACTTTAGCCAACTGTGGTCGATATTTACTACTTAATCTTTTGGGTCTTTCTGCCGCTTTTGACACCATTAACCACTGCATCCTCTTCTCTCAACTAAAACGCACATTCGGAATCCAAGGTGGTGCTTTTTCAAGGTTTGTCTGACCACTTTTAGTCAGTCGTGGTAAATGACTCTAAATCCCATCCTGGTTTTAACATGCTTATGGAGTCCCCCAAGACTCTGCTTGGGCCAGTTCTCTTCACATTCTACACCTGACCGCTTGTCAGCATCACCAGTCAGCACAACATCAAATATAATTTCTTTGTTGATGAATCCCAGCTCTACAATAGTGCATCTCCTGAAAATCTTTCAACGCTTCTTTCCGAAGCCTCTGCCTGCTGTGCTGACATCCAGCATTGGATGATACAGAATAACCTACAGTTGAATGGAGATAAGACTTGAAGCAATGCTCATTAGCACAAAGCATAAGCTTTCCATCGAAATTATTTATTCTATTCAACTAGTTGCCAACGCTATTGTACTTTCTGATTCAGTCAAGAGCCTTGGAGTTGTTGTTGCTTCTCAACTCTCTGTGCCTTGGGGTTGTTCTTGCTTCTCAACACTCTCATCACTCAAACCTGTCAGTCTTGTTACTGCCAACTGCGACGTTTTGGTTCTATTCGCCGTTATCTTTCAACTTTTGCTACATCTAATCTTGCGATTTCTTTGATCTTGTCGGGCATCGATTATCGCAACTCGCTGCTCTCTGGCTTGCCTGCTTCTTCTTTTGCATGCCTCCTGCGTATTCAGAATTCCGCGACCTTGCCCTAGAAAGGAGAGGCATGATCACGTCAGTCCTTTGCTTCACGTTTCTCCACTGGCTACATCAATACAATACATTATGCTGCAAAGGTATCAATGGTACTGCAGTTATCTATCTTCGAGACCACTTCCGAATGCATACCCCTGCCTGACCTCTCCGTTCCGCTTCTGATACTAGTTGTTTACAAACTTCTCGATCTACAATCGATCGCCGCTCTTTTTCTGTCTGGTCCGTGCAACTGGAACGATCTTCCCCCGTCTATTCGACAGTCACAAAGGAACAGATAGAGGAAGTGGCCGAAAATCAGTCAGACTAACATTGGTACCACCTCAAAAGTAACACTGCGCAGACTCTTACAGCTTGGAACAGAGAGTGTTTGGCTTTTCCTGAAACAGAGATAAAAGAAAAGCAAGGAAAGGGGAAAAAACAAAACATACCACCACCACCACCACCACCACCACCACCACCACCACACAACAACAACAACAACAACAACAACAACAACAACAACAACAACAACAACAACAACTAGAAAACAGAAAAAAGTGTCACACTGTTTGTGTGTGTGTGTTTGTGGTCTGTTTGTTGAATGTTGTCTGGATGTCTTTAAGTTTGTCATCATATCTGTCTATATTTTATATTGTTTTATCTTCTTTTGTGTCTGTGTCGGTTCGTGTATGTGCGTGTGTATGTGTGTGTACGTGTATGTGAGTGTTTCCTTTTTTTGTTTGTTTTTGTTTTTGTCTCTGTTCTGCTTTTTCGTTTTGTTTCGTTCACGTTTGTTTTGTTTTAATCCTTTTTGTTTTGCTCTGTTGTGTTGTAGACTATTTACTTCAAGGTGCATGATTCATTGCATTGTTGTCGGCCATCGTGCTATGTGGATGAATGTGGTGTGTGTGTGTGTGTGTGTGTGTGTGTGTGTGTGTGTGTGTGTGTGTGTGCGTGCGTGTGCGTGCGTGTGCGTGCGTGTGCGTGCGTGGTCGTGGTGTGTTGTGTTGTGTTGTGTTATGTGTGTGTGTGTGTGTGTGTGTGTGTGTGTGTGTGTGTGTGTGTGTGTGTGCGTGCGCGTGCGTGTGTGTGTGTGTGTTGTGTTTGCTGTGTTGTGTTGTGTTATGTGTGTGTGAGTGTGTGTGTGTGTGTGTGTGTGTGTGTGTGTGCACGCGCGCACGTGCGCGCGTGTGTGTGTGTAGTGCGTGTGTTCGCGTATGTGTTTACTATTATTTGTTATTTCTAACTTGTTTATTTGTCCATGTATTCTATTCGTTTTCTGTTCTTTGTCGTTTTATTTCCTTCAGAACTGGACGACAGACTGGAGAGGCTGTGGTTCAGGAAATATTGTTTTCATCATGTTGATAAGCAGCAAAGGCTAGTTGTAGTATTGACTGGAGGGCTTTCTGTGATATGAGATAAGTTTATACTTGACAGCCAATTGTGTTGTGGTTAAGTTTTTTTATCTTTCATTTCTGTTTGTTTGTTTATTTATGTATTTGTTTGTTTTATTCATTTCTTTCTTTCTTTATTTGTTTCTTTTTTCGAAAATGCACAGATACACATGTCACTACAATGTAACCAAGATTCTTCCAGTGATAGACTGATGCACTACTAGTATAAGATACAAAACCCATAGGCTAGGTAGGTTTATGTGCAGACTAAGGGATTTTGCTATGATCAGTTTGGATCTTCTTCATCACATGGCACCAATGACGTCAATGCATATGGAATTCATTCCGAGCGCGGAGACATCTTGAAAAACTAAAACTGAAAGTGAAATATCAACTCTGTCTCTGTCTCTGTCTGTGTGTGTGTGTGTGTGTGTGTGTGGTGTGTGTGTGTGTGTGTGTGTGTGTGTGTGTGTGTGTGTGTGTGTGTGTGTGTGTGTGTGTGTGTGTGTGTGAGTGTGTGTGAGTATATGTGTGTGCGTGTACCGGTGTGTGCCAGTGCCGTTGTGTGTGTGTGTATGTGTGTGTGTGTGTGTGAGTATATGTGTGTGCGTGTACCGGTGTGTGTGCGAGTGTGTGTGTTGTGTGTTCGTGTGCGTGTCGTTGTAGTTACTGTTTTCGTTTAACATTGCATCCAGATTCAGCACCGGTTATGTGAAACAATCAAATCTTAGCTGGGCAACATGTACATGTACATGTTCTCAGTTGGCTTTGCTTTTATATCGCTGGCTTCGTTTCCAAATGGCAAACCGGAAACTGCTCACCAAGACTGTTAAAGCGGAAGTGGTGTGTCCGCTTCCTGTTGGGCTGTCCAAGTTGACAGTTGTTTTTCTTTCGAACTGCAAACCATGGACGTTCCGTCTGGTTTTCGACAGCGTAAGTCTGTGCAGCCAGGTAATATTAGTTGTTGTACAATCCCTATGGCATGCCTTGAGCCCAGCTGTGTTGTGCTGCCGTTGTGCAAGTAGCTGCATGGACTCTGGCATCGTGAATTGCAATTGATTCTCAGAGCTCTTCTGACTCGACGAGTCCGAGTCTTTTTCAGTTACTACTATTTAGGCCTATTTATTTATTTATTTATCTATTTATTTACTCATTAGTTAATTAAGATTCTTGGCTCTTAGTTCTGTTGTTGAAACTGGAAGCAAATTACTTAATTAGTATCTAATCTACTAAAGTATGGAACCGCGTGTCGATTTTCTCCGCTCCTCTTCCTCCACGGCTCCAGACATGACCTTTTGAGCGAAAATTTTTATACGAATAGCAGCTACAGTAAAAATCAAGTGACAGTATGAATAGCCACATCTGATTCGTCTGATCATCTGCATTGAACGTTAAGATGGAATGAAAGAATTAATTGTAGGCCTACCCATAATATAGGCCTAATGTGTAAGTTCATTCTGTAGGTCTAATCAGTTTGGAGGAGTTAACTTAATGGGTGAAAAACGTGGATATTGCCAATCAAGCTCAAAGTCCATGACATACATTTAAATGACAAACAAATAATTTAGTTTTGTTCTTGTTTAGCATACATAGGCATATATTATACGTCACTAAATGCCTTGTTATGTCCAGGTTATGCTCTTTTAATTAAATTAGATACATAACCAGTGAAGTTTGTCACAGCATTTCCCTAGTGAAGGATAATGAAATTGTTCAGAGTACAATGCACACATGACAGAGGCGCATACAGTGACATGTCCACGTGACTACACGCACACACCTCACCCTCCACCCTGCCACCCACCCACACACACACATGCATGCACACACACACACACACACACACACACACACACACACACACACACACACACACACACACATATGCACAGTACCAATAGTCTAAATCTGTTGGAAGTCAATGATGTATGCTTGCAAGTGCTAGTTTTGGTGTGGAAGTAGCGTTCTGGAGTAAAATTTCTATCATTATATTGGATTATAGACCTAGAGTCTCTGCCTTGTTTTATGAATTTTCAAAACAGAATTAAATAGCAGATTGTTTGCATAGGGAGATTCATTGGCCAGATGTGCTGTGAAAGAGTTCAGTATGCTTTCCTTCATGGAAAGATTCAAAGACAAAGTAAGTATAAGTTACTATAACATATGCAGTTTATTATATTTTGGCCTGTGGCCCATACAGAACTTATGATAAAGGCTGGAGGTGAAGAAGAAAAGGATATATATATCCAGTTACTGTGGATGCCAATAAGGACACTTCCAGTTCATGGACATGCATTGCACATGTATGCTTACAGTGATTAATGTATTGATGTTGTCATTGTGTAAGTGTGTGTGATTCCATTTTATATCTGCTTGTATGCTGTTATAAAACTGCTGACTGCTTCTAGTTCTTGTGTACTATGTACATGTGTAATAAAATAAATTGATGTATCTTGAAAGTCGGACTGATGCTAATTGCTATTGCTAGTGATAGATAAAGTTCTGCTGCATTTGCATGAAAGAAAGCTACTCACTCAAAGCTTGTCAGCCTTCATTCAAATATACATTTGTAAATGGAAACCATAAACTGACTTTATAAAGTTTATGTTTTCTCTCTTTATTTGTATGCTTTTTTGTATCTCACTCCCCATGTCTCTCTCTCCACCTACCACCCTTGTGACTTCTCAATATATGTAAATCTTTTAATTTTTGTCATCATTGCTTGTTTCAATATTTGTGTTTAAAACAAGTGTGTAGAGATTTGTTGATGTTTATTAATGGCGTCACATGGTTTGTTTTATTGGTTTTATTCTAATATTAGTGATCTGTCCAAGTAACTAATCAGTTAGTGATCTGTCCAAGTAACTAATCAGTATTATTTGTTAAATTGTAAATTGAAAAGTAATCAATAAAAGTGAAAAAAAAATTGTTTGTAGTGCAGTACTTAGTAGCAGAAGCAAGAAACTCTGGAGAGCCAGACACCAGAAGATCCTCCGAGGCGAAACTCCTGCCAAGCAAATGTTTCAGCCCTTAACTTCCTGACACTCTGAGGGTGCCAGGTCTCCTCCAGGTCATGGCTCCTGGATGCTCTTCTCCTGTCACCATTTATTTTTTTTTTTTTTATAGAAATGTGTCCTCCACTTGGAATTGAACCTGTACATCCAAGATGGTCAGGCATCTCAAGGCAAAGTCACCCTTGTGACAGACATCTTAACTACTTGGCTATTGGTCACCAACAATATATAGGGGAATTTAAAGCTTTTTGAAATTGGAGTCACATTTGTTCCTCTTTGACCAAATCTAGCTGGAACTCTTTTCAGCTGCTTCTGCCATTGCCTTGGTTCTCTTCCAGAAATCAAGAGCTGTTTCATGAGGTCATAGGCTGATGTGCCTATCAACCCCTTTGCTCCAACTGCTATGGCAAGAATTTTGTCTTGAAAGCTAGGTTTCCTCTGGTTGCTGGCTCTACTGGCATTTTTCAGTCTTGTAGATCAGGGGCTTCCTCCATTCTCCTTTCATACATTACAATGAGTTTGATCAGAATTATTTGTTCTGATAAATGGGAGTAGAGAACTATGTCTGGACTCTTGCTGAGGATTTCTAGGTGATTTTCCCCATAGCGGAAGATCTGTTCTGCCTCCTGCCATGTAGCAATTGTTGAAGCTTCTGGTGCATGTTTTTTTCTCCTGATAGTAGGCTCTACTAATCACTTGTGTTATTTCTTGAAGCACTTGATTGTGCCTTAGTGTGTACCTTCTTTGGGTTAGTGCTACCTTGCATGAGCTCAGGACATGTTCCACTGTTTATTTGCCCAGGCAGAACAGGCATGCAGGGTAATTTGATTTCTCCATTTCACCATATCAGCATTTGAGGGCAGGAGGTCATATATACAGATCTGGGGAAGAAACTGATTCTGAAAGGGGGCCATATAATGTCATTCTTGCTTAGACTTCTTGGAATGCATTTTCCCAAGTTGTGCACTGCACATGTTGGTCTTGCTGGACTGTCTTCTGTATTCTTTTGGCAACCTCCTCTTTCTTCATCATTTGAATTATCATGTCCCTTTTTGCCTTTCTGTTGGCCAGTTATATTATAATAATTTACAGCAATAATACATGTAGCTGTTTGCGTGGTGATGATGATTATGATGGTGATGGTGGTGGAATATGCGTGTGTACATCTGTGTGTTTATCTTATTTTGTATGTGCATGCATGCACAAACATGGATACTTTGGGCTTAATACAGATTAATTTGTTCATGTTTAAAAAAGTTTATTCATTAAATGGAAGAGGTGAGGATATATATTATATATGAACATATAATATCAGTACTGTGATTTTCTTAGATGATGAAATTGAAACAGTGAATAGTTTCAGGTGTGTCATGAATATTAACATGTATAGATAAAAGATGATCTGTTTGAAGAACAGAATTTTTTAACATCTGGTGAATTGTCAAAAGTCGCTTTTTCATTTGGTTGAATGGAAGGAGGACTCATTATAATGTTATATATTATTGAATTGTTGTATTCCGTAGAAGAAAATAAAATGGCTTCTGAT
>JAPXFY010000012.1:33326745-33329245 GCA_030674185.1 Monoplex corrugatus | reverse complement strand
TTCCACTTTCCCATGCCGTTCAACTTGTGCTCCAAAGTTATTCTGACATCGAATCAGTTGATTCTCTGGATGATTTTACCGAGGACAGTGATGTTCATGGCGATGATGTGGCCAGAACAAGTGCACCACGTGCCCTGACCGACTTCAACAACAGCGATACGTCAGTTACTCACGACTCGACTGTTGATCCTGCATTCTCGGCGGAGACAGAGGTCAGTGGTGCTGAGAGTGAAAGCGATAGTGATGGGGAGGGTGGGAGGGTGCCAGTTAGTTAGCGGAAAAAGGCCTAGTTTCAAGAAGCAGGGGTGCAGGTCGAAGAAGAGGGACAGCAGGAAGGGGGGTGGAGCAGGGGAGGGGGCGGGTCTGGGGTGTGAGAAGAGGACGGACAGTGACTGGGGCTGCACGTTTCGACAGTCAGTTCGTTGACGCGACGAACACAAGACCTGTGTTGTTTGAGTTTACAGGGGATGGGGGCATCAAAGTATCAACTGAGGGCTTTGGAGCTGTAGATTATTTCAAGTTGTTTCTCACACAAGATCTCCTTCAGAGGCTTGTGACTGAGACGAATAGGTACGCGCAATAGATTATCACGGCTGCCAGTCAGAATGAGGGGGGAATTTCTAAACATAGCTGACTGAGACAGTGAACAGACTGTTACCAACTCTGTGTGTGTGTGTGTGTGTGTGTGTGTGTGTGTGTGTGTGTGTGTGTGGTGTGTGTCTGTGTCTGTGTGTGTTGATTGTGATAGTGGTGGTGATGTGGGGGTGGGGTGGTGGTGGGGGGTGGTGATTGTGTGTGTGTGTGTGTGTGTGTGTGTGTGTGTATGTGTGTGATGTGTTTATGTTACTTATTTTGCTTGTTCATCCTGCTTATGGTGCAGTTACATATTTTGTCACATGTTACTTATTGCTGTGTGTTTGTGTGGATGGTTTCAGATACCTCTTCAGGCAGAACGCCAGCTGTTGTGGTACCATCAAAGCCAACAGATTGGTGAAGGAGGTGACTGACCTTGAGGTCACCAAAAAAGGGGACATGAAGGTGCTTCTCCTTGCTTCATGGAGTGCCACACAAAACTCAAATACTGGCTTGAAGATTAGTTTGTGGAGACGCTGACAGTAGTTGAGTCGGACATCCGTAATCTGTAAATAGTTGGGTTTTTTTTGTGCCTTTTTTTATTTCTTCATTTCTTCAGTGATGGGAAACTCTTCTCTTTGAATTTGTGTGCTTCAAAATAACATGGATCTAGGATTGCTTTTTGTTTCACTTTGGAATGTATCATACCACTGAGTGCAAAATTTCTGCAAATTTGGTGAGTACAAATAAAATATTTCACCAAAAAATCAAATGTTCACATTTTGTCTTTCTGTGAGTGTCATTTTGAAGAGAAATCATTTTGCTACAAACTTTATTCAACATGTTATTGTCTATTTTGTCTCCTTTAGCTTCAGGAATTTTTTATGAATTATTACCCTAATTCGGAAAATGCGCCCTGGCAATGGTGATGCACACTTTAATTACATCATCTGGCACTGTAAGGTTAAAGATGAATGAAATGACGCTGAAAGTATGCATAGACTGAAGAGGCCAGTTTAAGCTAATGATGAGAAAAATATCGAAGTGGTTAGAGAAATTTTGAATGAAGACAGGCAGATAATATGTGAAGAGATCGCACATGACATTGGTGTTAGTCGTAGATCAGTTCATATGCTTTTAACAAGTAAATTTTGAATGAGAGATGTTGCTGTATGTTGGATTCTGCACTGCCTTGTTGACGGTCAAAAAAGCGCAAAGATCATTGTTGCAGAGACTGTTAAACAGGTACAAAAGTGAAGATGACAGTTTTTAAAGGGAGTTAGTGAAGGTTACAGTTTTTAAATCGGGTTGTCGCCATTGATGAAACCAAGGACAGCAGCTATGAGCCTGAATTAAAGAGACAGTTGTCAGAGTGACACACTCCAGCCTGTCCAAGGCCTGTCTGGTTCAGAAGAGAGCAAAAAACTTTTTAAAGATGATGATGATGAGATGTGACTATGATAACAAGGGTGTGTAGGTGACACATTGCATTCCAATGGAACAAACTGTTACTCAAAACTACTACAGATGTTTCTGATGAAAATACTAAGACTTGCAATCTGAAAAAAATATAAAATGCTGTTGAATGATTTGCCATTGATATTACATGAAAAGGCATTTATTTCACAAAGAGTAAAGTGACATATAACATCTTATCAGCCGAGTGTTCTGCCACACTTGCCTTTTTTCCAGGTACAATTCCCCCAGACTTTGACTTAGACTTATTCCCCAAGTTGAAAGAACCCTTTGTGGTGTACGTTTCTACATGTATAGCTTAGATGATTTGGAAGTAGGGGTGGCCAGGCAGGTAGAAGACATCAACTCTGTATTCCTAGCAGTGGTCATTTCAGACCCTCCAAAGTGATGGGAATCGGCTATTCAGGAGAATGGATGTTACATCACAGGAATATAGAAAGGAACAGATCAT
>JAPXFY010000012.1:33291745-33324245 GCA_030674185.1 Monoplex corrugatus | reverse complement strand
AGTTAATGTAATATAATACATGTATGCATGTGTGACCTCCATCTGTGATGATTGAATAGAGACATGGTTGGTGTTCTTGCAATGCTGACAGCACAGTTGTTATCTTTGTTCCAAGGTGAGAATAGCTGATAGCTGGAGAATGTGAGTAATTATGTTTAGTAAATATGATTTCAGAGAGGAAACTGTCTTTTTAGCGAAAACAAAATATAAAACCTCAAACCTATGCCTTTAAGTGCCTTTGAGTTCTTGTGAACACATTTATTTGTGACAGTCGTGATATTTCTGTTTCAGTTATGGCGTTTTTGACATATGTACTTGTAGCAGGCATAGTGATGGGTACTCAAAACAGGTATGGGGATATTTGTCTTGGCTATATTTTTTTGTCAGCCTGTTCTTTCTAACTGCTGTGTCAGATCTATTCTGGTTGGATAATGGAATAATGTTGATGTTTTGTATATGCAAAATTGTCAGTGCTAAAGATTGAATGAATAACTTTATGTGTGACTACCAGGTATGTGCTTGTGTAATGTTTAAAATGATAACTACTTTGAACCTTTTTGATATTTGTGATTTAGTTAATATAGGAAAATTCTGTTGTTTTTAATATTGTGAAAGAGTTTTCCAATTGTTTATTGTAAGTATAATTCTTATTTGTTAAATAGTTATTTGTTCGTTTATTTAAATGCATATTAATTAATTGTTCATGATTTCAAATATAATTATTATTTGTTAAGTGTATTATCTGTTTTTTTTGTTAATATATTAATGTATTTGTACATTTATTATTTATATGTTTGTGTGTTTCTCTCTTTATTTGTGCATTTAACCACCCCGCAAGTACCCCAGCATATTGCTTTTCCATGCTGTACTGTGCTGATCGTAAGCCTTTGACCAGGAAAATCCCCAGGCTTGTCATTCACATTAATAGGATTGATACAGTTAGAGCAATACAACGGTGTCTGGGCAGAATGCACTGTCTTGGTTGCACAAGCTCATTTCTCACAAAAGCATGATCTGGCCATTTTCTTTGGGGCTTTTTAAAAGAATTTTTTTTTAGTACTGGTTTGGAAGTCCTTTCTTGAAATAGTTGCCTTTTGTCATTCACTCCAGCTAAACTTTTCAGTGCTGGCAGTTCCAAATGAATTATGGATGATGCAGACAGTGACTGTTTTCTCCCCCCAACTTCCTGGTGCATTACTGATTTTTATACAAGTTTATAAAATGAATATTTTGATACTTACTAAAGTAAAACGAAGATGTTTGGTTAGTTTGATAACTGTGGAAAATATCATGGCTATTCTGAGTGTAGTTGATGAGATGTAGCGAAATCATAAGCCAAGGTGGCATGATAGAGTTTTTACCATGGCACCTGGCATGTAGGTATTTGGGCTAGAATAGGGGTTAAGTAAGTGTTGGTTCAGTATGAAAGTAAAATCTTGTACAGTTCTGTTCTAATTCTTGTTCAGTAAGCAACCTTTGTAGTGTTATTTCTTTGTCTAGATGTTTGTAGTTGTTGGTACATTATCATATGATGATTGTTGGGACAGGTTTACACCAGAACAGCTAGGAGTGCAAGCCAGTACAGCCCTAGTATGGGTGATCATAGAGCTGATGGTCACTCTCATCAGCTTGTACATCATGAACCTCAATTCTGACCTTACATGTACAGACTGTCTGGCTTACTCTGGATACAAGTTTGTTGGGTAAGTGCCCACTGATGTGTTTGCTGTGGGTGTCTGTATGTATTATTAATGTTTTGGTCGTGTGTGTGTGTTTGCGTGCGCATGCATGCGTGTGTACGTGTTATAATGTGGTATGGTGTTGTATGTTTTATGGTTTTGTGTGGGATGTGGTGCGGTGTGTGGTGCTGTGCTGTGCTGTGTAGCGTGGTGTGGTGTTATAGTGTGTTGTTTTGTGTGTGCATGCGCACGCGCACGTGTGTGTGTGGTGTGATGGCAGGATATTTTTGTTTGTTCATTTGCTTTTCATTGTTGTGTATCTGATTTTATTTTGCTCTATTGTGTCTTTAACCCATATTGGAGTGCTAACATTTACCACTTACCAGCATTAATTTATATGACTTGTGACAAGGTTGGAAGATTACATGACTATTGAGCTGGAAAGTTGTTTAGTTGTAACAAAACATTTTTTCCAATTTTTTTTTCTTTTATCATAATGTTTGATTTTGTTGTTGTTGTCTTTTTGTTTTATCATAATCTTGGTTATCTTCTTTTTCAGTATGATCTTCAGTTTTCTAGCTGGTCTGATTTTCAAAGGACTGGGATATTACCTGACTTTGCTGTGGTTTGGAGCTGCTTTGGCCTTCTTTCTGGTGAGATCAGTGTCTGTGTAGCATCATACTCTGTTCACAGTTAACCTGTTAGTCATGAATCATATTAGTATGAGTAACTCAGCCACTTAAGTCTTAAGTACTTTCTCTTAGGATTGATAATTGGGGACATGTCATAAGTGCATTTTTGGCTTTAGGGAAATGACATATGCAGAAGCAGTTGTAGGTAATTTAGGCCTGTTTTTGTATTTGTTTTGGTGTCTTTAGTTATGTCTAAATATCATGGGGTTAACAATATTTGCTTCTTCTTGGCCATGGGTTTTTTGGTTGTTGTTAACTCATTGATGACGCGGCTAAATGGACCCTGGCAATTTCCTGAGATGCACTATTTTTAGCAGTTTTACAAAAATTGTGAACCCCTTCTATTTGCAATAAAAACATAAAGTTATACATTTTTAGAAAGCTCATTATGTCTACTTTTTAGAAATGAAACCAACTTGTATGAGTAATTCAGTTAAACTTTCCAAAATGTCAGGTCAAAATGCTATGTAAATGCAAAAAATGAAAAAGTTCTGAAGTCAAATTTACACACATGCAACATTATGAAATCAGTTCATTGTCAAATATTTTGCTACCTTTAGTGTCTTTTTGGGTCAAATGATGGCAGGAAAAGCTTTGAACAGCAAAATTTCAGTCAGTTTGATCCTTTTCATAATCACTTATGCCACAAAATAAAAAAAGATTATCAGTCACAGTCACTTGGGGTATGGCGAAAACAAGCCCAATTCAGACAAAGAGAAGTGTTGGCAGAAAGTCTAAGGGAAGGAACTGTGTAGTGGAAGGTTACAACTTGATGACTGGTTGATTTCCCTTCAATAGCAAGGCTGCTTCACATAGTGAAAAATTAATTACGTCCACCGCTTCCCTGGAAGAAGCACATCGTTTATGACGTCACAGACGGCCGCTTCACATGAAGCGGCTCACCGTCAATGAGTTAAGGGTTATCACCGCCCCTTTTGTCAACTCTGCTAGACATATTTCCATTATAGATTTTTTTCACACTTCATCAGAACTGAATTATGAAGAAAATTTGATTTTCCATTTGTGTAATATTTGGGAGAAGTCATTTACTATGTGGAATTAGGTTAAAATTACACAGTCTAGTACAGGGGATGCAAGTCTGTAGGACAAGCAGAGTTATGTACCTTATACCTGTGGAATTAACGGTGGCCATGCTTCATCCTTGTAAACATGGAAGCAATAGACAAACCCAGTGTTTACTCTCTACCTAATAACATATGCAGGTAGACAAAGTGACATAACAACAAGTGAGCAAATACACAGGGACAAGAAAAGAAAGGAAATGCTACAGAGATAACAGGAAAGAAACAATGCACAGCTCTTTTTTAAAAAAAAAAAGTAATTCGATACAAATTGTATTGTCTGTTTTTCTGCAATCACCATGCTGTAAAATAGCACAAGCTATAAAGCACTGCCATGATTACATATTACGTAGAAAATTTTTTACCTGTTCACTCCCACATGTTGTCCACGAGCTGCAAAATCCTTTTCACTCCCTTACCCTATCCAGGAAGCTGTTGACCCACACCCTATCCATTAGTTTGCAGGATGCTGATGGATAGCGTGAGGGAGTCACAGGCTTAAATAAAATTTCAGGTCATTGAATTAGAAAAGATTGAAATGCCACTGGGATATATGGACAGTTCTAATGATATGAAATATATTTTCAGATATGTTTAATTATATTGAATGTGATTTGTTTGCCTCTTTGCATAACTTTGTCATTTGAATTTTCGTTTTCGAAAGAAGATTGTATATGGTGTGCATTTTCAGATATATCTAATTATAGTGAATGTGATTTGTTTGTCTCTTTGCGTAGATTGTGTCATTTGAATTTTCATTTTCAGGAGGCTTTTAGACAGTAGGCTGCATGAAACTAAAGAATTTTTCTGAAGAATTATGCACATTTTGTATTAATATTTTTAAGGTTGGGAAAAAAAAGAAAGTTCACAAAAGAGAATCATTTTCCTCATGCTTTTGTGACAGATACGAACACTGAAGCATAAAGTGTTGCCACATGCAGCAACTGATGATGGTTACGCCCATGGCACCAAGCGCAGTCTATACCTCATCATGTCCATAGCAGTCGCCCAGCCTATTCTCATGTGGTGGCTCACCTCACATGTCATGTTTGGACGTAGAGTCTAGATGTGGGCCATTTCTTTGACCACTGTATCCTGTCCTCTTCAGATGGGAATCTTTACAACTTGCCTTCAGAGATTTTGTGACAGCCACGTAGCGGATGCTGCATGAATTACGCAAACATTGCTGGGTAATGGAACAGTGTGCAGCCTGTTTAATGCTTCAGCATCAGACATCATCTTTAGAATTGTTACCTCAGTCGGGCAGCGAGTCAGTGCTGTGTGGATTACACCACAATGATGCAGACTGCTGACACACGTTACATGTAGTATGATGTGCCTTGATGGTCTCCACACTGTCAGGCACACTCCTGTGATTAGAATAGTTGGAAGTTGAAAGTTAGTGTATTTAAAAGTCTTGCTATTTTAAAACTTTTTGTATAGTGTAAAAGCAGCTGGTAACTGCTGCTGGGGTAAAAGGGAAATGCTTATGATTTATATAAACAATTTTCATTTGTGCAAGACTGTGCTCTGGGGGGTTTGGCACTTTGTCAGAGATTTTTGGGGTGTCTTGCTCATTATTGTTGCCTTGATATCTCTGAATAAGAAAGGTCAGATTGCCATGATGTACGTATGTCAAGATGTTGAATGTTTGGAGAGAAGATCACCAGTGACTGCAATCAAAAGAGAGATGCTGAAAGATTTTGTTTGGCGTGTGGAGTCTGTGTGGGGTTTACCTTGAGTATTATTTTGTTTATTTTCTTCTATTAGTTTGTGTATTTTGTTATGGTTGCATGTATGTTTGAGGTCTATGTGGACCAAAGTGATAAAAATTGTAATTTCTTCTATCACGTGTAGAATGCCATCCTGTCTCTCCTTGTGTCCTGGCAAATTTTTTACTTAACTTTGCTTGTGATCAAAAATATGTGAAATTTTCGCCACTAAACTGCTTGTTTATTTCAAAGCAATCTTAATTTTTGTTTGACATGATGTTTGGTATTCTGAGTGCAATGTGTATTTGAAGTGAGGATATATATCTGCACATTCCTGTTGGTAGATAACTGTACACACATTGTGTGATATATATATGTGTGTGTGTGTGTGTGTTTGATGTTGGTATATTATTTTACATTTCTGGCCAGTGTCATGTCAAATGTTTGAGATGCTCTGAACGTAAGCTATGTATATCACAGCTGACATTTTTACGTACCTTGAACATGTTTGTCATTGATCAGGCAGAGGGTATGTTCAAAGACACTTGCACATTTTTTGCGTGTGTTTGTATGTGTGTCTGTGTGGCACAAACTCACTGCTCAATGATATCAAATACTTGTTTAATTAAATTATTTTTCATTTTGTATTTTGATGTAGTCACTGTGTATCTGTTTGATTTTGTATACTGTATGCTTAAACCAGATGGATGTGCACGTAGTGTGAATGTGACCAAGACAATGTTGCGTTGGTGAAATGTTACTTAATATTTTGAAATAGTTTGCCGCGTGTGAAAAGTGTCCTATGTGTGGAGATAGTAACCATGTGTGAATTGAATAACCATTTATAAAGGTAGAATAAAAATAGAAGAAAGCTCTAAATAGTATTGTCTTGATCACCTGTGTATACACCACCGGTTTCTCCTTCATATGCTGCTTTTTGAATTAATATTTATTGTGCTTATTGCTACCAGACATGCTTCTGGAATTTAATCTCACAAATTGAAATTGGTTAACTCTGTTGGAACTCGGTTTATCCCCTTTTGTTTTCCTCAACAACTAGATGAAGAGTTTGTATACAATTGGAAAAGACCAGAATGTTTTATCTTGAAACTTTAGCAGCGTTTTATAAACATTTGAAACCAGTCACAAAGGGTGTCTTTTTATTGAGATAATATTGATCACATTTTTCATGTCACAAAGGTAGAATTTGTATGTTGTATTGAAGAGGAATAAACTCATGGGAATTAACATAATGTCTATTCATAAATATCAAAACACTGTACGTTTGCCTGGTCCTTCTGAGCTTGATCACTCAATACAGTTTGATCAGGGCACTGTTGAGGAGTAAAATCAAAAGCTAACAAAAACACCCTTGTAAAAAAAAAAAAAAAAAAAAAAAAGTCTTGTCATTCTTGAAATAAAATCGGATGCTTTTTTTGCATTGTAAATTGATTGGAAGGAAATTAGGAACTGTGGTTTTGAAAGATGTGTATCATTCTTTGGCCAGTTAAAAAAAAAAAGGCAATTGTCTGGTACGGGCGGGCCTCACACATATCTATATACATGTGTGTGTGTGTGTATAGGAGAGAGAGAGGGGGGAGAGAGAGAGAGAAACTGAGTAGGGAATTATGTTTTGTTGGTGTTGTGCAAAGCTCTTGGACTGATTTATTAGAATGAATGTTTTGTGAATGCTTTCTTGTGTGCTTTTTTCAGGATGTTGTGTGTGTGTGTGTGTGTGTGGTGTGTGTGCATGCATGCACATGCACTGATTGTACCATATCATTTGCCAAAAATGAGAGATAGTTGTTGCCTGATTGGTACTGTAGTAATAGATCTCAGGTGAATGTGGGGAGAGTGTGCATATATCTTAATGATTGACAGATCTCAAGTGAATATGTGTATGCTTATTTTATGACCACCCAGCCTTTAGCAGAAAGTCGGCCTGCCCATCCAGAGTGCTTGCACTGTTTGAAAGTATTATGACACTGCATGCCCCCTTCTTATGAATATGTGGTGTGTGTTTGTGTGTTTAGTCCTGCAAAACTCATATGCTGTAGCTAATGCAACTACCAACAAACTCGATCTGGTGATGGGTGACAGGTGAATGTGACTAGTATTGTTTTCTCTACTGAATGATGATTGTATGGTAATGGTTGGGTTATAGTCTTTCTTTTGTTCAGCCATCAGTTTTTCTTAACTTGTATCATTATGTTCTGAAACTTTTTTTCAAAGGTATATACATGAGCAGAACTGTATCTGCTCTCCTTTTTCTGTGATTATGTGATGCTATTGGAGCAGCAAAAGAGAGGTGTAATGATCCATGACTGTTAAAAAAAACCTTCACACCGTCACCAAAGTTTGTTTAAGAGTGTGCAAATGGATGAAAGATGAACTAAACTGAATACTTAATAAAATGCTTGCATACATGTAATTATTGTGTTTTCCTAAATGGTGTTTTTATATCATTTGCAGTTGACCAAATGTGCACATGTTTACTTCAGTGTTACTCAACCAATTTTTGTTTAGAAAAAGAAATCTGTTCTTTAGGAATATCCAGTACAAATATACAAACGCTATGGAAATGCAAGTATCAATGCAAATACTGCAAGCAGAATGAACACTCAAAACACTGATCTAATACACTGATTTATTTTGAACAGATAAAGTACAAACACACAATGGCATACACTGCATCAACAATGTTTTTGTAGTACAGTTTTGTTCATTAAACCTTGATGTAGTGTGGTTTTAAAATAAGAAAACGGAAAGATGATGGCATTGTGAATATGCAGTATAGTGAGAACAAATGGGCATTCAATACCAAAAAAATCAAGCATTTAGATCAAAATAATCGGTTCATCCTGTCTGCCTTAACCCTTTGACACCCGTACCCTACCCACCAGCTGCAAAACCTTATTCCTTTGACTCCCTCACTCAGTCCACCAGTTTCCAGCAGGAAGCTGGTGGATAGGTTGAGGGAGTCAAAAAGTTAGGTTTTTGCATTGCTATCACTGGTGATGATGCAAGATGCTATGGATAGGGTGAGGGAGTCAAGAGTTAAAGATGGGAACAGAAAAGGGAGGAGGAAGAGAAGTGTAAAGGAGAGGTATAATGTTAAGTCAGATAAAACTGACTTAAGGTTTATTTATAACACCAAGTGTGACTGCAAGGATTACTTTACTGTCTAATGGAAGATCTATCTCCAAACTGAAATCACAAAAGTTGAACCCAATGAAGTGTCCTGAATGCATGAACTATCAGTAAACTTGTTTGTGTTTAGTCTTTTTTCATGAACGGGGGGGGGGGGGGGGGGGAGGTTAGCAGGGTGGGGGTGTCACACTGATTCAACACGAGTTTTAAAGCACAATTTGATGATGGCATCATTTTTTTTGACATTTACAAAATTGTCTTCCATCCTTTTTTGAATATCCATAATAAGCCTTTAACACATTTAGGACATATCCTGAAACTTACACAGTTCAGTCATACACTTTACATATTCAGCTAATGCAGCGTGGCACACGATCACTTTGGCCGTAACCTAACCCAATATTTACCGAGAATTCAGTCACAAGATGCCTCCTGATGACGTTCCACTCCACCTGACTGACCAGGTAGTAATGTGATTGTTTGATCATTTTACTTTCCAGCAAGAACAGATTATAGACAAAAAGGGGGCACTTGATGCTTGAAAAAATTTCTAGGTCAAACATCCAAGGAAGCACTCACAGCATCTTCACGCCCATGTTCTTCACTTCAAGCCTGAAAATAGGACAAGAACGAAAAGGAACTACTTACGTTTCCAAGGAATAAATCTTACATCAGTTCTCCTCCTTTATTTCTTCTATGTTATTTCTAATAGATATAAAACCTTGCACCTGAAGTCTAGACAAACAGACTGGAATTGGAGAAAGGAATATTCATAATAAAATATGACCACTTTCATGGCCCTGAAGTCTGGATCAACAAGCTGGAATCCAAGATGTGCAGATTCATTACAAAACTTGATCATTTCTGCGACCCTGAAGTCTGGATGAGCAAGACTGGAATTAGAGATGTAAATACTCATTCAGTTGGCTTCTTGAGTGTGCAAAAGACTGTGCACTCAAAAGGTCTTGAAATGGAAGTGGTGGAAAAGGGGACATATGAAACGCTCAGCTGACAATCATCAGAATGACTGGAGCATTAAGATGGGCAGCGAGCAGGCACTTTTTTTTTTATACTAAGGTCAAACTGAACTGAAGACATCAGATTTTGTCCAAAGCTACAAAATATAAACGGAACTGTTAGTAAATATACTTTATGTCAACAAAACAAATCTGCTGCAGTAACTTTTGTCACATAGGGATGAGGTGGTAGTGACCTTGATATATGTGGGTCATATTTCTCTCTTCCCAGCTAGTTTATCTGCTCAAGCTGAACAGTCACTGAGTCAGGTGTCCACTCACAGCCAGGTGGACTGTTGGCTAAATGCGAACAGCCGCACAAACCAGGTACAAACCTGTGCAGTTATAAAGGAAGGTCAAAACTCTACCTCTATGATACCCTGATCTCAATATTGAGAATACATTTATTATATGTCAATATAAACCCAGTGTCATGAAATGTTAGTGCATTTTCAAATAATATACCTATAACAAAAGTGCAGTTATAAGGGGGGTATGTCTTCATTTGTTAAAGTATTACCAGTCCAATATTATCAAATACAAAACTGAAAGTGAATCAACTGCAAACCGCTGTAGACTGGTATTTACTGAAAAATACATTCCTTAATGTACCGTTACTATATCCACACAAAGATTTCATCACGTGTGATATTGTTTTGGATGGTGGATGCGCTCGCACTATTCTGTACATAAATATGATGATAGACAATAAAACCTGCTACAAAACTATACACCTCTGTTGGATTCAAAAGTCTGAAGCCATGTTGTTTAAAAAACACAAAAGTTGTAACAAATGAACTGAAAATAACACCTGTACAAACGATTTAAAGCTGGCATCATAAAGTATCTAGATATTGTTAAAGAGACTGATGAGGATTTTGTGGTGAAATGAGAAGAGTTATTCCTTAACTTTTCTCAAATTTCTGATGAACAAATATCAAGACTGAGAGATGTTTGCATCAACAGTCTAGAAGTTGTGTAATACATCGCAGTGGCAGACAATCATTTGGTCAAATTTACAAGCCGTAAGCTCAACTTAAATCAACACTTATCATATCAAAAGAGAAGCGGGGAGAAGGGCAAGAATAATACAATATTGAAAAGGAAAATGTTACTTTTGCAGTTACTATACAAAGATAACAAAAAAAGATGAAAATTCATTCTTGGCATATAGATGATGAAAACTGAAACACTTGACAAATTCCAGACAGAAAATAACATAAAGCGAAATGTTTTGCAGACAACTACTGTTTCAGAAATGCACAAAAGTTCAGTCAAAAATATGACAGATGGTCACAAAAATAAGTTAGTTAAATCATGAAAGATAATGAGGATAATACTTATAAATGGAAGGAAGCAAAATGATTTGTACAAAACAAACAGGTTACTAAATATGTCTGGAGATAACCTTCATTGAGAATAAATCTGTATTTTGGCCAGTATGATTATAAAAGACAGGCGGGAAGTATCACTTCCCCTTTATTTAACACTGAACATTCATGTACATTATCGTAATAGTGCAGACTTGATGAAACCTTTGATGCTATGTCACCGTACATCTGGAGCAAGCACATATGTACAGGTAATACTTTGGACAATGAACACGCCAATGCGACAAACATTACCAAACGAAAAAAAAACCATCTCTTAACGATAACAATGCAAAAGACGACACAAAGCAGAAGCAATTTTACCCCAAAGTAACATCATGATCCAAAATGAAAAACCAGCTCATAACACACGAAAAAATCACCCATATATTATCAATCACATCATTTATCTTCTTCCAATACCTTGCTTGTACCGGCATTGCACTACATTCAGTGTGGTTTCTCAAAACAACAACACAGTTTTCTCACTTAACTTCGATATAGCTTTTCTGTCATTCTTGCTTGTAACACATAAATCCAATCGCTTTATCACAGAAGGGACAAAGTTCTATGCCACAACTGAGACATCTACAGCTGATGCAGCCATTCGTTGAGGATTTTATGGTCAGACTTGCACTACAATCATTAACACTGACATTCATCAAAATTTAGTGAGAAAACTATTTTGTTTTGTGCTGCTTATGTGCATAAATACCCAATCAGTCTTTAAAATCATAACGATTGAATGCATCCACAGGTATGAAACAAACAAAAGGCAATACAGACTCTGAGAGGGCACAGATTCCAAAAAAGAGATTCAAATAAAGCATAGAAACAACAAAGCATTCACAGCAGTTGAGCAAAGAAAAATTAAAAATCAACCAGCGATTCTAACGATGTCAAGTACAGTCTATCACATAGTCTTGTGCTTTTGACCACTGGTGAAAGAAAAGCACATGCACACACAAGCTAATATACCACACACACACACACACACTTTTATGATTAACCTGTGTCTTGAAAGTCTTGTTTGGATTCATACAACAAATAAATGACTGAGTTCTCATATCCTATACCAACACTCTACTCACAATGCTCCTGTATTTCTATATTTTGTACATGATGTAATCTTCAAATGGCCTATTCCTATATAAACAATTCATTCCAAATTTCTTATTGGGACAGCACAATTCAGTTTAATTATTATATCTCTAACAAAAGTAACTTTTTAAAAATCAGATAAATAGAAATAAACTTCATAACCACTTTGGAGCAGTTATGATTCTCATATTGCTCTCTATCCATTCAAAATGTAGTTTGCATGTGATAGACTTCACAGACATATCAAGCTTAGGTTTGGAGATTACATAAGCATTAAAAAGATCTTGAATTCAGGCAATCCATTCATGATTTTTAATCAAGCCATATACCTATGAGAAACATTTAGTAGCTGATGTGTCCTTGCAGGCAATTTTCTTTTTCTCTCTCCCATTCACACACTCTTGAGAACATTGCTCCAAACTTATCCTCTGCTAATGCTTTAAATCTGAATGGAAATGAAGGCTAAAAAGCAAACTAAAAAATTGGAGATCCAATATTGAGCAAAAAATCAGCAAAATTCTATAATTACAATATAATTTATGACAGTAGCAAGAAGCCACACAGAACTTCATTTGATGTTTGTTCTAGAAGACCACAATAACAACAAAACAAAAGATTACTTGGAACAAAATGTGTATACGATGTTTTCAAAATGGATCTGATCCTTCTACAAACAGCGTTTTCTAAGTTATTTCATTCTCAAGAAACAAAATCATCAAAACTGACTTTCATTATTTACTGCTACACACACACACACACACACTTACTTTTCTGATAAATCTGATTCAGTTCTGAGGAAACAAGAGCCTCTGAGTACTCACAGGAATACTGAACTCCCCCTCACTACCTACCTTTTTCTAGTGAATATGCACTTTAACAATCCTGTCAATAATCAGAAATGAATTCTTTGAACATCATTCATGTTTATAGAATGTATTACAAGCAGATTTTCTGAAACTCATCCTACATATCTCTCTCTCTCTCTCTCACACACACACACACACACACACACACACACACACACACACACACACACACACACACACACACACACACACACACACACACACACACACACACACCCCCCTCAAAACTAGATTCTCTCAAGCTAGATAAAACACACTACATACAATTAACCAAACTGATAGGAGTTAAAGGAGGATTATACGTTTGAACTAATAAATATCTTCATGATACTGAAGGAGAGAGATGTATCGCTAGAAGCCAAAATATTGATCAATGTAACAAAAAACTAAAGAGAGACAAAGACAACAGACACCTTGCATGTGCCGCCACTCTTCCAAAATGCAAAAGCCACAGAAATTAAGCGAATATCACCATGACTGATATAATAAGCATTAGTTTGCATTCACCTGAAACAAAATTCAATTTGACAATGAAGTATTTGTCAAAGCACAAGCACAGCGTGTATACATACATAAGCACAGTCAAAAAGTGTAAACCAAGCATTAATGAACAGGTCACGCTTTGGGGTACATATATACAAGGGAATCGAATGTTTTCACACCATTCATACCAAGAAGAAAAAAAATCCTGTACAACTATCATCTACATTCAGATTTACATGGGCAAGTCTTCATTATCACTTTTTCAGTTTGTGTGTGTGTATGTGTATGTGTTTGCATATGATCCTCCTTGCCCCAAAAGGCATTAAACGATACATTAAAATTTGTATTTGCCTGTGCGTATCCTGGTGGGAGGTATTTTTCCAGAAGCAGGAAATCTGGTAATGAAACACGTAAATCCTTACGGTGTGAATGAAAGACTAGATGCCTCTTCTACGCTGAATGACTTGCATGTGTTGACATACTGCTGGCAGCAAAAACAATGCATCAGACATAGTATTATCAGAGACACCAAAACATGTTGTCTTTTTTCAAAATATTTCCTGCAATGAAAACTCTGCAGGATCAGATACTCACAAACTGAATCATTCTAACCACTTATAATGGACTGAAACCAGAGTGACGGCAAAGCGCAAGAGCACATAAATCAGTCAAAACAGAAATAGCAACAAACTACTTGCTCTCTACTTCTGATCACCAGTTGCAGTAAATCATATCTTGTAACTTTTTTTTTTATTTCAGTATTTTGGCTTTCATGAAGTTTCTCAGAATTTTCACATCATCATCACGGGAATGACATTGGGAAGACAAACTGTTTTCTCAAATCAAATACACAAAAAAGGGAGAAAAGGTGAAACACAACTTGAGGGCAAACCACACACACACATGTATGCACACACACACACCACAAAACAAATTTCAATGTATTGATTGTTAATGACTAAAAGAACAGTTTATAAGTACAATAATACATACATATACATATAACAAAAGCACTGAAATACAGGCACATTTTGCTTTTCTACACAAAACACAAACAGAATAATCTCAGAATAAAAAAAATGCAAATGACAAAGACATAAATGAAACCAAATTTGTTCCGTGAGGATTTTTTCTTTCACACAGATTCCCATTCTTGTCAAATAATAATTGGCTCATATCATTCATACTCTTGTGACAGCCATTTGACCAGAATAAACAGTGGTCAAGCCATACAAATCATTTCTCTTTTCAGACATCTGGAGATATCATGGATAAAAGTGACATCAGAAGACTGAAGGGCATAGAGGTAGAGACAGGTAATTGCACGAGTTCAAATCGATTTTGACTCACAGTACAAAAAGACTATATGGGCATCCAGTTCACCCAGCTGTAAACAGCAATCTGAACCTGTTCAGGGTAATGAAAAGATAAAAGTGAAATACAATAGATGGAAAACAACCTTATCAAGCTGGTTTCATGAACAGTATGGTCACTACCACCTCACACTCTTGACAAAGTGATAGGGCAGCTTATCAAAATGAACCATAAGTTCACAATTTTTAGCAAGTATCACAAAAAATTATAAAAAAGAAGAAGAAAAAAAAAAAGACTGAGCAAAAAGATCATGCTCATTCGAAGTTTGGTCTCAAATGTTAGATCTGAATTCAATAAGATCCATCCATAAATAACCAAGAAATCAATGTTTCTACATTTTGCACATGTGCACATGAACACACACACACACACTCACACACACACACACACAGAGAATATCACCAATGATCCATCTGAAAAAAAGTTTCCTCTTTATAACAGGTACAAGAAGAAGAAAAAAAACCAACACATTTCAAACAACAGTTCGCATATTAAAACCTTGTTTGGTCAAACATAAATCCCAATCATAAAAATTGTGGATAAAGCAATGTTTTTGTTCCCAAATGAATGTCTGGAACAGGTCTCCAAACTGAGAAAAAAAATCATCATAAATAAAAAAAAAATTAATAAAATACAAAAACAAAACAAACAAACAAACAAACAAAAAAGCCCTGTCCTGCACAGTAAAAGAACACTGCTTTTTCAGAACTGGAGTATACTTAAGATTTCACTTTTGTCCTAATGTTGCAAACTGCCGCCAGCACAGGCAACAGACTCTATCAGAAAGCAGTGATTCACTTGAAGATTCAGAACAATTTCCCCCCAAGCGTTTTTCTCTTCTGTGCCCAGAATACCTGTGGTACATAACATATGCTATCCATGTTACAGTCAGACTCCAATGTTTGACATGTTCTGCTTCACTAAAATATTACAATGTTATCAAAAATTCATCCCATGCTAATCATTTTGATGCAGTTATAGTGGACGGTTGTCTCTTGGGATGTATAGCTGACTGTTAATTTGTCAATGTTCATGAGAATCCACAGTATTTTTTATTCATGTAGTCAATGACCATTTTTTACATTCCTACCTTTATAAATGACACAGGGTAAGGATAAATGATGTATAAGCACACTGTTTCAATGATCAAAATTTTTCACAATCATTTGAATAAATAAATTCATGAAATGTATGGGTATGGTTCACATTACCACAACTGTTTTACCATTTTCTGTTTTATATTTTTAACCAATGGTAACTAGGGTTACCCATGTGAAACATTTGTTCAGCGGAAAATATCTAAAATTTTGCATAATTTACAACGCATCAGTTTTAAGATAAAAAAAAAAATGAAATGAACTAAACTAAATTAAAGTAAATAAAATAGAATAAAATGAAAACAAATTAACATAAAATAAAATAAAATACATAAAAAGAGAGAGACATTATTGTTCCCATCCCCCTTTTCTATACCAGTATTTTTATTAGCTGATATGATCACAAGTGTTTATGTGATTGTGTGTGTGTGTGTGTGTGTGTGTGTGTGTGTGTGTGTGTGTGTGTGTGTGTGTGTGTGTGTTGTGATGTGTTGTGTGTGTGTGTGTGTGTGTGTGTGTGTGTGTGTGTGCGTGTGCTTGTGCGCGCGTGTGTGCGTGTATGTGTGTGCAACGGCTCATGTGTCTGCATGTTATCTTCTGTATTTTGTGAAAGCGTAATGTGCAGTGTGCCTTAAAGTGAGTGAAAAATACTATCAAATATGAGAATAATTTACAACTATTAGCCGTTTAATTTTACTGTAAAGGACTTACCTTTCCAGAGATGGTGAAAACAATATTTTTTGAATACGACAGCTCTTGGTCATCATAATATTAAGGTGAACTAGTCATGTCGAAAACGTTTAATTTGCAGACATTAAACACAGATAATATTTATCCTACTACCTCTGAAAATTCCAGAAAACTGTATTTCCTTCTGAGGGTCTGTAGTGGAGAACAGTGCTATATACAACAACTTTTAGCTGTTTAAAGTTTACCCAACTTTTCAGAACCAGTTAAAAGTTAATACTTTTTGAATACAACTGCTCTTGGTCATCATTAGTTCAAGGCAAGCTAACTATGTCAAAAGCATCCAACCTGCAAAAGATTAAACAGATAACATTTATCCAAACGTCTCTGAAAATTTCAAATAACTGAACATTCACTGCCTCTGAAAATTTCAGAAAACTGAAATTTCTTCAAAGGGTCAGTAGTGGAGAATAGTACTACATACAAGTAGAATGATGTATCACTATTAGCTGTTAAATCTTGTGGTAAAAAATCTGACCTTTTCAGAGACCACTAAATGTTAATACTTTTTGAATACAACAGCTCTTGGTCATCATAAAGCTCAAGGCAAACTAATTATGTCAGAAGCGTCCAACTCCCAAAGATTAAACACAGATAACATTTATCCACCTGCCTCTGAAAATCCCAGCAAACTGCATTTCCTTTTAAGGGGGTCAGTTACACTTATAGTGATGTACAGATTGTGCATATTGCTAAGAGCAGAGCAAATTGCAGGTGCTGGCTTTGGTTCTGGTGGATGGGAATGAGGATGGAGACAGGCAAAAAGGATGAGGGGGATGAGGGAGTGAAGGTGTTAGTGTCAGATGAACAGCAAACTGGTGTAGCAGTTCAGGTGAAACAGCCAAAGTAAGCAGGGACGCTTTCAGATCTCAGTATTGATTATGTCAGTGTGCCACAGGTAGTCCAGCTGTTGTTGATCGACAACTCTTCAGGCAGTAAGTTGCCTACCGGCGTCTCACCTGATTCAAGTTATCTGTGGCCCATCTCCTGTCGTATAGCTGGAACAGCAGGATATATCAGTGGTTCACAAGCACATGATAACTGAATAAGCTCTACATTGAAAGGACAGAATGGCACAAACTTTCAGCTAATGGACCTTTACCAAGCTTGCCAAGATTACATAAAACACACACAGATCACCAGGTTTTGTTGGGTGTTTTCTTTTTTCAACATGCTCATCAATACCATGTCATCAATTACTACTTCCTCCAGGAACCAGAAAAACATGAAAATAGAATCAGAATGTGAATTTAATATAACAAGAAAAGACAGGCACAAATTTTTGGCCAAATGGACTTTGTCAGGTGTAAACGCAAGACAGCAAAGAACAAATAACAAACAGCAAAGCAACATCATTTCCTTGTTGTTTTGTCAAACTCTTTATCCCTTTAGTGTCTACCACACCTCTCCCCTACAAATGATCTAATTTATGGGAATATCTAAACCACTTTTAGATTTAGCGAGATGTCTGCAAGAGGTGTGTGTGTGTGTGTGTGTGTGTGTGTGTGTGTGTGTGTGTGTGTGTGTGTGTGTGTGTGTGTGTGTGTGTGTGTGTGTGTGTGTTGTGTGTGTGTGTGTGTGTGTCTGTGTGTGTACGTGTGTGTGTGTGTGTGTGTGTGTGTGTGTGTGTGTGTATGTGTATGTGTGTGTGTGTGTGTACGTGCATGTGTGTGGTGTGTGCATGCGTGCGTGCATGTGTGTATGTGTGTGTGTGTGTGTGTGTGTACACATGGATGTGTATGAGCGTGTGTGTGCATGTATGTGCATATGTCGTGCATGTGCCTGTGTGTGCATATATGTGTATGTGTGTGTGTGTGTGTGTGCGTACATGCATGTGCATACATGTACAAGCGTGCGTGCGTGTGTGTGTGTACACGTGCGCGCGTGCATGTGTGTGCATGCATGTGTGCGCGTATGTGTGTGTGTATATATACGCAAACCAAAGCTAGTTTTTAAATGTATCTTCTCTTCACTACTCACCATCAATGATATCGCTTTTCATGCGTTGCAACTCACGGCGCATCTCAGTGAGAATTTCCTGTTTTAAACTGTCCAGGTCCCCACCATTCACCGGGCCCACAGCTTCTGGGCCAGCCACTGATGGATCACGTCTGAAAAATACAATGTTTGAAACAATACTGGGGAATGTATCTTTCACTGTTTTAACTAGGTTAAAAATGTTAACTGCAACAAGTTATTTTGTTATTTGTTATTTTTGTCTGAAGCCAAGCCAAGTGTGTACAGCCAAATCAGGCTATAACTGTTTCAAAACATATAGCCTACAATACTTCGACAAGGAAAAAAAAAAGGAAAAGAAAATTAAGTACACACATCAATGCATTCACATACATAACCTAGTCAACTTCATCTGTGCCTATGCCCCAACATTAAGCTCCTCACCCGATGTCAAGGACCAGTTCTATGAGGCCCTGGATGCTGTTGTCAGAGGAGTTCCCAGCAAGGAAGGTCTCTTCATATTGGGAGACCTGAACGCACGCGTAGGTGCTGATTTTGAGGCCTGGCCAACCAGCATTGGACATCATGGTGTTGGGAAGCAAAATGAAAACGGTCAAAGACTCCTGGAACTTTGCTCTTACCACAAGCTGGCCATCACCAACACCTTCTTCAACAATAAGGAGAAGCACAAGGTGTCATGGCGCCACCCCAGATCTCACCACTGGCATCAGCTCGACCTCGTAGGACCTTAACAATGTCCTCAACACGAGGAGTTTCCACAGCGCTGATGGCGACACAGACCACACCCTGGTACGCAGCAAGATCAAGCTTCTACCCAGAAGACTGCACCACTCAAAGAAGAAAGGTCACCCATGGATTAATGCCTGTCGCACGTCCGATCCGACCAAGGCCAGGGAGTTTGTAGAAACCCTGAATGTAGCGCTCAAGAGTGGCTCAGAGATCCAAAACGCTGAGGAAAAGTGGAATCACATGAGGGACACAATCTATCAGTCTGCCCTGAGTATATTGGGGAAAAAAGAACGAAAGAATCCCGACTGGTTTGAGGCAAACTGGCAGGAAATGGAACCAGTGGTGGAAGCGAAACGCAAGGCTTTACTTGCGTATAAAAACAACAATACCCAAACTACTCGTGACGCTTACAGAGCTGCCCGCAGCAAGGCCCAACAAACTGCTCAGCGATGCGCCAATGACTATTGGCTACAGTTGAGCGCAAGTATTCAGCAGTCTGCAGATTCAGGCAACACTGGCAGCATGTACGCTGGCATCAAACAAGCGACTGGTCCAGCAGCCTCCAAGTCAGCTCCCCTTAAGTCCAAAGCAGAAGAAAGCATCACAGACTCAGCAAAGCTGATGGAGAAATGGGTAGAGCACTAACTGGAGCTGTACTCCACGCAGAACTCTGTCACCGATGCTGCCCTGAATGCCATTGAGGACCTGCCTGTCATGGAGGAGTTGGATGCTGAGCCAAGCCTTGAAGAACTAAGCAAGGCGATTGACGGTTTGGCGACGGGAAAAGCCCCTGGTGAAGACGGAATACCTCCAGAGGTCATCAAGTGCGGGAAGCCTGCTCTTCTCAATGAGTTGCATGAACTTTTGTGCTTATGCTGGAAGGAAGGCTTCATTCCGAGAGACATGAGAGACGCCAGGATAGTGACTCTATATAAGAACAAGGGCGACCGCAGCGACTGTAATAATTATCGCGGAATCTCTCTCCTCAGCATTGTTGGGAAAGTATTCGCCAGAGTCATCTTAACCCGTCTTCAGAGGCTGGCAGCTCGCATCTACCCTGAGTCCCAGTGCGACTTTAGGGCCGGAAGATCGACCATCGACATGATCTTCTCTGTCCGGCAACTACAGGAAAAGTGCCGCGAGCAGCACATGCCCCTTTGCCTCACCTTCATTGATCTCACGAAAGCGTTCGACCTGGTCAGTCGGAGTGGTCTTTTCAAGCTTTTGAAGAAAACCGGCTGCCCCCCAAGACTATCAGCTGTCATCGAGTCTTTTCATGAGGATATGCATAGCACTGTGTGCTATAATGGTGCCACTTCAGAGCCTTTCAGAATCAGCAGCGGAGTGAAACAGGGATGTGTTTTGGCCCCAACTCTGTTCGGGATCTTCTTCTCGATGTTGCTGACCTATGCCTTCTGCAGATCTGAAGAAGGGGTATATCTTCATACAAGGACCGATGGAAAGCTCTTCAACATTGCCAGGCTTCGTTCCAAAACCAAGGTGGAAAAGAAGACCATCAGAGAAGCTCTCTTCGCAGATGATGCTGCGCTGGCTTCCCACAGTGAACAAGATCTCCAGAGGCTCGTTGATCGCTTCGCCCACGCCTGCAGAGTTTGGTCTCACAATCAGCTTGAAGAAAACTGAGATCTTAGGCCAAGGCTGTGAAGAACCACCATCTCTACACATTGGAGACTACGACCTCAATACTGTCCACCAAGTTCAGTACTTGGGGTCCACCATAAGTGCCAATCTCTCTCTGGATGCTGAAATCGGCGCCAGAATTGCGAAGGCCTCATCTGTTATGGCTAAACTGAACAAGCGGGTCTGGTCCAACAGCAGTCTCACTGCGAACACCAAAATGCAGGTGTACAGAGCATGTGTGTTGAGCACACTACTCTACTCAAGTGAAGCCTGGACCACATATGCCAGCCAAGAAAAGAGGCTCAACATTTTCCATCTCCGCTGCTTGTGACGCATCCTCGGCATCCAATGGCAAGACAAGGTGACCAACACAGAGGTCCTCCGTCGTGCGGGCATACAGACCATCTTTGCCCTTCTAAGCCAACGCCGACTATGCTGGCTTGGCCATGTGTGTCGAATGGAGGATGGATGCATACCCAAAGACGTTCTCTACGGCGAACTGGCAAACCGGAAGCGAACTCCAGGACGCCCACAGCTACGCTTTGTAGACGCATGCAAAAGGGACCTTAGAAGCTCAGGGATTGACCCAGGCTCTTGTGAGACTCTGGCGGAAGACAGGGCAGCGTGGCGGACAGCCGTTCAGCAAGGCGTTGTGAATGCGGAGAAGAGGAGAGCAGAAAGCGCAGATGAGAAAAGGGCTCTTCGCAAGCAACGTTCCAGAAACCAGACAATAGCGACTCAGTTTGTATGTGGCAGATGTGACAGAGATTGCCACTCAAGAATCGGCCTGCACAGCCACAGCAGAAAGTGCACGTCATGACCACAACGCCTCCTGGTGCAGACTATCATCTCCTGAGATGTAAAGAGGCCGACGATGAAGTGCTCATATTCTACGGTTTTTAGCTTTTCTGCCTAGCCAATGACAGAAGCTGTGCAGCTATCATAAAAATGAAAGGAATGAGAATCCTTGCTACCATTGGTGGCAGTCCCATGCACATGATCTTCCTCTTCATTCAACATCTGCAATTTTCTGACATGTATTGAATTTTTCTGAGCTATGTTTTTCACTTTTTCGTACTAACAAATGTGTTGCTGTGTTTGCATGCATATGCTTTTGTCCAAGGGGAAAGCTTACGTAGCTAGAATAGAAGGTAAAGCTCACTGATGTGCAGTTCTTCCCAGTTAACAGTCTGGATGACACTCAGATAGGCTTCTCACCATTCAGTTTGACTGCATTAGTTTCAGTCTGGTTTAAGAAAATTTTGTCACTGTTATTTTTGTTTAGAGCCCAGCCGACTGCATAGAGCCATATCAGGGCCATAACCAGTTCAAAACATAAAAGGAAAAGAAAATCAAGTACATTTATCAATGCATTCGTGCACATAATCCAAGGAGATGCCCCTGGCGCTGACCATTCCATCCAATTTATCGCTGAAATCGTTCCCTTTGGTTGGATGCCAGCGCTGGGCTACTCCGGCACTGACCCCGCACTCCAGGCACTGTCACCACCTTGTGCAAGAATTCCGCCTTCTTTGTTGTTACTTGAAAGGGCTAGGCTTGCTTCATTTTTTGTGATATTCAGTTTGTATTAAAGCATGGAAAAATAGTTTTGACACACTCAAGGTTTCAACAGACGTGTAGGGGAATTGTTCATGGTTATGTTCATGTGATTTTCTGCCTGGCCTCACAAATGGTTGTTGTGATATGTGAGAAAAAGTAACGTGTGTATGATAATGCTGAGGTGTGCGAGTAACTGAATCTGTCATGGAGTGGGAGAGAGCACATTCTTTGTCTGAGCGTGTTTTCCGGCTCAATTCTTTGTGTAGACTTTGTGGTGAACGTGTGAAATGACAAGTGAAAGACAAATGTAAGAATGTAAAACTTTGTTCAAATTGAACTGAAACCATTTTTTCCTGTTACAACGTTCATGTTCAAGAAGACTCTGAAAACAAACATCTGAAGTCAGTGTATGAAAGATGTTACAAGCGCTGAGCAATTCCAAGCACAGAACAAATGTGTGTTCACAAGCAACAGAAAACGCCGCAAAAAACAGTCAGAAAAGGGTCCCTCATCTGGACCGAATATGACCCATCTCTTTCAATCAGCCAGTGCACTGTGTGTTGTCATTTCACAAGCCAAAGCAAAGGTGGTAAACCACTAAAAGCCAGCAAACAGGCAAAGAAAAGACTGATTGACAGCATGCTTAGTAATAACTTGAAAACAGGCACCATTTCAACTATGACTAAGTGTGTGTGACATCTTTTTTGTGTGTGTTACACTCAAAGGACCAAAGGCAATTCTAATTCGCACTGGCAAAGAAAGCAAATTGTGAAAAAATGGTGTTTGGTGATGCTGTTCGTGGTTGAACTACTGACTTTTGGGCAAGCCAAGAGAAGGCGCTTTTCCACAGAAGACGAAGGTGAGACTGGTTGTCTGTCTTAACATTGCAGCAGTAGACACTTTGCTCTTTGTTGCATGATGCAGGGCCGGTTGAAAAACGGATAAATTTGTCGTAGTGGTATAACGGTTGATCACTAGCATTAACCGTCCGCTTCAGTTTCTCGAACAGAAACATGAACGTTCTGTATCTCCACCCGGCGTGTTTGGTATGCATGGAAAGCTTGTTTTAAGATCTATCAACTGATGACAAAAGCTGGGACATCAGCTTCTTGTAGAAATGTGCGTGTACATGTATAAACAACAACCATGTTTCAGTTAACTTCGCATTAACTTCGCACCGATCAGCTGTCAGCACACCGCCGACAGTGGTGTGTGTGATTCGCGAAAGAGCACGGCAGCAGTCTTTGCGGTACTGGCATGCGCTAATCTTACAACGGCCAGCGTGCTGTGTGCCAGGCAGGCAGGCTGGGTCAAGATAACACATTCCTCCACGCGGCGGGGAGTTTCCTCCCAACTAAAGGGAATGGAAAGAACAGCCATGCACAGGGGATTTAAAAAACATACCTGAGTACAAATTTAAACACAACCAAGGACACTAAAACGTATATAAAACGGGCATAAACTACCAAAAATTGCTTCAGCGTATCTCATTTCCTTGGAGTCAAAAATGCACTTAACACATGTACCCAATTATCAACCCTACGAGAAAGTACATAAGACTTTATTGAACACATACAGGTGAATGCACCAGCAGGACAGAAAATAATAGGAAGAAATGACAGGAAGCAAAAGAGGAAGAAAGAAACAAAGAGAATGACAGAAAAGAAGCAATTTCTAGCACAGAATTTCCAGGTGGGGATACTATTTATACTGAATGAGCCCCGGCATTCCAATGGGGGTAGAATTTTGTAAGTATGGCCTCCAGCTGACAAATGGACACGTGACCATGTTCAGGGCTGGGGAAGTGAAGCAGCAAGTCAGATCATTCCCTCATAAAGCTCAACTGTCAATAGTGAGGTTTCTTCCACATCGCTCCCCTACAACTATCCTATGTCTATGGGACTACTCTTACCCATTTCAGTTTTAGTGTCTACCACATCATTCCCCTAAACAGTGAGGTTTCTTCCACGTCGCTCCCCTATAACCATCATATGTCTATGTGACTACTCTTACCCATTTTAGTTTTAGAAAAGTGTCTACCACATCATTCCCCTAAATGGTGAGATTTCTTCCACATCGCTCCCCTATAAGTATCCTATGTCTATGGGACTACTCTTACCCATTTTAGTTTTAGAAAAGTGTCTACCACATCATTCCCCTAAATAGCGAGATTTTCTTCCACATCGCTTCCCTTCAACTAGGCAAACGAGGTGTCTACTGCATCATTCTCCTGTAACTATAAAGTGTCTACCACATCATTCCCCTATAGGGTGCATTCCCCTATAGGGTGCAAGTTTGTTATCACATTTATTTCCCTTTACACCAGAATGTCCAAGACAGCAAATCCATGTAGATTTTGTTGACTGACACTGTTCGTTGCTTTGGGCCAGTCAGGGAATCCAATTCCACTTTTCACTGTTTCAAGTGGGTTCATCGAGTCACTAGGACTGAAGCCTTGCCTCTCATCTCAACACTAGTGAAGTTAACCATTTCCAGGCATACATGACAGCCCCCATTTCCATTGTTAAATTGGGAGGTTGTGGTGATATATGCAATATTTTCTCTGTGTATGGCGCTTCCACTTAGGCAGTTATGCCCCATCCAGATTTGTTCACCAGTGATGCCCCATCCAGATTTGTTCATCAGTGATGCCCCATCCAGACTTGTTCACCAGTGACGCCCCATCCAGATTTGTTCACCAGTGATGCCCCATCCATATTTGTTCACCAGTGATGCCCCATCCAGACTTGTTCATGGTGAGTGAACCATCAGTATATATGACATCTCAGGGGTCGTCACTTATTTGCTGATTGAGTGGTTTGATTTTGATAAGTGATTAGTACAAACGGTATTTTCCTCCTGAATTAGCCAGCATGTTATTTCACAGACAGATGGTGGGTGGGACAAAAGGTAAATAATGTCTTACTTTCTGTTTGGTTTGGGTGACTGTGACTGTGATCCATTGACCTGAGCAGGGCTGGGTGTGTTCTGTCTCTCCCATGGTCGCCTCACATCTGCTGCAGCCGGTGGTGGTGCTGCAGGGGCAGCTGATGGCGCATCTGGGTCCTGTACAAACCATGTAATGAAACAGATAAACAAACCAGAAGCAGAAAAACAACAATGAAATACATACTGACGTCACATTATCAAGCGTAGGTGCAAATTTGGTAGAGTTAGAATTTTCCATCCCCGAGCAGTTACAGGGGATTACGATGTTGAAGACCTGAATTTCTTTGAAACAACCACTATAAGGGTGTTGTCCATACCTTCTCAGAACCAGGCGGACTGGGTTCAGTTTGCGAGCAGGACACCAATCTCGTATCCCTCTGTTTGGCACCACACCCAATCATGCTTATCCTTAAGCTTTCAGGATAAGAGCTCTAACCACCATCCTATCCTGTTCATGTCTCAAGACCATATAGGAATGACACTGCCGTTCTCCAACCTCTCTTTCAGCCTGGTTTCAGATAACCGTCTGAAAAAAGTACCATGCTTAATCATGATGAAACTCTCCCTATGGCTCCACTGGGAGAAGTCAGCCTGAATTTCATGCATATGCATGCACACAAGATGGACAAAGTTGAAACAAAATGAACTGTCAAGTCAGCCACATATCTGTACACTACAGCATGTAAACTCAATAAACACAATATGAAATATGAACTGTGAACTTTCTCTGCCTTTTATGTTCTGTTTTCTTATCTCAACTTTACAATTAATTCCAAGTGAGCCATGCATTTTCCCAGTGTCTCACCTGTCCTGCATTTTCTGCCTTGGCACGACGGGCAGCAAGCTTCTTCTGCATTTCGCTCATCATGTCCACAATGCCTCCACCACCGCCGCCACCACCACCACCGCCACTGTTGCGACCTATGGTGCCACTGCCAGATTCTATACCAGGGCTGGACTCTTCAGGCTGAAACACAGCATACAGTGTTCAGTCAGGTGTTCATTCTAAATATTTCTTAATTTTAATTCCATTATCTCATTTCTTAAAAAAATAACTAAAAAACAAAACAAAAACAAATGAACATCAAAGTTTATCATTACTGTCATCATTATCATTATTCAATTACACAGTAAGTGGTCAACATTTCCCCCATAATAGAACACTCCAATTTTTATGTCTTCATAATGAGTCACTCATGTTTCTCTAATACATTATTATTACATAAACTTTCAGTACTGGTTATCTGCGTGAGTAATTAGTGGACAACGTGAAGGAGAAAAAGATCCAGATATACAACTACATGATTCACGTGCTTCCATGTTAACCATCCAAGCTTTCTTTGACCAATCATTCACATTTACTTTAAAAAAAAAAGGAAAATTATTTTTAAACCTCTCTAATTAGCAATGCCGCATGAAAAATTGAAATTGGGTTTTGAGTTAAAAGATTTATATGGTTTTGAAGATATTGTTGTTCTGAGTAAAAAGCAGTTTAAATTTTTCAGATCGGACTATTAGTTCACGAGATATTCGAATTTGAAGCGTCAAAAATTTCTTAAATTTTGGTACCACGTCTTAGTGGGACAAAGAAGGACCAGCTGTCACAGAACAAACCCATCAAATGGCATGGTATGCTGATTTTGCTGGAAATGACATTCATTTTGTAATTGTGAGAGACAGACAGGACCAAATGTCATAAAATTTTGATCGTTGATGTATTTTTGTATGCCGAATTGAATGAAACCATTATCGTAACTCTGCGACGAGCCATTTTTGTCTTATTACAGGAAACATGTGATATTTGGCATGTTTTATCTGTTTTTCATTAATAATTGCCCATATTGTATTAATAACAGACAAAAATGAAGCTAGAAACAAAACAAGGATATATAATCATTTCATGAGATAGATATAAAATCATTTTGCTCATCGTTCAAGTGTCTTATTACTGCAAATTAAACCAAAAAAGTCACGACTCGCTACTTCAGTAGTCTTATGAATAATTTGTAATATTTCATCAGTTTCTGTACATATAAAAGGAAATCTGAGAATCAATGACTTCTGGAATCACTTAAAAGTTAAATAGTTGAAATATTAAAAATTACTGCATGCTTTTATGCTGCAGGCCATCCAAAAATATCATCTGATCAATATTCTACTAAAAACTAAACACACACACATACACATACACATACAACACATACACATACACACACACAGAGGAAAACATATCAGACAAGATTTTTGCACAGTACATTTGATTTTTATTTTATTCATCAGTGTTTAGAAAACTGACTGACTGACTGTGGATGAGTCAAGTCCCCGAACACTTAGCACAGCCAGCGTCTAAAGAAAACTTCTGGGAGGATATGGGACCGCTCGCCATTCAGGAACAGGTCACTTAACTCCTAGTCCTACAATAGAGAAATATATGAATTTCTGCATAATATATACTATTCATTGAGAAACTGGAAAGGAAAGGAAACCATAATGCATAGTCTCCACATCAATATTACTTTAACATTAAGCCCAAACTCGCGACTTTGATTTTTAGCATATTACTGGTAAAAATCCATCAAAGCAGAGCAATCCTGCTAAGTGTTTCCAGTGTACTCTTGCCCTTTAATACAAATCAATAATAGGCTACTACTAAATAAGATGCAATCTTCCCGTTAAAACAAATTAATGACAATAGGCATATCCTTTCCAGATACTGACTACAAATTGAAACAACTACGTAAGCTAATGGATGGCCTACTTTACAAATAATACAACTCACAGCCTTCTATTCAGTTTCAAAACCTAAATAAAGAATATTATAACAATAAACAATGAACAGAAGATTTTGTTTTGTGACATTCTAAATCTCTATGTGTATTAGTGTGTGTGTGTGTTGTCAGAGAGAGAGAGAGAGAGAGAAAAAGAGAGGATCATGCCTGTTAACAATGACTTGGATATGAATGTACTGGGGCCTATTTACTTATTTATTCATTTTTTGTTATTTATTCATTTTTTGTTCTTTGAGAGAGAGAGAGAGAGAGAGAGAGAGAGAGAGAGAGAGAGAGAGAGAGAGAGAGAGAGAGAGAGAGAGAGAGATTCATGTCAAGGAAAGTACATTGACTTGCACAGAATTGTTTGTTGATTTGAAAAAAAATTATTTAGATCTGTTTATTCATTCATTTAAAATTTGAGTGAGAGAGAGAGAGAGAGAGAGTTGGAGGACGCGGGTTACCCCTCTGTTTGGGCAAACCCATTTTCCACGGCCCCGGGAAGCCCGTCGATCACATAGCATTTTTAGTAGTAAGCTCGCCCATCATGGGGTGAGCAAGTCTACACAGCGACATGCGAATTAGCATGACCTCGGGAAGGAAATGGTTGACAAACCAAGCTTCGGCTAACAATTCCGAATCGAGTTCAAACGCAGTAGTCCTTTTCTTGAAAAATACAATGTTACAGATAAAACAGAACTTGATCTGTTGATTGCTAGATTTAGATCTAGTCTTTGACAGCGCAAAACTTGCCGAGCTGAAACTTGCACAGCGTTGTTTCGCGTTGTAGGCCTACTCAGGCTACTGGCGTCGGCACATTCCGACGTTGATCTGGTATAGATCCTCATGTAAAAAGTTGGCGTACGGCCGTATTTTAAATCAAATTGATTTCATATTACACATGCATATAGAAAAAAGCATGTAAAATCGAATCCCGCCGACGACAAGTTCCAAAAATGGCGACTTGCCTGCAAACTTTTCCGATGAAAAAAAGCAAAACTTTGGAAGCGTCGATCTCTGTTCGAAACTGGCACACACAGGTGTCGTCGGGATATATCATTCTGTTACATTAATTCTCATTGGCTGCAAAATTACAATGTGATTGGTTCACAAATATAGCCGTACCGACCGAAATAGTGAAGCATCCCGAACAAACTTCGATTCTAAACGCATACCATATCCGCGATTGCGCCCGAAGCGCGGATTTTCGACTTTCTCATCAAATAACTAATTCCAATTTCGCTCTAAATATATAAAAAGGCAATCATTCAAATCTTTATTCATTTCTTATTCACATAAGACAAAAAATAAGAATGAAACACCGCTTAAAGAGGCAGTAATACTTGATTGAACCGAAGACCCCCCCAGTTTTGCGGCCGGCCCCGGTTTTCCCCAATTTTTGGTACCACAAATTTGACGTCGCGTTTCGGTTCGCACGGCATTGCTACTCTAATGAGTAAATACCTTAACCAATACACAAGAACAAATAAACTGCTTTAAGAACACTGACTTCTAAAATCAGAATTTAATCATAAAAAAGTGAGGATATGACCAAACAACAAGAAAATAAAAGGAAAAACACACACACAAAAATTCATGAAGAGGAATAAGAAGAGGAGCAAGTCAAAATGACATCTGCATTGAAGTAAATCAGTCTTCATTCACTGATATGTTATGGTACTCTACTGGTTAAATATACTTCAGTACTACTTCAGTGATTTGATGAGACAGTGTCATGAAAAGGAGACGACCAAAAATGAACTGGGAACAGACGGTAAACAGAGATTTACAACTGGTGGATAGTCACTGCAGTAATTGCCCTGGGCCTCTCTGCTAACCAAGCCCACTGGAATGGTCTTGCTGCCCCAAGCCACTGAAACAGTCTTGATGCTTCATGCCACTGGAGCAGTCTTGATGCCTCATGCATCACATGACACAGGAGTGTTCACATCTAATAATACCAAGAAAAGCATGCACTCTGCAAGGAAGTACCTACCTTCTCTGTACGTCTCAACTTGGCACCTTGCAAGGCAGCAGCCAACCCGCCAGAGTTGGCCGCTGTACCAGCACTGGCAGCTGGAGGAGGTGGAGGAGCAGGCGGGGCACCAGCAGCAGGTGGGGGTGGGGGTGCTGGGGGAGCAGGAGGTGCAGGAGGGGCTGGTGGTGCAGCAGGAGCTGGGGGAGCAGGGGGGACTGCGGGGGTGGGTGGTGCTGCTGGTGGGGCGGGTGGTGCTGGAGGAGCAGCTGGCTGAGGTTTGGCAGCTGGGCCAGGGTCATACATCCCTAGGAAACAGGGTGTGTTCGAGTCATTTACCATGATACTGCAGAGAGTAGTGAGTAAGTGAGTGAGTGAGTGAGTGAGAGAGAGAGAGAGAGAGAGAGATACAGAGAGAGAGAGACAGACAGACAGAGAGAGGTGTGTGTAGGTGTGTGTAGGGTGTGTGTGTGTGTGTGTGTGTGTGTGTGATGTAAGAATGGATAGCTGAATGAGTATGAGTGTGTTGAGCGTAAGGTTAGAAAGAAAAATTGAGTGAGTGAGTGTGTGCACATGTGTGTGTACATATGTGAAAGGGAAAAAAGCCTGTGTGTGTGTGTGTGTGTGTGTGTGTGTGTGTGTGTGTGTGTGTGTGTGTGTGTGTGTGTGTGTGTGTGTGTGTGTGCGTGTGCGTGCGCGCGTGCGCATGTGCATGTGCATGTGTGCGCGTACATATAAGAATGAACAGTTGAATGAGTATATGTGTATTGAGACTAGTGAGAGACAGGTTAGAAAGAAAACAATAAGAGTGAGTGTGTGCACATTGTGTGTGTGTGTGTGTGTGTGTGTGTGTGTGTGTGTGTGTATGTACGTGTGTGTATGTGTGTGTGTGTGTGTGTGTGTGTGTGTGTGTGTTGTGTGTGTGTGTGTGTATGTGTGTGTAGGCAGCAACTTTGCATTCATCATCTAACCACTAACATACAATATGCTGACGTGGATGTGTGTGTCAATACAGACATTAGTTATTCTGATTATGTCAAAACATTACAAGCAGTGATGTAAAGACTTTGGACTTAATGTTACTCTTCATCAAGATCATGTTTTTACCATTCTCTCTTAGTTAACCTTCGAGAACATATGACGTATTTCACAGACTGACTATGTATATATCATCAACATCATGTCAGAAGAATAAAAACAAGACCGTACAGTGGATTTCATATTCAGTCTTTGTGCCACATTTCATGATTTGTTACTGATTCATAACAACTGGGAAATCCTTGGTAACCACCTCTGTTTGCTAACCCTGCCCCCCAATTCCACTTTCCATCTCACCAAAAATTACAAAAACAAAACATTAAATGAACAACTCTACCCCAACCCCAAAAAAATTTCAAAAAGGAGTACTCAAAGACGTATGTTTATTTAAACATTTATGTTAGAGTACTGGTTGCATTCTGCATAAACTGTGGGCCTAATTTACCCAAAATGAGCTGAAAAATCTTTGTTGACCAAAAATGCAGAGTCCTACCCAAGACACCTCAAAAGTCTGGAGTCTTGAACTGACCATACACAGTTGGAAAGTGATAAAGGATGAAGTTTCTATTCATCTTCAGGCAACAATGATCACCCAAAACTTAGGTCATGGACTACTAGACTGAACACATTTACATATTTTTTTCTCCAAGAATTAACAGCAAATAAGTCCACAAATCACAATGTATAAGTGCTGTACTGAAGCATGTCAGCAAAACTGAGTAATATGTCTTACAGACAGTAACTGTTCTGCTGTATTTAGAAACTGAAAGTTCAAGCTTTCCATAAACCTACAGAAAAACTCACCTCCACCTGATGTCTGTCTTCTGTGAGTCTGATGATCTTCACGATGTACACTGAAACATTACAAAGAAATAATGTCAATCCAATAACTACATGAATTGCTAGCGATATGATCTTGAGCCCTACTTATTCAAATACTGTCACAAGAATACCTTTCAATCTACCTATTACATGAATTTCTAACAGTAACTATAATAACCACAGGAGCATAAAAAAACCCCACATAACCACAGATTACACTGTGCCTGTGCAACCGATTTAATTCTTTTTCAGAAGTTGTTTTAATCATAATAAAACATGCCAATGAGTATCCTGCATGCTACTAACATTTCAAATCTATTATTTTTCTTATCTAGCATAAATAAACCTTTCTCTGTTGTGTGTTCACTGATTTGCTCTGAGGAATGTTTTAATACTCCCCCCTAACAGATTGTCACATACTGACATAGCTGAGTTGGGAGTGCAAGTCAAAATGAAGCCTGCATTGACTTAAATGTAAGTTTTCATTTACTGATACGTTATGGTTCTCCAATGTTTAAATACACATCAAGTATTATTTCAGCAATTTGATGAAACACTATCACAAAAAAATCTGTTAAAAATAATGCAGATGGATTGAACGCATTCTTCAAGTAAATAGATGGATCGTACAGTGATTGCTTTTCACTTACACATCATCAAATTGCTGTTTTA
>JAPXFY010000012.1:33209245-33289245 GCA_030674185.1 Monoplex corrugatus | reverse complement strand
ATCTTACTGATATTTTTTTTTTTTTTGTCATGGACACACAAATGAACACTTCTCTCTTGTCAATATGAAACAATAAAATATCCCTTTTCATTTTCTAAAGAGTGATGCAGAATGACAAACACAGAAAATACACAGACATGAGATTTGTTTGTGAGCCTAAACTGCAACTGAATAACTAGAAGCTGCTCAAACCAAACGTCTCACACAGACACAAATGCACACACACAAAGTATATACTTCTAGAAAACAGATTCAGTATCACTTAATAATTAGTCAGACCCATAATGAGAAAGTGAACAGTTTTTCTCAGCAACAACTGACTACAGAATGAGGACAAAAATATGTTGGTTTTCCCTATCTAGATTTCCTGTTTTGAAAGCAACAATTTGTTGAAACAAAATGACCATCGCATAAGGAAAATTCTGATAACTATCAACATTATATAACAATCATACGAAAACATTATACAGACATTGATCTCTGCGATGGGATACACTCTGCATATTTTGTGGCACAATGTTTTAGATACAGACATCATCATGGTGGATAAATATGTTGGTTTTCCTTATTCAGATTTCATGTTTTCAAAGCAACAACTTGTTAAAACAAAATCACCCTCTCATAAGGAAAATTCTTACAACAATCAACGTTATATGATGACACATCACACCCAAACATTATACAACATCTCACTGGTCTGAGTGATGTCTATGCATAATTTGTGGCACATTGTTTGAGATACAGACATCATCATTGTTTGAGATACAGACATCATGAGAGTGTGTGTGTGTGTGTGTATTAATACAATAAAAAAAAATACTTTGAATAGTTTGATAAACACAAAGCAGAGATTACATTTAAAAAAAATAGGAAGAGAGAGAGGGGGGGGAGGGATAGTGGAAGAGAGAGGGGGAGGGAGAGAGAGGGGAAGGGAGAGAGGGAAGGGAGAGAGGGGGAGGAGAGAGGGGAAGGGAGAGAGGGAAAGAGGAAAAGAGGGAAAAGAGAGAGAGAAGAAGGGGGAGGAAGAGAAGAAAAGAGAGGAGAGAGAGAGAGCAGAGAAAAAGAGAGATCCCAATCCAGGTGATAAGAGAATGAAAAGTTCATAATTCGGTCAACATATCAATATACAACAACACATTGGATTCTGCCAAATGCTGTCAGTACACCTTACTCGAAAATTACATAGATTTCTGTAACTTGGAAAAACAAAACAAAACAAAACAAAACTAAAACAAAACACTACAGAAACATCAATTTCAAGCCAAATGACTGACCTGTTGACATCTACCCCTCCATGTGAACTGTTAACAGCAGCAGGATGATGAGCGTTGCTGACAGCTGACTGAGCATATACTGTGGGCTGTGGGGGTGGAGGCGCTGGGGTGGCTGGAGCTGGGGTACGATACATATCTGGAGGCAATAATCAATGTGCTTCAATCCCATTTAAGTACGATACATGTCTGGAGGCAATAATCAACATTTTTCAATCCCATTTAAGTACGATACATGTCTGGAGGCAATAATCAACATTTTTCAATCCCATTTAAGTACAATACATGTCTGGGGGCAATAATCAATGTTTTTCAATCCCATTTAAGTACGATACATGTCTGGAGGCAATAATCAACATTTTTCAATCCCATTTAACCCTGATCGCGGTTGTCGCGACAATAGTTGCGCCCCTTTCTCACTGCTAGCACAGGGAAGTCGCGACAATGAGCGCGCTGGTCAGTGACCGACTTTCGCGAGGTCAAGGACGCGTCCCCTCAGTGGAAAATTCCACTGACCGTGTCAAGTGCGTAGTTGCTTGACTGAAGCGCCCTGTAACATGTATATTCAGCAGTTTGACTGAGAGTTTGAGTTTGTGGAGTCCTTTTATCCAGAGGGCGTGGCGACACTCAAAATGGCTGGCAGACGACGACGCGACCAGTTTAGAGATTTTTTGAACGAATTTTTTGCGGACGAAATCGCCGATGCCCGGGAAGGTGAAGACCTGCAAGATGTCTTGGAGGGTCTTATGCTTCCTGGAGATGCCAGGCAGATCGACCAGGCCCCATCCAACAGAAATTTTGACGATGATGTGGCGGAGGGGTGGATGAGCGAGGAAGGCGAACTCGTCAACATGCCATTCGCGAGAGAGTCGCGACTGCTCGTTGATGACAACTTCCCCGATAATCCCCAACCTCTTGATTTCTTCTCTCTATTCATTGATGAGAGAATCATCGATCTTTTAGTTGAGCAGACTAACCTCTACGCCCAAAGAAAGATCGATGCTGGCAACCTGAAACCACACTCTAGGTAAGTTTCCATTTTTTGTTTCGTATACGCCCCCTTTCGCGTCTTCCTCTCTCTCTATTTACCTCTCTCTCTCTCTCTCACATTTTACCTCTCGTTCCCGTTCTCTTTCTTTCTACACTCTCTCCTCTCTTTTTCATCTCTCGTTTGCTCACTTGTTTGTTTGTTTGTTTTTTTGCTGAAATAGTTATTTCCTCCATTGATTTGCCCACTCTTCTGTTTTTTTCTGTCTCTGCTCCTCCTAGCTCCCTCTCTGTGCAATTCATGTGTTTCTTTTGAGTAATTTAGAAAGGAGACTTAGGTGTGTGAGCTTTTCTCTGTGATGATTTTCTACATCAATGGCAGATTTTGTTTTTCTCCTCACTGTAAATGAACTTGTTACAATCCCTCTCTATCATTGGTTTTCTCTTTTTGCCTTGAATGAAAAAAATGTGGTTGTGTGTGTTTGTATGAGTGTGTTTGTTCTTTGATTGTTTTAGTGAAGCATTGTATCAGAGTGTGCATGTGTATGCTAGCAAATATGTTTATGCAAGCATATGTGTGTGTGTATGCGAGTGTGTGTGTGTGTTTACATGTTATGCTTTTTTTTTTTTTTCTCTTTCTCTGTGTGTAACAAAGTGGGTTTATTCCCAGGTTGCATCACTGGAAACCTCTGACCAGGGCAGAGATGAGGGTGTTTCTGGCACTCTGCATTTCAACAGGCCTCGTCATCAAGCCTACCATCCCAGAGTACTGGTCAGCGGATGAAATCACAGAGACACCATTTTTCGCCAAAAACATGACATCTCTGCGTTTTGAAGCCATCCTCAGTAACTTCCATCTTGTGGACAACACAGAGGATGACTTCACCGACCCCCTCTTCAAAGTGAGGCCTTTCTACAACCACCTGCGGGCCAAGTTCCTGGTCTACTCGCCAGAAAGGGACATCAGCTTTGACGAAGCGACATGTCCCTGGAAAGGCAGACTCCGCTTCCGGGTGTACAATCCTGCCAAGCCTACCAAGTTTGGCATCAAAATGTATGAGGCATGTGAGGCCAAGTCAGGGTATGTGCTTGGCATGGATATATACCAGGGTTCCACACGAGGCACCGACTTCTCCGAGGCACTGGGCATCGAGCAGGAGCTGAACATCACCACCCGCACTGTCCTCGGCCTTCTCAGCTACAGTGGATTGTTGGACCAAGGGCATCGCGTTTACATGGACAATTACTACACCAGTCCAGAGCTCTTCACCCAACTCTATCTGCTGAACACCTATGCTTGTGGTACAGTGCGTACAAACAGGCAAGGCATGCCACGTGTCTTCAAGAAGGCGAAGAGGAGGGCAGATAGAGTTCAGCTGACCCAGGGACAGAGCATCTTCAGGCAGAATGACCATCTTCTGGCCCTGAAGTACCATGATAAGCGCGATGTCCATATGCTAACAACAATCCACAGCCCCACTGAAGTCAAGCTGGACAAGCGGGATGAGGCAGGCAACCCCATCTGGAAACCAACCTGCATTGTGGACTATATCCGCAATATGGGGGGGGGTGGACACTTCTGACCAAATAATTGGTAATTATTCCCTGCTGAGGAAAACTGTGAAGTGGTGGAGGAAACTTTTCTTCTATCTCTTCACAGTAGCACTCTGCAATGCTTACTGTCTCCACCGGAAGTTTGCCAACAATACGTTGACACACTATCAGTTCCGGAGAGAGATTGTGCGTCAGCTGATTCTCCAATCTCCTGATGCACCAAAGCCAGTTGGCAGAGGGAAGAAGAGTCTGAACCCCCCACTGAGGCTGACTGGCATGCACAAGCCTGTACATCACATTGCCAAAGAAGGAGCCAAGAGGAAACGCCCCATGCGTGACTGTGTTGCATGCAACAGACCCAAAAAAGATCGTGCTGGGTTCAAGCGCAAACAGTCGGCCTTCAAGTGTGAGCAGTGTGATGTAACCTTGTGTGTGCCAGAATGCTTCAATATATACCACAGCAGGGTGGATTTCAAGAGGGTTTTGCAGCAGCCTGGTGAGCCTGCCCCTGGTCCTTCTGGGGACCACTGACAGTCTCATCAACACGCCTGTCCTCACCTGACATTTCACCTGTTTGGCAGAGGTATTTACCTTCATGTTGATTTATATTTGATAATGAATTGATGAGCAGTATTCCTCATTCATTTCTGAACATATTTTGTATAACATTTATTGTTCAAAAACAAATAGTTTTTGAGATATAGCTCATTTAAACTTACTACCGTTTTTTTTTTTTTTTTTCTGTTCGTTATATGACCAAACACAGTGTTTACATAGGTACGAATTATAACCAGGATAAGGGTTAAGTACAATACATGTCTGGGGGCAATAATCAACATTTTTCAATCCCATTTAAGTGCAATACATGTCTGGAGGCAATAATCAACATTTTTCAATCCCATTTAAGTACGATATATGTCTGGAGGCAAAAATCAACATTTTTCAATCCCATTTAAGTACGATACATGTCTGGAGGCAATAATCAACGATTTTCAATTCCATTTAAGTACGATACATGTCTGGAGGCAAAAATCAACATTTTTCAATCCCATTATTGTATGATACATATCTGAAGGCAATAATAATTTTTTCAAGCCCACATAAATACTAGGTTTGATTTTTAAAAAAATGGTGAGTAAGACAAAAATGCATAAACAAACACTACGTTTCTTTCACCACTGCCCAAAGTATTACCCAACAAACAATTTAAAAGGAAAACAAAATGTTCACCTGATGAAAGAACCCGAAGATCAAATGCTAAATCATTTCATGCTTAATAATCAGACACGGGATCACTCAAGCATTCACAATAAACTGATGTTCTAAATGCCCTGACCCAAAAGACATCAAATCTTTTAAAAACGATTTGTGTTAATTGATCAACTCAACTAGTAAACAATTTCATTGAGATCATAAATATCATTAAAGAGTAAAACTCAGCAAGTTGTTTAAGCCTGTTCCAATCAGAATTATTCAATAATGCAAGTTCTAATACAAATGAACTGAACTATCCAAAATATTCACTTTACTTACTCATGAGAGCATCCAAGGCGGTGATCATGGCCTGGGAAAAATTCTCTGCTTCTTCTCGACTAGCAAAGTTGAGGCCATACACCTGACGATTGTCACGCCACTGGTGAAAGGTAGGGGTTGCTTGGTTGTATTTCAACCCTTTCAAAATAGCACAGTTTATCACCACCTGTGAAAAGCAATTTAACATGTTTAGTCTCAGCCCTTTCAAAATAGCACAGTTCATCAACATCTGCAAAAAACTATCTACAATGTTTACTTTCAAACTAATGCAAAAAAAAAAACCTTTATGTTACACAATCATTACAAATACATAAACAAATGAAGAAAACACTGCCTGCAAAACTAGTATCCCTTAAGTGTGCTTCACCTCTGTTGTAACACCAGAAAACTAAGGATACTGATCCATAAGCAAAGATAAACACACACACACACAACAGTAGAATTACTTTCAGCTGCTATTCCATCTCTCTCCATCTCTGCTGAACAACTGATATTCATCAGTGAGACTGACTACAAATGTTAAGATGATATTCATAATGTAGTTAGTGGGAATAAGGATGGTATGTTACTCTAGGGACCAATTATGTTGCAGACTTACTACAGCTATTCTCTCAAGGCTGTCTTTACGCTTTCTACCAGTACCATGTGATAATTACATTAACAACACTACTTATACTAATAACACCACTGTGCAAACAGTCAGCACAGGCACTTCACAAATCCAAGAAATTACATACATTTTATGCCTGCAGACACAGAAAGTTTCTAACATCCCACTGATATCATATTCAGTGGAGTCCACCTATAACAACATTTTGTGATGAATTTCCAATGTACTCTTTTATTTTTCCTGTCCACTTCCTTCTCTTTCCCTCTTGTAAAAAAGTGTCTGTAATGAACAAAATGTACAACTGTGCACAGTGAACTCCTCTTTGCACAAACGAGGTATTGTTTTCCCAAAGGCCAATCTTGCTATGTATAATTTTGTCCTCTAACGAACAAGCGTTCAAGACTGGTACAAATGCAGCACAGTACACAGTGTGTACAGCACAGTGATCAGCGTGACGTAACACAAGAAGCAATGTGAGTGTGAGTGTGAGTGTGAGTGTGAGAGTGTGTGTGTGTGTGTGTGTGTGTGTGACTCTGTGTGTGTCTGTTTGTGTGTGTGTGTGTGCACGTGCATGTGCTTCTTTTTTTGGCTCCTTCACTGACTGACGCATAAAGCTGGCTAATAAACATCATAATGATGGCACATAAAACAGGGGACTGTAAACGTCATAATGATGACATATAGAACAGGAAATGTGAATAACATCTGAACTCCACCAGCAAGACAGCAAACAATCAGTGTTGTGTTAGGCCACTGAATTTTGTTACTTGTAGCTATCTTGAGCTACTGCTGAATTTTTGGTGTAAGTGAACCCCACTGATTATATTACTAATATCAGCTCCAATACCCTGCAAACGCCTTCAAAAAGTTATTTAAAAAAGAAAAAGAAAATAATGTCAAACAGCACCGTTTCATCAACTTAACTTTATGACCTCAAAGTTGCGTCTGTCTATAATTTCATTTCTCTCTCTTTCTCTCTCTCTCTCTCCTCACACACACACACACTCTCTCTCTCTCTCTCATTCTCTCTTGCATGCGCTCATACACTAGCACATGCGCGTGCATGTGCACACACACACACACACACACACGTATTTTAATGTTTTCCCAACCTGTCTCTCTCAAATGACAGCACATGTATCTCTTTGATTTCCTTACGCTTTATCAGTTTATGTCTTTAAATCATTCATACATTGATTTATATTTTCTTCTGTGTTGAGACATGTAGATCTGCAAAGAAAAGTTTGAAAAACAGCCTTCAGCTGGTAACTTCTAGTTCTACCTTTATCACTGGAAAATAAAGTGCCATCTCTCTCTCTCTCTCTCTTCTTTCCCTTCCAATACTCTCTGTGCACTCTTCTTTCCCATACCTCATGATCTTGAAGCTTTCTGCCGACCACTCTGAATGTGTTGTTGGCAGTATGATGATAGATCTGAACTTTGGACAGTCCTTGTGTGTTGCCACTTGGAACCCATTTTTTGCTCTGATCATCGTAGATCATCACAGAGGCCCGTGACGAGACAATAGCAACTTCACTAAAATGAAAACAAAACATCACAGAATTTATAAGATACTATTTATAGCCCTGTCAAACAGAATGATAGAATGAAAGTGAGTACTGAGTTAACAAGACAAGACAAGATGCTTATTTTTGGTCAATTGGTCTTTCGTCCAGCAGTTGGTGGATAGGGTGCATGAGTGTATGGGTTAAGTATTTATTTTTTTGTTCTTTTCACATCAGGCAAGCAAGTTCTGTTGCTTCTGTCCTAAAGTTTTCTTCGTGCATAAAATTTGTTTCCTCGTCACCTCTTGTGTATGCTTGACATTACAAAGGCCAGCTGTCTTGGTTTGTTAATTGTATATATATATATATATATGTGTTCTCATTCTACTGTCATGTGTTTCTGGCTTCTAACTGCTTGACTGCTGGCAGCTGCTTTGATTTAGCCCTGTCAATCACAGAAATCAATTCAAAGCCGTGTGAAGAAGTGATGATTCAGCCCTGTCAATCATAGAAATCAATTCAAAGCCGTGTGAAGAAGTGATGATTCAGCACTGTCAAACACAAAAATCAATTCAAGGCTGTGTGTAGAAGTGATGGATCAGCCCTGCCAAACACAAAAATCAATTCAAGGCTGTGTGTAGAAGTGATGGATCAGCCCTGTCGAACACAAAAATCAATTCAAGCTGTGTGAAGAAGTGATGATTCAGCCCTGTCAAACACAAAAATCAATTCAAGACTGTGTGTAGAAGTGATGATTCAGCCCTGTCCAAACAACAAAAATCAATTCAAGGCTGTGTGTAGAAGTGATGATTCAGCCCTGTCAAACACAAAAATCAATTCAAGCTGTGTGAGAAGTGATGATTCAGCCCTGTCAAACACAAAAATCAATTCAAGACTGTGTGAAGAAGTGATGATTCAGCCCTGTCAAACACAAAAATCAATTCAAGGCTGTGTGTAGAAGTGATGGATCAGCCCTGCCAAACACAAAATCATTCAAGGTTGTGTGTTAAACATGAACAGTTTTTCAAGTTATTATACCAACTTTTCTTCACCCCAAAGAATCTGCTCCATAATAGTACCATGACTTTTTAAAGTCAGAGATATTTTCGGAGTTACATCCTTCCATGCTAGCTATTGTATAAAGGATGTTAAATTTTCACAACTTTCCAAGTTATTTACTCTACAATGGACTGTAAAACTTTCTCAGTATGAAAAGAATCTCACTAAGTGCTACACAATATCTGAATTCAAAATAAAAAAATGTTCTCTAGTACTTCTAGTAGAAGGGCTCAGATTATATTTGATGGTCATAGCTCTATGGGCAGTTTCAAGGAAACAAAAATACAGGCACGTTATCAGTATTCCTACGTGGTGAATTCTTTCATTTATACATTTTTTATTTCATATTGTGTTTTACTTTGGCTCATCAGTTTCCAAACATTTCCTTGAAATATAAACAGACAGCTTGCCAAACATTTCCTTTACATATCAACAAACAGCTTCTGAATAATACTTTTGTCAAGATTATTGTCATGCAACAGACTCTCACACAAATAGAAAAATCTCTCTTTCAATTCATAAAATAAATAAACAAAACTAAATAAGCTCAACATATCAATCAATCACTTGGAAGAAGGGTTTATCAAAATAAACTTTTCATGATCTCAAAATTAAATAATACACACACAACAGCAATACTCCTTGTCACGATGCACAAACAACAAAATTCATTCATGACAGGATAACAAAAGTCAACCCTACATCACAAAAACTGTTTCTTCAGTGTTCTGTTTCAGTCACATCATTTATAAGTATAAAACCTCAAACCTCTTCTGATCACAATTTCAAAACTGTAAATGCTTCAATCTGGAAGTCCTTTTTGCAAAAACCTCTGGCAGCCAGTATATTCTTCTTCATGGAGAGCATACCCAGGAGCCAATAACATAGTATTCCTCAGTACCATAAAAATAGATTAGGGATACATTCTGCCTTCTCAAAATCATTTAATCTCTCTAACAAATTCAAAACCACAGTTCACCAAAAACTTCCAAATTCAAAATTATAGTTCACTAAAACTTTTTCAAAGTGGCTCACTTTTCACAAAAAGAGTCTCTCCAAATACACAAATGGCTCACTTTCTATCATGGTTCCACCCCACATCTTCCAAATATTCAAAATCACCATACACAAAAGCACAAGAACACCACAAACCAGAATTTGCTTTTTCCTGTCTTTACATAATTCAGTAAAAAGTTACAATCAATTCTTAACTCAGGAAAAAGAAACCAAAACCACACATCTACTTTCACAACTGACTGTGACATAATTCACATTTAAAGCTGCAGTACAGGCAATAAAAAAAACATGAAAAATTAACAAAACTAATAAACCACTTCCTGTGTAATACATTTACAGCTTAAAGAAAGAATTGATGTGTGTGTGTGTGTGTGTGTGTGTGTGTGTGTGTGTGTGTGTGTGTGTGTGTGTGTGTGTGTGTGTGTGTGTGTGTGTGTGTGTGGTGTGTGTGAAAACTTTATTCAAATTTATCATACAACACACCCACCCACCCACCCACCCACCCACACAATTTTCTCCTAATTTCTAACTGATCACTACTGTAAAATAATGAATTTCCTAGCATACAATAAAACCCTAAAGAACCCTAGAACAAAAAAACCAACCGAAGGGAGGGAAAACTGCCCAAAAACAACATATATAAAATAAAACAAAAATAAAACTATATCAAACTAAACACACATGCATAAACCAAGCGACAAAGAGAAAATGATCTGGGGGATGGGGGTAGGGATGGCAGCGGGGAATTATTCAGGAGAAAAAAATCCTCAAGAAATAGCAGTCAGTAGTTTTGTTTACTTTCTGCAGCTCCACAATATCAAAAGCAAGTGAACTACCAAGTACCAAACTTAATTCTGCTGCTTTAATTCTGACAGCTGTTTTGTAAAAATAAATATTCAAATCTAAAAGACTCCAGCTACTGAGCTGCAAACTATACAAAGTATTTTTTTCTTTAAAAAGCTTTTATAATGCACCATGCATGTTGTATCATAATACAAATGATGTGGAAGATGGACTTAAAATTTCGAGAAATGACGCATATATATATATATCTATGTAGAACATTTGGCTACACATCCAATTAGTACAAGGAAGCTCATGCATCCTGCGTGCTAAGCCTTCAATATTCAAGAAACTGATGCTTCCTGTTTGCTGTGCACTGATAAGCTTCTCTCTTCATGTTCTCGTCCAACGAAAGTTAGCATTAACACAAACTGTCTTTTAGTACTGCAACCTTCACTTTGAGCACATGGAAATAAAGTGTTTACTCTAAGACATCAGGGCTGAGAGCATTCTCAATTCAATGACATCATATTTGATGCCAGTAACTGAAAACATGAAAAACTAGCCATACTCGGATTTCTTTTATAGCAGTGAATATGACTATGAGAGATAATAACAGAGCAAATGAAAAGGGCAATGTACTGATGAATTTCTGAATTCCTGATATAAACTGTGCAATCCAGTATGGACTCTTTTGCCACTGACAGTACGCTTATTTATTTAAACATCCACCTTCTTTCCATGTCTTATACTTGATCAGTACAGCCCAGTTTAGTCTTAGTATTCTCTTATTACAATGAAATTTGACACGCTGCACTTCCAATGGATCTGGACAAGACTTTATTTAATTTTGCACACGCTTATTGACTTTTGTTTCTTTAATCCCAATCATGAGTTTTTAAGGTACAGCAAAACAGATTCATGAAGCAACTGATCTATTTCTATTATCTCTGAATATCCTTTATTATCCTCAAATATCACAAATCTGATGAACCAACTCTTATGTAATCTTTTTTTTTTCTTCAGTTTGGTGTTCGCAGTTTGTTCAAGCTCTCCATACATTTGATGTGAGCTTCACCTCAAGCTGCTCCTCATAAAACTTTGCAAAACTCTAAGCGTTGGCAAGGTCTTGAAATGAAAAAGGTAGAATTGGGGGGGGGATAACAGGGACCTACAAAACACTGAGCTGACAACCACAGAATAACTGGAGCATTAAAGCTGACAGCAAACAGACCAGTTTTTATTTTGCAGGCTGGGAATGAACTCAAGACAAATCTTGAGTGCATGGAAAAATCTTGTAGCCTGTGCAAGGGTCAAACTGATGACCTCTGTGGTATCTATCACTGTATGGGCATGAAGTTCTAACAAACAGTAGTGGAGGCTTGAGATTAGTAAAACAAAACAATTTTTGAACCATGTGGAAAGTAAGAATACCTCTCAAGCTATAAGGACTCATCATCATCATTTATAAAACTACAAAATATCATCATCAACCCCCATCAGACTACAAAGTATCATCATCATCAACATCAACATCTATCAGACTACAAAATATCATCATCAACACCTATCAGACTACAAAGTATCATCATCAACACCTATCAGATTCCAAAATATCATCATCAACACCTATCAGACTACAAAGTATCATCATAAACTTCTATTAAACTACAAAGTATCATCATCAACACCAATCAGACTACAAAGTATCGTCATCAACCTCTATCAGACTACAAACTTGAAAGTATCATCATCAACCTCTATCAAACTACAAAGTATCATCATTACCACCTATCACACTACAAAGTACCATCATCAACACCTATCAAACTACAAAGCATCATCATTACCACCTATCACACTACAAAGTATCACCATCAACCCCTATCAAACTACAAAGTACCATCATTACCACCTATCACACTACAAAGTATCATCATTACCACCTATCACACTACAAAGTATCATTACCACCTATCACACTACAAAGTACTGCCATTAACACTTATCAAACTACAAAGTATCATTACCACCTATCACACTACAAAGTATCATCATCAACACCAATCAAACTACAAAGTACTGCCATCAACACCTATCAAACTACAAAGTATCATCATTACCACCTATCACACTACAAAGTATCATCATCAACACCTGTCACACTACAAAGAATTCTCATCTCAGTCATTCAGAGAGAAAGAAAGTCCTACACTACCATCTAGTATCTTTAAGATTTTCCCACCAACTTTTGACCAAAATGAGGGTGTATACCATGATGACTATGGCAGCCAAGATGAATGAATGTTTCAGATGTCACTAACACAATTGCTTGCAACCCACCTGAGTTTGTGCTAGTCTCAGAGTGTAGTCAAAGTAGGTCTAACCCTTCACACAACTGACTATACAACACTGACTACGAGAAAAACAGAAGTAGAAAGTTCAGGGTCAGAACCCTATCCATCCAAAGCCATCAGTGTCCATGATCACTTCATGATTGTGACACTTTTTTACAACAATCAGCTCCAACCTTTTTTACTTACTTTAGTATTACTATTTCAGTAACTGTGTTCCTGATAGTGATAATGCATAAGTAGGAAACCATTTACATAAAATTAATACTTTATGCACTAGTTTTTTTAAAAAAAAGTCAGTCAAGATGAAATGATAATGAACATTTTCCAGGTAATTTAGCCCTCTTTCCCAACAGGAAAACTGTGAGAGGTCAGGAAAAAGCTCGTTTGGCTATTCAAGTTCCTGATCTCCCCACTACACCTAAGACTAGTAAGAGTTATAAGTGGACAGATCTAAGAAAGAAGAAAGAGTGTATATTATATGTGAGAATATGTAAATGACAGGAGAGAGTCAGTGAAATGAATGCAGTTTAAATCTTGATGGTGCTGATGCAAAAGATTTGAAAAATTTCAAAATCAGTGTTTCGTGGGTATGTGTAACTGTTGGGGGGGAGGGGGGATGGCCCAACTGACCTAAAAAATGACCCACCAGTATCTTGTCTCAGTTGGTTCTGTAGTAACCTATAACTACATGAACCCAAACCAATCCCTGTTCTCCATCCAGTACTAAAAGTAAAACGATCACCAACCCCTGTTCTCTCCATCCAGTGCTTTATAAAACAATCACCAAATGATTGATGGGCATGTTGTTTTGCTCGGGCAGGTCAAAAACAAAGAATTGAAAGATGTCCTATCCTGCACAGCAATGTTTTGACGTTATGGCAAGGAGGAAAATACCATGCAGATGCTCATCAAATCTCTCTCTCTCACTTGCCCTCTTTCTCTCTGTCTCAGACATATGCGCGTGCGCGCGCACACACACACATACACACACACACACACTAATTCTGACAGGACAAAAGTGAAATGCAAGAAATGTTTATATTATTTCATCCTTGTAAAGAAGGCTCATTTGTTAACTGCAACCTTGAACAATAGCAATTTACGTGACAAAACATACCATTGTGAAGAAACCACTGAGGCTAAAAAAATTTTAAAAATAATATTATTTCCTTTCCTTTTCAGACAGACATTTAACTTCCTTTAATATTACAAGTTTAACCCACTGAGATGACAAAATGAGTGATTTTCTTCTAGCAAGAGATGAAGTAGTTCTGCATCATTTCCAACTCATCTATACCTAGATCTACCTGTTGTACGAGAGACTCAGAGAACATCATCTGTCGATTATTCCCTTCAGCCTCATCTCATCAGGGAAAACAAAATGGTGCTGCTGCCTAAATGCACACACCCTATCCGCCAACAGCAAAAACTTAACCCTTTGATTCCTTCACCCTGTCTACCAGCTGATAGGGTGAGGGAATCAAACTTCAAAGGGTTAGGTTTTTGATTTGCTAGCATGGTTGGCAATGCATGATGCTGATGGACAAGGTGCAGGAGTCAAAGGGTTAAACCACTTGAAATAGTACAAAGAATCCTCAAAACAACATAACTTGTGATTTGTCTTCTTGCTTTCAAATGGAGACTACAGACATCAGTCATGTTTTAAGCATGGAAAAAGATCATTAACAATATATATAAGAAATACTTTTTGATGTATACATAAGAACAAGAGTTATTCAGGACTGTAATTTTTATTTTCAACTTCTATCAGAAGTGGAAGGTGCTCAAAACCACATTTTTGATGTACTATGATGATACATATAAATATATAAATACTCTTTATCTCTGAGGCCAAAATCTTGCACATCAACAGACACACTCTGAGAAAGAAAATCAGATATATAAATAAAGTAGTTATAGACAGCTTTTGCTCTTGCTTATACAGAAAGTTGGTTTCTTTAATATTTTTTAAACATTTCAGACAGTGTAAATAGGAAGGGACGATGATCTAAACTATTACTGTATTAGTCACTGTGACTAACACTTGATGCTCATCAAGGGCACTGGCAGAATGTCACAACAGCAGAAACATTTCAGATATAAGTTCCTGAGAAAAAGCTGTTCACAAACCTTCACACACAGTGACACACACACACACTTACACACACACACATACACACACACGCACACACACACACACACACCCCTATGGCTAATATACGTAAATTAACATCAAAACCAAGCTTCCATATAGACATGATAGGAAGCTTTTCATTTTAACACTTTTATAATATATATTCCCCACCATTATCTGCTTTTGTTTGTTTGTTTGTTAGTTAGTTTGTTTGTTTGTTTTTGTTATTTTCCAAAGGGCGATCTTTCTTTTTGGTCATACTAAATATCAAAACTTTAAATTCAGTCAAAACCATTCTGTTGAAACTGAGCTCTAGTGTATCACTTCCAGTCAGTGCACCTCCTTGCTTCACATGAAGTTTTAACTGTTTTAAAAAAAAATTGTTCCACAGATTTTGTTTTGTCCTGTGTTTAATACGTTCACTGCCAAGAGCAATAAGCCTGCTGCTGTTGGGTCTCTGCCAAAGAATTTCCAGTGAAAATGGGTACAAATTATCAAAATATTCTACAGGCTACATTTTTTGTTTAAAGTTTACAAACCATGCTTTTCTGAAAAGAAACTGAGAGAGCTTTCTGTCAACTAGTTCTGCCCTCTCCTTTCATTCTGAAACACCACAAACCAGTAGCTGACTATCCACGTCATCTGTTCTAATGTTGTTTGAGACACCCTCCTCTATATCAACAAGCTGATGAATCTTCAGACACTATGTGAGTATGTCTTTTCCATTGCAAATATAATCACTGAGCATCCAAATCACTTTTCTCAGCTAAGTAGATATCAGCCTATCTTTTTCTCCACTCTTGTTTGTTTGTGTGAGCTTAGCCCAGCCATTTTATCATCTCCTTGCCAGGTTATCAGTTCTGACATTATTTCTACTTTGGGCTGAAGGAAAGTTTGGGGAAGTCCCAGGATGAGCATACCAGTCCTGCAGCACTTTGACAGCCTATAAAAGACAGGTATACTCATTTTGTAGCCTTGAACAGGTCAAACAAAATGCATTTTCAATCTGCATAAACTGATAATATAATAATAATTATTGACAGGAATGGATAAGAATGTAACAAATTTAGTTTGGCACACACTTATTTCTTTTAACTGTCATATGCTCGATTTGGAGCAGCATATCTGAGTTTGTCTCAGTCTGTCTCTGTACTAATAGCCATCAACCTCCTGCAGCTCTGCCTACTGCACACATGTTTATCAACATTGCCATGCAGTTTCTGCATAATCTTGACACCAGCCATTTTCTAAGACAAGCAGGCTTGTGTTGACAAATACACAGCATTTACCTTCCTGGTAAAATAGTGATCCGAACATTTCATATCCTGAGAGGCTCACATGTGGGGTAAAGTACTTTCCATTCCCCAAATGAAATACAGCATAACAATTGTGAAAAATGCATGTGTTGGATCAAGACCTGCAAATAGTGCAATTGACCACACGAAACAGATCAACATGATCAAGAAAATGGAAAACAGCTACTACTAAACTTGCATCATGATCATGGTAAGAATTTTGTTGCCGAGTTTGTTACTGTAGGTAAGCATGCTTTGCAGTTACTATTGAGCACCTTCAGTTACTGTCATAGGAAACAGTTTGTACCTGCAGTTTTTAAATATACCCTCTGATTGCTATTTGTTATTTGTCACTTGTAAAGAGGGACACACTGAGATTATATAATGGATCCATGGTCTAATATGACAAAACACTTTCGTTTAATGTTTACCACTCATCCATTTTCTTCCTTCAACTTCAAGCATTCCTTCAACTATTTCAAGTTGGTGCAGGACACTTCACCCTCTCGCCAACCTTCAAAACCAGGTACTCAGAAGCAGTGCCAAGTGAAATTCATAGAAAAGACTTCAGTTACTTTATCATCAACAACTTCATAATTGTTTTTTGTTTTTGTCAACCAACTGCTCTGTAGAGAGAGGAAGGCCCATAATAAGGCAGAGAAGGGTCTTTTCATTCTTTTTTGGTATGGAGGCTGGGCTGGACCTGGCTAATCTCCCACTCTGCCATTTGGCTTGTCAACAAGTAACTGATGACCAGGTCTACATGGGTCATACAGTGCATGGATTGCACCCCCTCTGCCTGCTGAAATGGTTTGTGTGTGGTGTCAGGGGATTGGGAGGTGAATGTCTGGCTGGTAGTGAAGCATTGCTGCTCTAGGTCTCACCCTGCACCCTCAGGTGTTTTTTTTTTATTTTCCTTTTAAACACTGATGAATTCATAATTGGTTATATTTTTTGTCAACTTTGCGCCTAGGTGTAAAATCAGTTTGTGAATGTGACATGTGTGCAGCCATTTTATTTGTTTATATCAGTTATTATTGTTTTGTTGCTGTTTTGAATGTAAATACTTTTATTTACAGTGCATTTTTAAATGGAGTATTTTCTCATGATGTGTTCCTTCTGAACAGTATCTTGATCCTTCGCTAGCATCTTGCTCAGCTGAAACTTAGTCAGAGCACATCAACCACATCTAAACCATCCTGCTCATGCCTGACATCATGATGCAATGATCAGCCATCCAAGGAGAGACAAGAAAAAAAATACTCGCTACCAACCCCATCCACACACACACACTCACACCCATCCATAAAGTACACACAAATTCGATCCTTCAACATTAGCTACCATCATGTAATGGTCACCACAACAAACTGAAATAAACGGTGTGGAGGCAATGGCACTGAAGTGATATGTGTGTAAGATATGACAGAAAAAATACATCAATAAAACACAATAAATATGTAAATTAAAACACACAACTTCCTCCTTCAAGATGCCTCCATCAGGAACAAAATATCAAACCATCAGAGATGTCAAATCAAGGCTGACGTCAGTGTATATTCGTCTACCATATACAACCTTCTTTTCTCTCCCTCTCTCTCTCTCCCTCACACACACACACACACACACACACACACACACACACACACACACACACACACACACACACTCAATCACACAACCAGTTTTGCATGAACAGAAAGAATACTTTATGATTTATCGTTTTTATTGCTGCATCCACAGTGATGCTAATATGATCAGGGTCACCAATCTTCTGTTGACTTCGACAGCAAACAGCACTGATGTCATATGAATTCACAATTTTTTTCTTTAAAAAGATACACTCTGTCAATATATGAATCATGGCTAAACTTCTCTGCTTGTTGTTACCACCTCAGTGTCGTCTACAACAAATACTGCTCAGAAGTATAATTGGGAAAACACGCCAGTGATACCAGTGTCACTATTTTTGTCTTTGTCTGATTCCATGGCTGATAAGCCCCCACACAATGAGCTGAAATGATGATATATGTTAATCTGTATAATGGGTGAGATTCTGCATATCTCAGACTAAACAGAAACCATCAAACATAACTGGTGCTTCAAAAGTGATGCAGTCTTATCTAGGGTAGGGAAAGCAGTGGTATCGAAACAGCTTGGTGAGGACAATGAAGTTCTACAGAACCACTGGTATTTCAGATTGCTGAGGTCAATGCCACTGAATCAAAGCAAAATTAACAGTACAAATGCAAGAGTAACACAAAAATAAATCAAATTAAAACACAGCAATTTTTAAAGCATTATGATGATAGATAATATAAAAAGTATGAAACTAATGATGAGATGGGCTACAAAGTCTGCATTCACTCAATGCAATAAGAGTACTACCATTATTACTGCCAAGCAACAACACACAAGCCAACAATTTTGCTAGATTTAAAGGCTTGTCTTAGTATCTAAAGACCCTGACTAGGTCTTGAGAGCATCTGCCTGTTGAAAACAACCTGCAACAAAGTAACATAGTTTTGGAAACCTTAAAGTAAATGCACCTCCAACCCGTTTGTTCTGTTAAACAAAAAGATTATTTATACTGAAACTGAAACTAACAAGTTTAATTTACTCAAGCATACCTCATTTTGTCTGGATACGGCGAGCCGTGATCGTTGCCCTGGGCCGCGTTCTCAATAAGTGACACTGTAGGCTACTTAGGAGTGTTGTAGCAGACGACAGTTAAAGGAGCGGATTGACCCCGGAAGAACACGCACCAGTAAGTACTTATGTAACATACATCAGCAGCAGCCACTAAACATACACTTGAATGCGAGCCTTGTCAAGCACTCAACTATGTTTACAGTTGGTCAACTGTTCCCGAACTTCAGATGTTTAATCATCGAGGAAACTCCACGGAAAAAAAAAAAGACGACGAAAGGGGCCAGCCTAATGCAAAATGCGTTTACCTTGGCAAACGATGTAATCACAAAAAATGTACACAAAAACACGAGGTACGCTAACCATAAAGTGTCACAAACTTTAACCTTTTAAAACCTTATCAGAGTGAACAGCTACAGATTGTTCGCTAACCCACAATGAACTACATGGCTGACACATGAATCAGTCATCGCTTCCTTCCTTTTTGGACGCCATGACTTGCTGGTCGCTGCAGACCGCAGATCGTCTGCATAATTTGCATACTAAAGAAATTTTCAAATCATGAAACAAATGTGGTTGATGTCTTTTTTCTTGTTTAGATTCGTTTACAGATTTTTTTTACAGAATCCGATTAAAAGTCTTCTTTTAGTTTTTAAACTGGAAATAATTTTAAATGCGGAGTAACAGGAAGTGCAAATGTGCTGGTTGTTCGCGTGGTGGAGAGTAGTTTATGAAAGCTTGACAGATTTCAAGCAGTATTTCTTAGTTTTACCTGTGATAAGACTTCACCGAAGTTATGACGTATTTCACAACATGGGAAGAATTCTCTAAAGCTGCGGAAAGGCTTTATATGAATGATCCACTCCGGGTAAGTAAGAAGAAACAACTCTGGGGAGAGTCCAGATCATCTGCCTGGCAGATGTCTCATATCGCGCACTGACGCTGTCACGGATGTAGAGATGGCGAGGGGCTCTTTCAGTTTAGGTAGTTGCTATGGTATCCCAGCCTGAAAATTCTTTGCTAGATGGTGCCTATTTTCTGTTACTCTCTTTGTGTTTGCCTTGCTTTGTTGTTTTCTGTCATACAGTCATCTGTTCTCTTTTTCAGTTTTGTCATTTTCTTCTGCTTTGCTGGTCCATTCACCAGTACCAATGTAGACTGAAGTCAAGTCCATCCGTGAGTGGGATGAACTCCCAGCACATATTGTAGAGGCAGATTCCCCCGACAGTTTTAAAAAACAGAGTCACCTTCCCACCTTAAAGCTGACACTCTTGACAGTCTCGCTACTGCGAAACTTCAGGAGTAAACCCAAACACACACAAACACAAACTGCCCTGTATGAATGTGAGAGTGCTTGGTCAGGTAGGTAGTGGGTAGGCGGGTGTGCTGGTAGGAGGGCCGGGGGTGCCGGGGGCCATCATTAGGATGCCTACCCGTCACTTCTCGTCCCCTCTGATCCAGTTAGTAGGCAGGGAGTGTGTGAATGTGAGGAGCTTTTTTTTTTTTTTTTTTTAAAGTCAGGCAGCCGGTTCGTGAACCCCTGTTCTACCCTGTGGCAAAATAATCAAAGTGTTGATTGTGGCCACACAACAGAAGAAGAGAAGAAGCCTTATAGTACAATAGGCCTACACTTTCTTTCAGGATTGATAACAAGGTACCTGTATTAACTCAGTAACTGCTGTAGAACTTTTGCACGATTCAGGCCAATGTTTTAGTATATTAGTAATTTAATGTTGAATACTAATGTCTAATGTTTCAGTCTGTACATACCTTGTAGAACTTTGTGTTCAGGTTTCTGTTTTTAAAACCACCTGGTGATAAATTGTGTTGGATGATCAACACCAGGGTGTATCTCAAGATTGTGCATGAGACTGAGAGTGCATTGATATGTGTACTTATTTTTTTTTCTTTTCTTGGTATATTTTTGTAGGTGTTGTGTGTTTTTTGAGATGGTTAAATAGCTCTGATACGGATATGCACAGTTGGCTGGAATTTGAACATTAATGATAATAATGATGATGATAATAATAATAATAATGCGGCATGATTTGATGACATTTGCTGATCTGGTAACATTATCACTGTCCTTTTTTTCCGTCTATATAATATATGCTATAGTAAGCAGACATACCTCTTTAGTGCTCTGCCAACTTTTAGCCAAGACAACCTGTCATCGCAACCTCCACCAGTTCCCACATGAACATAGCTGCCCTGATCATCACCTTTGTAAGTTTGTTGCCTGACTCCAGGTTCACTGAGCGCTTTGGTATTTTGCTTGTGGGTTATGCTCTTTCCCTGGCCCTGCCTGCCCAGATGTGTCATGTCCATCCTTTGATCTTGTTTCTTTGCACAAGTGTTTCTCCATTTATGTTTCTTGCACTAGGCTGCTTCCACGATGGCTGCCAACAGCGGGTTGCTTTGTTTCATCTTCCACTGCAACTGACTGTTCTTAGGTTCATACTGTCCCTTGATTTTCTTATCATTAGCTAGTTGATTCTGATACAAAATTAATTTACAAAGAAGGGTCAGATGTATCATGGGAAACAGTGCAGTATCAATCCAGTTCATGGCTCATGCCATTTTGAAAATCATCTCTTGCAGACAAAATGTTTATTTTGCCTTCTTCTTTTCAGCAGTTTTCTTTTGTGTGGATGAAATGCAGGCCCCTGCCACGGTTGAGCCCAGCGCCTCAGTCTCCCCACAAACGGGATGAGGCTTCTGACACTGTCAGCCAACCTCCCCTTATCTTGGACACCTACAGGGTCTCCACCAACACCGAAAACAACTCTGGACCCGCTTCTGGTGCCCAGTGAGTTGAGTGCTACTTCTTCAAGCACTGAGGTGGCGAGTTTAAACCTCTTGCACCCTCCCTCAACAACCTGGGGCGCCGACCCCAGGCCTGCCTGGACTGGCTTTTGTCCTTCCAGCTGGGGCCAACCAGCCCTGACTGTCATACCCCTCTCCCAGAGTGTGGTCAAAAAGATTTCATGTCTGGAGGCCTCCAGCAGTCAGGCAGGCTCCGCTCCGCTTACAACAGACCGGTCCATTGACCTGTGGTACAGATTAGCCCCGGATCTCTCCCTCGAAGGCGTCCCAGGCCCTAGCCAGGCACAAGGTACGCCTAGTAGCAAGGGGGTTACTCACCTTCCTTGGGTTTTGGTCACCAGCATGCCCTTCCTTCCAACCTTCCAACTACTTTGCCCCAGACCCCTCCCTCGGAGGCATCCTGGGCCCTAGCCAAGCTCATAGCGTTTGGGGGCTGCAGGCTGCCAATTGGCACCTGCTTCAGTTGCTGGTGACTCAAAGGCCCGACAGCTTCCTCCATCAGAAGGAGAGACCTGGGAGCTCACCCGCCACCACAAAAGGCGGCATAAAGTCAGACGCAGTCCATCCACAGTCATCTGCACATCTAGATTCAGAGCAGGCTGGTTCCTTCTCTGTGCCTCTCGGGTTGGTCACCTAATCGGCCTTAGTGCTTTGACCACTTGTTGGAAGCCTCTCCGCTGAGGAGAGACCCTTGGGTCATCCTGGATCTGATCCAGCATATCCTTCCAAAACTCTGACTTGGTCTTTTCCTTTGGATCTGTCAGCGATCCTGTCACTGACAGAGAGGTGAGGGACTCATTTAGTCTGCAGTTCCCTGACCTCCTAAGGAAACACTACTTAGAAAATGCAACATGATTTATTTGATGTTCCACCGCCATTTTATAATCCACGTGCATTCCTGACCCTGGACCTGGGTCTCTCTCCATCAAGACGACCTGGTGGATTTGGACAGACTGATCCAAGTGGCCCAACTATCAGCTGCCTACTTGGGCATCAGTATGAGAGCCCTGAGCAGTCGCTTGCTTTCAGAATGGTACTTACACTCTCCGGTAATTGGAAGCTTCTCCCTCCCAGAGAGCAAGGCCTTGTGGATATGGCCAATGCTGCCGTCCATTTAGTTGTAACCCTACGCTTCTATGTAGGGATGCCATCATTTTGAAGTATTAGTTGTATAGTAATTTAGCTGCTATTTTGTTGTGTTGAAACATGTATGACTAAGCGATAGATCATAAACTAAGCGATAGATCATAAAGCACAAATGATAAATGCTAAAACAAAAGCTGGTACTGACATTTTACCATAAACTGATAAAGTATAAAGGTCTGAGTTGTTAGCAGTATATATTTTACTGACTGGTTACCATAAAGTATAAAGCGCTATGTTGTACTGACTAGTTACTGTAAAGTATAAAGTTCTGAGTAATAAGCAACATATTTTGTATTACATTTTCTTGTGTGTTGCAGTGTCGCTATGTGATGAAATACAGACATTGTGATGGGAAGTTGGTGATGAAGATCACAGATGACAAAGTGGTAATTTCTGTTATTTGTAATTGATTATTGACTAACTTAAGGGTAAAACTTGTATGTTCTGATTTCTGTAGTAATGTATATAAACCATAATTTGTGAAACTTTTGTTTTTTATTCAAGGAACTTGTTTATTGGTATGTTTTCGTGTTGAAAATGAAAGTTATGAAACATGATACTCAGTATGAGAAACAGATAGAGATTGTTCATGTTACATTCAAATATGCCGTTTGTCTTACATGAATTTGGATCTAGTCATTATATAATGACATATACTGACAAAAGGATTTTTCTGATGCACAATGCAGAGAGTAGTATTAGACTGGCATAGTTCAGATTTTATTGGTAAATTTTTCTCTTGTAAAAATTATATTTCAGACTGAAATTCTCAAGTTTATACCCCCCACCCCCAAATCTCTTGTGCTCATCACATATCAGCTGCCTCCTTGTCTGTAGACAAGCCAACCTCATGTGCTCATCCCCAATCAGCTGCCTGTCATACCTTTGTTATGAAAAAAAGAGAATTTCAGTCAGTCTTTCTGATGTGTGTATGTGTGTATGCATATGACACACAACTCAACACAACATGCACATAATATGTGCATGTTGTGTTGAGTTGTGTTTTGTGTGTGTGTGTGGGGTGTGTGTGTGTGTGTGGGGTGTGAATGCACACATGAGTATGCGTATAAATGCATGTGTGTTCATGTGCATGCATCATTATTTCATACCCACATGCATTCAATCCTTTTGACATATTTTGTACAGATTGTTATAATTACATACAACATTGATAAGTGTCATCTGTTTAATTTCAGTGTCTGCAATACACACCCTGATAAGTGTCATCTGTTTAATTTCAGTGTCTGCAATACAGAACAGAGCATGCCCAAGACATCCGCAAAGTGGAGAAGTTGACCAGTCAGCTCATGCGACACATGGCATCAAAAGAAAAGTGATATGGGACAATACTGCAATGTCTAATATTTGTCTGAGTCATTGTGTGGTTGGCGTTTGTTGTATGGATGTATGAAGGTCTTGGAAGAAAAATGGAGAGGGAAAAGATACCACTCACCAGTCGGTTTTTTAAGTTATTCAAAGTTGATGCATTTCTGTCAACCCTTTGACTCATGCACCCTGTCCACATGCATCCTGCATTGTCAGCCATGTTAGCAAAGCAAAAACTGAACACTTTGATTCCCTCACCCTATCCACCAGCTTCTTGCAGGAAACTTGTAGATAGGGTGAGGGAATCAAAGGATTAAGTTTTTGCAGTTGGTGGATAAGGTGTGGGAGTCAAAGAGTTAAGTGTTGTACTTGTAGTAATGATAATGTTGTTAAAGTTATCCGTACTGTTGCATTGATTGAAAATAAGAGACAAATGGATCATGCCAAGTGAAGGTAGTTCACACATGTGTGTGCACTGTTTTGTTGTTTTAATTGTTAGTGGTGATGGTGGTATTTTCTCTTTGTGTCTTTGAGGGCATGAGCTGTTGTGCATGCATTTTGTTGGGGTGAGCAGATAGTGGTTGTGTTTGTGTGTGTGTTTGTGTAGGGGTCAAGCGATTTCACTGGACTGTTTTTGGAATTGATGTGTGAGTGTATGGGGGAAGGTGTATACATGTATGTTTGTTCTCCAGGAGAGAGATTGGGGGTGCATTGAAGGCCGAATTAGTATAGTTATACTATCAACATCAGGACATGTTAGTTGTGAAGGTTTGTGACTACTGGTTCTGTCTAAAGATAATTTTCTGTGCACTTTTCATGCAACAAATAAAATGTGTTGTATGTAGAAAATGTGTCTGCTGCTGTGTATGTTTGTGTGTGTGTGTGTGTGTGTGTGTGTTTGTTGTTGTTTCATTGTTATTTGTTTGAGGGAGTCTTTGTTTGATAATGGGCTTCCAGGCCGCTGTATAGTAAAAAAAAAAAAAAAGGATGCAGTTTATAATGTAAGAGAGTAATTGTGACTGGTTCTTGCGAACGGGGTCACAAGTCGCAACGTGTGAACTGAGATACGGGCCTGAAAAGGTGGTGAGGGTCGATCTGGGTGATTTGAGATTTTTGTTCCTACACATTGTCTGACCATTAATCTATCAATTATGGCAAAGATTAAAGTGAAATTTGGGCTGAAAGAGTGTTAAAATAACATTTTAAAGCGATAACCCATCGAGAATGTGCAGATTTTTTCCGTGAAAATGCGTGTGTTTGAGCTTTAATTTAGGCCATGAAACCGTACAGGGCCTCAGCATATTGCATACCGTTGGAATCAGCTCGCGAAATAGCTAGTATGTAGTGCAGAACCACTTTATCTATCACTTCACTAAGTTTGATGAAGATAGAATAGTGGTTGCTAACGGAAAAAGCAGAGAATTTTGTTGTCCTTCTTTAACTCTGCTTTTCTCAAAATGGCCGTCCCATCACCCACTCCCTTTAAATTACTGTAACTCGCTCAATTTTCCAGTTAGACAGTTGAATTATACATCATTGGAAAGAGCATTTTTTCTGCTTTCTGGTGATATAAATATCTCTATACCCCCCAAAATTAAGTTGTGACCCCATTCGTGAGAACAGGTCACAATTTATCTTGCACAATGAAAGGGCTTGACCATTTTTTCCACCTAATAAAATAAACAGAGATGAAAGTATGGATAGAACTATAATAATGTTAGGTGGGTCTGAAATTTACAACATGCTTTCTTCTTATCGCCAGTGAATGTGACTTTTTCCAGATAAAAGAATATTGTAACGAAATTTTAAGAAAATGTTGGCAACACTAAAGTCATGTAGGAATGGAAAACTTTGCGTATTTATGCTTCGGGTTCTGGTTATTTTTTTTATGTTATTGTTTATCCCTCATTTTTGTATATTATTTATTGTGACAGTGTGAATGTGTGTATGTATGTGTGTGCTTATGCATGCATATTTTTCAGGTTTCTGTTTAATAAAAACAGCTGGGTGAGAGAAGAAAAATGTATTCAGATTGACTGTTGACATCTACCATATCTGCTGTATCAGGATGTTGATCTGTCTTAGTCAGAGATCTTCAGGACAGGTAATTCGTATCAATATAGCAAAATAGAATTAAAGACAGAAAGGATGAAAACAGCAAGCCTGACAAGTTCTTCACAGAATGAAAATTAATGAGTGTTGCCTGCTTTGTTGACTATGAATCATAGTATGATGGGTTATCCATGTGGAGGACCTAAGGAATGATAGACAGGTGTGTGATGGTCATCAGGTTATTTCTGTTTCCTCCTGAATTGTACTGATGTGTATAAGTAGGACTACCTCATTATCCTTTTCGCAACGAACCAGCCACCGTGAGCCGGTGCAGAAAAAGTTCCCTCCTGCTGCACTGTACCCCTGGTGCCGGTAAGGCATCTGTTCTCTACAGACGCACGAGAACAGATGCACCGGCCATATAGTGCCAGTCAAGTTTTGAAGAAATCGGGCAGCTTTCACTGTGAAGAATATAGGTAACAACTACCAGTACTGTTTAGCAGGTCAGAGTCTGTTTATTTGGTGTAGCTTTACACTTAATGCTCTGACTGATAACGGAATAAAGTGACCCCCCTGACCAGGAAATTCCAATGCCATGTGTTAGGTCTGCACTATCTTCCTTGATAAACTGTCTGCTAGGTACTGGGCATGGGAATTCACGATTTATTATAAACTTTAACCTTCTAAGTTGACTGCTCTCTCTCTCTTACACAGTGTCCTTTCTCTTGCTCGCTCGCTCTGTGTGTGTATGTGTGTGAGAGAGAGAGAGGGAAAGAGAGAGAGAGAGAGGTTTCAAAGATTCCTTTAGACTTCAGTACAGCACAGTACAGTTACTAATGGGACGTGAGCATGTGTCTGGTTTATACTCTGTGACGTACGTTGTTCTTGTCGCAACAGTGCGTATATTATAAGTATTGGAAGTTCTTATTTGAAAATAGTATGCTAGCAAAGATCAAGTATTGAGCTTTCTGGTGATATCAAATACTTTGCCATCAATCATTCTTTAGTAGCTGTAAAATGAAATAGAAAAGTAGTAAAAATGGTGTCAGCAGGGAAGAAAACAAACGCCGACAGCCCGGCAGCTGGAAACTTGCCGCAGTGTGCACTGGCCGTTGTGAAGACTAAAGGTCTGTGATCAAGAAAGATCAAAGTCTGTATTCAGTTATTGTCTCACTGTAAAGAGGGCTCATTACCAAATTTAGGTATGTTCTGCAAAACAAGATAACGTTTATATGGGTCATTTGTGGAGATTTTGATAATCATTTGATCTGAGAACTATCAAGGGAAGGAAACAAGAATGTTTCCCTTTTGTTACCAGTAGTGATTCCCTTTTTCATGAAAAATGGACAGACTGCACCATTTACTTTCCGACTTTCTCATATGGATCTTAAAGAACTTAAAAATACAAGTAACTTTTCAGTTGTTATTTACATGAGGCTGGTCAGTGATTGTTTACATGAGGCTAATACTGATGATGCTGTATGAAGATCCTTGTGTTGATTTGAGGCTGTAAAACCATCGTGTGCTCTTCCTACAGTAATCAATGAAATGATGCACTGATGGTAGTGATGCAGATTTTCCTTCCTGATATCATGTAACAGAGCTTAGAACACTCCAATACACTTACTTTACTATTGCAACAAAGCCCAGTGTCAAAAATATCTTAGAAAGAGATGGATACCTGCAGAAATCAGCTGAAGTGATATGAACAAAACCTATAAAAACATTGATGCCCTTATAGATCTACCCAGATCCTAATCCCAACCATTCCATCAAATCTCCATAGCACACACAACTGTCATTTTGAAACTGATTTGGGCACACCAATAAAAGTATGTCATCACAGTTTGATCATCTTATCACAACGGTTATCTCATATTTTGAAAACAGTGTTCATTACTGTCAATGAAACCAACTGGACCCCCTACCCCATCCCACTGCCTTCCTCCCAGCTCATTTGCAGAAACATTTTCTTGGAGATGTGCATATAGGCCTACATGTGGTTCTAGTTTGACCTACAATATGCTGGTGTTATGAAAGTGCACAGTCTGCATACTCTGTCTTTAGTCGGTTACCTGTGCAGGCAGTCAATTTTTTGTTTTGTTTTTGTTTTTCTGAGACAGGCACTGGGAATTTTCATGTGTCTATAAACCACCGAACTTTGACATGGCCACCGGGATTTATTGTAATGAGATGTTCTGCATACACACAAAGGAGGCACTAGCAGGCCTGCACATATGCTGACTTGGGAGACAGCAATGTCTCCACCCTTCACCCATCAGGCACTACCCAGGCAGGGTAAAACTCAAAAGACTTTCCGACTGCCCTACCCAACTTGGCCATCACACTCGCCATCTTGAAAATTAAAATTCCATATTCTATTTGTCATTTTATGTTCAGGGAAAATGGTAGTTAACTCACTCTCTTCCTCTCCCTCACATAAACATGTTTACATCCACCACCACCAACAGCAACAACACAAAACGTCAGCAAATAAACAGGTTTTGTTTTGCATCAATACACAGCATCAAAGTGGCAAGAAACAACCTATCATGGCATCCTTTATTATTCAACTACAACTGCAGTTGCAAGCTGTACACAGAACACAAAGGAGTAATGTCTCAAAAAGAAAATTATAACCAAGCACACACTGGGCAGGCTCACAGAAAATTACAACCGAGCACACACTGACAGGATTTCCTGTTCTCGTGAGCAAAACCTACTATAACAACTAAACAGCAGCACACATTCCTGTCACACACACTTTTGTTTTCTTTCATTCACTTTTTGTTGATACTGAACAATGCATAAAAAATGTCTACTCTGCTTTTTCCAATGAAAACTTTCCTGTGTAAATTGCTGTGACACTCTTTCTATACAACTGATAATGTGCAGTGTACCCTGGTATACAAAATGTCCTCTATTTTTCCAATGGAAGTATTCCATAATTAATTAACATGTAAAAAAAGAAAATTAAACAAAACCAAATTCATTATACTGAAAGATTAACAGCATGCAGCAATATTAATGAAAGATTAACTTCATACAAGAGTCTTTAGCTTCATGATGCATATGTATGCACATGCATGTATGTTTTCCAGACAATTTTACAAACTTGTTAACAAAGGAGGGACGTAGAGTATATAAACACTGCCACCAGTAAAAATGACCACATTTCTATTAGGCATGTGAACAAGAATATATATTATAAGGAAAAAAAAAAAATCGAAGTCCCAAGATGATTTTTTAGAATGACCACTTAATCAGATTTTTGATAATGGGGAAAGTGCTGCTCTCACACCTTGGAAAAAATGCTGATTTTAAGCACTCTTTTTTCAGTCCATGCAAACTTGGCATTGGAGCTCTACCTTCCAAGCTTAAGGCTTTATGACTCCTGAACAGTACACAGCTGTGACCAAAATTTGGTAAAGATCAACCCCTAAAGTGCTGAAAAAAGTCAACATTTTTTGTCTCACACACACCACACACACACACACACACACACACACACACACACACACACACACACACACACACTCTCTCTCTCTCTTGTCAATATAAAAATTGTCATTAAGGTTAAGGGTGACTGAAAAATGAAAAAAAAAATGCTGAGGTTCAAACTTCTACAAGTAACATTTTTTTAACAAATGCTTATGAACTGATGAACAATTTAAAAAACCCTGCATACTAGATTATTGGAACCTCACTACCAAACACATTTATTCTGTCTTGTTTTCAGCCCATGATAATGATATTTACAGTTATACATACACTAAAGTTTTACATAAAAAAAAAGAATGGCAACAGATAAAGAAAAAAAGGTGCCAACTTGAAACATAATTATACCTCAATAATTAACCACTCAATACATGCTAAAAATCTTATGTTCACACTGTTTCACATTTACGACTTGTGTCGTATTATCTCTGTGCACAGGTAGTAAATAAAGACCAAAAGAATGAACAGCAGATGATCAATAGAACTTTGTAATACTATAGAGTGGCGTGACTAATGTTTACTGTTCCCACTGATGATATGAGAGACTAGATCTGATGAGAGATCTCCCTGACCCCTCACCTAGACAGGGTGGTGAACTGAATCATAATTCATATGTAGATGCCAAATGATAAAGCACTGTCCTGTGAACAGCATGCATTTGCTGCATCTGTAAGAACTTACAGCAATAAAGTTTTTGTCCTTGGAAAAATTCCGCTGAAAAGGTTAATTCCAAAGGTAAACAAAAAGTACATACAGAAAAATAAAAGAAAGAAAACAGAAGCTTAAAAACACTATTATTCGAGAAGAGAGAGAAAATCACTATTCTTTGGCAGTGTTCTCCCAAACCCACATTTCATGCAATTGTGATTACAAAGAATACATTACATTTTATACATTATTGAACTGTTACTGGAAGAAGACCTGACTGGGAAGCCTCTTAGACCACTGAGCAACTTGCAAGAAAAAACCCTGCATGCAATGTTAAACATGTGGTAATTGATCACTACTCTTCAATTTCACTGTTTGATGTCTACAACAGAGTGTGGAATCTTCTCTGCCAAGTATTGTATAGACAAAAGCCTGTTTGCCAACAAGTTAAGAAATACAGAGTGGACAATACTCTGTTCACACACACACACACACACACACACACACACACACACACACACACACACACACACACACACCCCATTTGAAATCTATTGCCCTTAAATTTCAAAAGGAGAGCATGATTAAAAATATTGTCATCAGAACAGTTGAGTCTTTATTATACTTGAGCACACTCCTCCAAAGAGCACAAGTGAATATTATGAGTCAACACAGTGAAGTAGTTAGCACAACAGACTGACATGATTTAAAGCCCCATTAGTTTTTCTGCCACTCCTGACTTATATCAAAAGCTGAACGTGCAATTGACCTATTAGGATGACTGGAATCACACGGTCACATCTAATCCACTTTTCAGATGTTAAAGTGTTGCTCATATTATCTGTGCAACACCACAGGTGTTTGTCAACCTCAGGATATAAGAGATGAGAAGAGGCACAGAATATTATCATGACATGCAGTCCCAACACAAAATGCAGCTCCATAGCACCATCACTATCATCCCCATTCTCACTGAAAAAAACATGTCCCAAGATTTCGTGATGATTCATGCCTTACTCTCATGGCCACCACAGTTTGGAGGTGACTTAGAAAACAAAAACGAGTGGTATAGAGGAAGTGATAGGCAATTTAGGAGATGCAGCAGCCAAAAAAAAAAAAAAAACCCACAAAAAACAACAAAACAAACAAACAAAAACAACCCCCCCCCCAAAAAAAAAAAAAACAACAACAACAAAAATAAGATAAATAATGTAAGTATCAGTCATAGCTAAGATGATAATTAAAAGTAAATCTGACTAGATGTTAAAAGATAAGAAAATAGACAAGTAGAATATGTCTTTTTCAAAATGAATAATAATGGCAGTCTGTTTCAAACAAGAAAAAAAAAAAGATTTTTACACTCTCTTAAAAAATAAATGGCACCCTACATATTTCTAAAAAAAAAAAAAAAAAAATTTCCTTCATCAATGAACTCTTAAAAGGAAAGCAAACTAATCACATTATCTGTAAATCTAAATAATTTCAACAGATTTTCATTGATAGAAAACAAAATAATGAGTGTGACTGTGGAACAGACCATCAGAAACCTGTCAGCTAGTATATTTTTTCAATCCCTTTCATCATCATCATCATGTACCCTGCTGCGTGACGTTGGTGATCATGGCCCTCTATAATCTATCCCTTGTTGCTGCAAGTACATCTCCCACCCTTTCTTGTCCTCAGCCACCCTGCAAGGCCGCCCAATATTTTCTCCCTGGGTTTTCTACCTGGTGTTCTCTTTCCCTCCAGTTTTCCTTTGTTCAGAAAAAATACAGGAATACCCAGTACAGAAATTACAGTGAGCATATATGTTACCTATTGGCTAAAAAAATAACTAAAAATTACGTATACTGTTAACAAAAATGAGCATGCAAAGTTGCTTCTTTCATTTTGTCATATTCATGTCTGAAAGATTAAAAAAACAAATTATCACACAACAAAAATATTGCCTATTATATCAGATTCATAACTGTCAACATTAGCCCATACCTGATACTAATGTGGTAAAGATATGGCTACTTTATTATATCGAAAAATGATATACACCTCTTCATGACACAACCATGTCGAAGTAAATCAACCTCCTTAATAAAATTTTGAAAATAACAAACAAGAAAGAAAAGCCATACATGCATCTCTTTTTACAAAAAAATTATTTCAGAAAACCTCTATTCTGTACTTCTCAAGCTCACTGTGCCACTGAAGAAGCAAGGTGAAATAAAACTGGACAAGAATCGAGACCAATGATAGACTGTTATAACAATGAAAACAGAAAGTAAATACTGACAGAAGTTCCTGAGCAAGTATTTCATATGAAATAAAATTTGACATGCATCAACCATAGACTGTAACTTCACAACACCAAAAGCAAATATTGTCAGAAGATCCTGAGAAAGTGTTGTTCATACACACTTTCCTCAAAATTGCTGATTTTACGCACATTTTCCTGTACGCCTTAAGCTTTGCACTATCACTGTGAATTCCAAAACTGGGCATTCTCAATGGTGTACACCTTTGACCATACCCTGGTATAAAGATCCATCCAGGAACAGCTGAGAAAATACCACTGATATGTTTTTGTTATGTACGCACACAGACACATACTCGTCTCTCCAATCGATATAAAACAATACCTTTTTTTTTTCTTACACAAAGATTCAAAACAAAACAAACAAACAAAAAGTCACAATACCATGGTGTCCCTCTTACCCCTTTTAACTGAAAGTTTTGTGTCTGGTTATAACGTTTAAAAGTTCATATATTTCATATGTACAGAGCAGATTTTCAGAAAGAAAATCCATGGCTATTACATGAACAGAAGCCCAGTAATGCAGCTTACTATCGCTGGATTAGCAAAATAATTTCACTATTTGATTTTTTATGTACTGCTAAAAAACATGTCACATAACATTAGTTAGTCTGTTTGAATTAACACCACGTGCACATGTATGTACGATGATTTTCAAAGGCCGACATAGTCATCAAGAACACATGTATGTACAAGATCTTTGCAAAAATGAAAAATATGGCTAAGTACAGTTGACAGAAAATCACAAGATGAAAAAGGGTCTAGGTATTCTATCAGTCTACCTATTCTGAAAAGCCAACGAACAACATTCATCATGCAAAGTTAAATGTTTGGCTTTGCTATTCAGGACAAAAAGTTTTATAAATTTTATTGCAGCATTATTCAAAACTTTTTAAAAAAATGATAACAAGAATATCAATGACTGCAATAAAAATTTCTTTCCCTTTTTTTTTACTGTAATTTTGTTAAAAATTATCAATTCAGGAATATTATGGCGTTACCATTTCTAGGAAAGTGATAGCCAAAAATAACAACCAGACCAAAAAGCTATAAATGTTTGTTAAAACGCTACCAGTAACACATCATATTTGATAAACAAGCTAACACATGTGCAAGAAGGCACACACACACACACACAAGCAGGCAAAGACACACACATGAATAGACTACACACACACACACACACACACACACACACACACACACACACACACACACACACACACACACACACTCCAAAGATCAACAGCTCACCAACCAACATACATAACTGTGGCATTTCACTGTCAAACCTAAAGGCATGCGTTAATTCTATACAAAGCATTTTGATCAAAACCAGTTGAGATTGCACATCAGTAATGCCATAAAAACAATACATCATGCAAAAAGCATGTCAGCATCAGCATTCAAGTAAACCAAAATATATTACACATCACAGCCTTTTATGTGAGTAAAATACATGTGCATGCCAATACCAAAATCAAATTATCCTCAAAACACATCAGCTGTCATTAGCTGTATGAGCTCATAAACTATTAATTGTTCAGGTTAGAGTGCATGCACAAAAAATATGTCCTACCCTTAAAAAAAAAAAAAAAAAAGAAACAATATGCCATGGCAAATGTTAATCATGATTTTTGAAATCTGCTTTCTGCTTTTTTTTCTGATAAACAATGTTATCAACAATGTTACCAATGCTGAAATGAACATATCTATATGCTTGTCAAAATGTGCAGAAATGTTTTTCTTCTTCCATATCCAATCACAAGAAAACATGGAGAATAACTCGGATTGACATGAGGCAAGGTTGTATCAAATATAACGTGAATATGTTCATTAATGAAAAGTGTATGTGTGTGTTCATAAAATGCCTGAAAAAAAATTTCAGTTGTCTGTACATGGATTTTGACCAATTCTGCTTCACAGGAAATTTATATGACAACAGAACGTTTAGCAGGACTTCATTCGCTTTATCAGTCACTCTGGCTGAGAATGCGTGTATCAGCACAGAATTTTTTTTTCCTTTTTGGGGTGGGGGGTAGGAGGAGGGTTACTTTATGACTACATATGTCAACAAAGTTTTAAATGAAATGCAGGGCCTGAGGATGAAGGAGTTATATCTATCAAAGTCTGAATGACACTGGTCTATTTTTAAGGTCATAATTAGTACGTAGCTGAAGCACCAACAAAAATAAAACTTGACGGCTCTTCAACATTACTGATTCAAACAAGCATGCACACTTCTCAGATCCATAGTTTTCCAGATAAAGCAGTTAGAGGCAGTTAGACAAAATGTCCTTCCCTCCACAATCTAACACAGACAGCACTTTTTTTTTTCACTCCTTCACACAGAGTGCATTTAAATCATTCATTCCAATCTCTTTCATGCTGTCTGTAACTATCACAATTTGAAGAAACCTCTACTGTTGTGTCTGAAGTGAAAGCGCCGTCTGGTGACAAATTTGTACATGAAAATGATCAGCAACAGAGATGTGGCACTCAGTAACACCACCACTGTCTTTGTTGGTGGAGAGTCAGGCAAGCCCATAGGCACTTGGTCTATACTGGGTGGATGGGGTTTGTGACGATTGTGTGTTCGAATCCTCGCTCCTTTCTGAGGAGGAGCTTGAGGCTTATGTCGTTTGATGATGCCTCTGTCTGTGTCATCATCATCATCATAGTAGGTGTATTCCGTGTCATCATCTATATTGTCTTTCTCTATAGGGTTAACTACTCCATCATCATCCCCCTTAACACGTTTGATATAATCTCCCTCTTCCTCCTCTTCTTCTTCATCCTCATTTTCATCATTGTAGTCATCATTCTCATCTTCTTTGTTGTCATCGTAACCATTATCTTGGTGCTTGAGCTGGGGATTGTCATTGGCGCCAAAGTGGACCACTTTCCTCTCTTGTTGTTGTCCTGCATCTTCCCCTGCGTCTGGATACAAGTCCTCTCTGTCATCATATTCTCCATCCTCATCCTCCTCTTCTTCTTCTTCCTCTTCCTCCTCTTCACCATCCTCGTCCTCATTCAGCTGATTGAATCCAACCACTGTATCGAACTCCACTTGATTATGTTTGTCATCATTTTTGCTGTCCATCTGATTTTGAAGGAAATTTATCACATCCTTACGATCTTTCTCATGGCCAAGCAGACCTCGAGAAGCATCTGGAAAGAAGTCATGGGGAGCGAACAGATCAAGGGGTCCTGGGTCAATGAGGTATCGGAGATACATCACAAGAGCTCCCCCAGCCACACCTGTTTTATGGGCCAAGCAACCACCTGCAACACAACATAGAGGTCTCCATCAATTACCCATCTGATAAATTATCAATTTAAATCAGCTGAAGACACAAGTAAAGTGGTGAGCTGAGATCTAAAACAGGACACCTCTGATGTCATGTATGCTGGTAACATGAAAATGTACAAAATGTTTCAGAGGAATTATCATTACTATTATCATTGTTTAAAGCCCAGCCAACTACACAGAGCCATATCAGAGCTTATACCCATCTCAAAAACACATAAATCTCACTGACCATGAAAAAAAAACTCATCTGGAAAAAAAAATTAAGCACTCATGTCAATGTTAATGCATTTGTGCACATAATCTAAGGATATGCCCATGGCGCCGAGCATTTCATCCGATTTATCACCAGTTTTCAACCTGAGCTGAATCTCTTACCTGGCTGCTCTCTCTCTCTCTCTCTCTGTGGGGTGGGGGGTGGGTGGGTGTGGGTGTGTGGGTGTGTGTGGGGTGGGGTGGGTGTGTGTGTGGGTGTGTGGGTGTGTGTGGTGTGTGTGTGTGTGTGTGTGTGTGTGTGTGTGTGTGTGTGTGTGTGTGTGTGTGTGTGTGTGTGTGTGTGTGTGTGTGTGTGTGTGTGTGTGTGTGTGTGTGCACGCGCGCACACAATGTGCATACACCTGTAGGGAGATACATGAGCAGCTACTTGAAAATGTGTGCAGTACAAACAACAACAACAAAACATGTCCTTCTAATGCATCACATATGAGCTTGTGACAAAAGGTGATCGTCCAGACCCCTTGTATATTTATCGCACAAATAAAGAATTAAAAAATTACCAATGCTTCTTTATTTTTTGCTTGATGCTTTATAATACCTTGAAGAGATACATAACATAACATGGTGAGTTTGGGTGTCTGCCTTTCATTTGAAAATGCCCAAGTTGTACGCTTTTCTTAGATAAATTTTCCCGTTCAAGATGGCGGACGAGTGATGCGGTTGGTGTCGAAGCCTGGACACATATCTAAATTGCATACCATCACAACAGTATGAATAAAAGATGCAGAAAAATCAACGGCGAACATGTTAATATCACAAACTGTTTCTATTTCTGATTGTTTTCGATGCAGTCAAGCGGTAAAAATCCGTTTGACAGTCGTAACGCTGAATGTCAAATCGTGTCGGTCAGCAAATCTCTCGATCGTTCACATCAAGTTCGGTTCGGTTTCGTGTTCATATAACTCGGCATGTCGGGCAACACTAACCGAATGGAGAAAGGTGTTTTCCGAACCAAATTCGATTCAATGGCTGCAAACGAGCGCGAAATCCATACGGTAATAAGCAGTATGTCAGAAAATAACGACCGTATTTTTTCTCGCAATTCTACTAACAACGAACTTACAGATCCCATGCCGTGCTTTAAATAGCACTCAAGGCAAACGGTTTCAAATCGAGGCTGGAGCTTTCGTCAAGAATGGCGCGTCGAAGCAGAGAAGGTGAGGAAATGTTGTTTGTCCACAATCAGTACGACCGTCAGAAATCGTAACAACTGTCAAATGCATAACGACCGTCAGAAGAAAATGATAGAAACATTGGTTTCAGCTGTTCTGTCAAATGTGTTTCTGTAAATGATTAAAATTCTTTAACATGCAAGTGAACCAAAAGAAGAGTGGCGGCAATTCAACGGGATTTTCCGCAACTTTCGGGCGATGTTTTGTGCATGACACATGATTAGGACATCGTTTTAGCGATGTCCGAAATAACGACCGAAGGATATTAAGTTAATCAATGTATCAATTATACGTGAAACTGGGGCAGAAAACGGCTTGGAATTTCTATTTTGCTTCTTCTTTAAATACATGACAGAACTAAAGTTCAGATCATAGGATTAGTGGGAAATCTGGCGATTATTTGACAGTTGTTACTCGCATAGTTGAAGACATTATCATTCAGTATGTCTGTCGTAACGACCATCAGTATCTCTTGTGATTAATAAATGATAAGTTTATTTTCATTATGATACATATTTACTTTGAAAATTTGAAAGTGCACATTTTCGGCTATTTCCATAATTCTTTTTGATAAAATGTGAAGGAGTAGAGACCAGCAACCAGATTCCACCAGCCCCCTTCCTCCCAGTCCCTCCATTTATTCTTTCTTCACTGTTCACCTCTTTCAAATGCAGCTTGTAAAATGGAGGAATGGCAAGGGGTGTATGTATTTGTTTTATGTGTTTGTTTTGTCTAAGAGCTTTTAAGTCGGTGTTCAGTCTCACACAGTCATACTCGTAGCACATACAAGGAAAAAAGAAACACATGTTTCATCAGAAATGATTTTAATACTTGCTTAAAATGTATGCTCACTTTTTGATTTTGTATTTGTTTACTGTTTTTTTTACGTTTATTTGTCTGTTGTTAGGTGAGGCAACTGGTATCCCTACAACTTTCTCTGGGACACAGTCTGGGAATCCTGTACTTGGTGTTTCCACTCCAACTACACCGACAGCAACACCAAAGAAAAAACATGATGTCAATTCACCGTCACCACAACGACTGAAAGCAGCTTACAAAGCACGGCTTCATGACCTAAAGAAGTCCAGAACCAGAGATGCAGCATTATTGAAAAAACTGTTGCATGATCTTGTCGACACATCAGTTACACCAGACAATGCTGATTTGTATAAAAGAAAGAAGAGTTCCCCAGCATCAAAGACAGCTTTGAACTTTCTGAATGATGTTGCAGTGGACATCCCAGGAAAAAGGTCTGTATCTAAAAAAACTGGGCAACAAATGAAAATCTTGCCCAAGAGACTGAGGAGACTGCACAGGGACTTTTGCCAAAAATTCCCTGACAAAAAGGTCTCTCTGAGAACTTTTTATCGTCTCTTTCCAAACAGCATATTGACATCACGAAAACAAGTTTTCCGTCAGTGTTTGTGTGAGATCTGTGCAAACATTGACTTACAACTTGATGCAGTAAACAAGATCATTACTGCACCGATTGATGGCAGAGATGAACTGTCTGAAATGAGTCTCTGTCCTCAACCCACACTGTCATGCCTACAGCGCAAATGTAAACAATGTGGTGTCGAGAAAATCAGGTGTCATATTGACACCCATCTTGTTGACCATCAAGACCAGGCCAGTCCAGTAAAATGGAAGTCATGGCAAATGGTACAGACAGAGAGAGGGAAACGAAGGGAGCTGATACAAAGAGAAGGAACAATGAAAACTCTCATTAATGAGTTGCTGAAAGAACTCCATTCCTTTTCTCAGCATCTGTTCACCTTCCGCTGGCAGCACCATCAGTTGAAAACCATCCAGACCTCTCTGCCTCCGAAATGGGCCATTGTCATCATGGATTTCGCAGAAAACTTTCTGTGTCGATACCAAGATGAGGTGCAAAGTGCCCACTGGGGGTACAATCAGGTCACTGTTCATCCATGTGTACTCTATTACCAGTGCCCAAACTGTGTGGATCTCGTCACTGATTATTTAATTTTTCTCTCTGATGATCTCAACCATGATGCCCACATGGTGCAGGTCATACAAAAGCAGACCAAACAGCATCTTGCTGCCACCATGGGGCAGCTGGATAAAATGGTCATATTTTCTGATGGTTGTGCTGCACAATACAAGTCAAAACTTCCTTTCCACTATCTTGCCAGCAGTGCTGCTGCTGATGTTGCTGTGGAGAGATGCTATTTTGGAAGTCGTCATGGCAAGAGCCCCTGCGACGCTTGTGGGGGTGTCATAAAAAGACTGGTTGAAGATGACATCCTTTCAGGATCTGTAATCCAGAATGCAGCATCTATGTACCAGAACTGTTGTGAGCATTTTGTTCTTTCGCCAGAGTCAAATCTGTGCTGTCACACCAGGCGTTCCTTCAGACTGATTGAAACAGGAGATACTGATCGCTCTGTACCTGCCTCATCTTTGACAACAGTGCCTGGCACTCGTCAGTTTCACTGTCTGAAAAGACAAGGAAGGAATGCTTTGAAAACTAGGAAGCTGTCTTGCTTCTGCAATGCTTGCATTTTGGACAAGCCAGAAGACTGCGCAAACAAGATGTTTGTTGACACCTGGAAAGTGGTAAAACTGGGTGGCATCAAATCTGCATCTGTTCAGAATGCATCAGTACCAGATGTCCTACCCCGCCTCCCGTATTTTTCATCTTTGCTGGAGAAGATGACCCAGTGCACCACATTCCAGCAGTTGGAAAAAGTGGTTAGCAAAAGCAAAATCTCCTTGTACAGTCTTCCTGATTGTTGGCCCAAGACCATCCTTAATGTTGCAGAAGGGAGGATCGATGCAATGGCACTGACCATGCGTCCAGACACAGTGCCACCTCATTTGTATCCCCTTCAAACCACTGCTGATGGCAACTGTCTCCCAAACTGCATCAGCATGCTTGTGTTTGGAGATGAAACGCACCAAGAAGAAATCAGATGCAGGATTGTTGCAGAACTGGTGCAAAACTGTGAAATCTACGCTGAGGGGCGTGATATGGGGGGCCTGCATGTTGCTGCCAGAGTGGCAACCCTCTCACCAAATTTCACCCTGGATTGTGAAACGGCCACAGTTCAGCTCACTGATGCAGCACTGAAGGCAGAAATCATGCAGATCAAACGTCCAGGTGAGAGCATGGGCCTGTGGCAGCTTGCTGCAGTTTCAAACATCCTTGCCATACCAGTGGATTCGTTTTATCCCAAACTTGGCTGGCGCTAGTATCAAGAGTTGAACAGCAGAACACTCTTGCCTCAGCATAAAGAAAGAGATGGCCCTCTTCGTATCATGTGGAGTACCAACCGTACTGACATGACTCGAGATCACTGGACAGCCAACCACTTTGTTCCTTTGGTTCCACTAGTTGATCCTGAAGCATCTGTGTCTGTCGAGATCACTGTGGATCCTTCTGTCACCACCAGTTGTGAGTCTTCCACAGAATGGCATGTTCAGCCCAATGATTTCTGCAGAGTGGAATGGGAGGGACAAGACTATGTTGCTCAGGTGCTGGAAGTGGACAGGGAGGAAGAGATGGTCAAACTCAGTTTCATGGAGTCTCAAAAGGGATTCTATGTCTGGCCCTTGCAAGAGGATCTTTCCTGGGAACGTGTCCGTGTTTTGAAGGAAAAGGTGGAGATGGAGATGAATGCTCTGATGAGCAATCAGAGGATGCAGTTTTTTTAAATTAAAAAGTAGACCAAAATCTGACCTTGATGTCTAATAGGGACATAAAATGAGCTTTTGTTTTGGCATGTGGCTGTATTTTGCTCACTCCTGAAATTGACATTGTGCATGGTTTCCAGTGATGTGACTGTTGGTTTACCAATGAATATTGACATAAATATTATGAGATGTTCAGTATGCAAATTTAAGTGCTCCATGAATAATACTTTTTGGAAAGTCTGTTATGATGATGTTTTTCCATTGACAATGTGTCATTGTCAGCAGCTAGTCACAATCAATGCTGATGTTGTTTGGGAAAGTAAAAATCAAATGTTTACAAGAATCTTTTTGATTCTACTTTTGTACCATAACAGTATTATGGCTCCATTTTCCTTGTTTCTGATGTGTTGCAACTAATCATCATTTTTTGCCATAAAGATGAACCTTGTCTCAGACTGCTTGATATCATAATTTGTGGCATGACAATTTGACTTAATGTTTGCTCCTTTATTTGTCTTTGTACATTCAGTTAAATAGACAGAAAGAACAGCTAACAAACCAACCAAACAAAACAATTTTGCCACATGTTTTCTTGTGAAATTACATTTGTTAACCAGTAACCTGTTTTAAAGCATTTTGAAAACATATTTGTCATCAAGTGTCAAAACGACATTTAATGTTGCAACTTTCTTTGGTTTCTTGTAATTTGTAATTATGTTGTTTAACCACAAAATGTATTTTCATATGATTTGTAAGCGCTCTGAGCTTATCAGAGAGAGCAGATGCCCTAAATGTACATGTTATTATTATTGTTGTTACTGTCAAACTGTTTCTATTCATTTTGATCATAAATAATCTAATTCCTGTCAGCACATGAGCAGTTTGTTGAGTATGTCCAACAGTGAGGCCATAACAACTGTCAGATGGATTCTGTTTAAGGTGTCTACATGATCATTGTGACTTATTTAGCTTGTTTTATAGGCCTTTATGTGTAAAATATAACAATAACAATATAACTGTACTCAAAGGAAAAGTATGTCCATTTTTTTTAATGACTGTTGTTATTTTTGCATTGTTGGGAAATACTTGGGTATGTCCAATGCAACATCATAACAACTGTCAGATAAAAACGCCATATCATGGTAACAAGGCTACTGTGGGTCCTATACTTGGTATCATTACATGAAATGCACCCTCAACAACACAGAAAATCATCAGAGGATGCAGTTACTGTCTTATTTCCAATTGAGCAATAAAGAACAAATCAATATGTCCGACGGTTGTTATGTCGGACATACCATCTCATGTGAAACTTGATCTTAAACTGCACAGATGCCTTTTCTTTTGGAATGAAATTTAGCTGTAATACTCAGTCTTACTTCCACTGAAACAATTATGCTGTATAAGAGACATTCAAATAGGAATATTGATAAAGTTGAATGTCCAGCATAACAACCGTCAGATGCTCGTTATGATGCCTTATCGCATTACTAGCGGAACATCGGTGCATGAGTTATCTTTGTATGTATATTTTTATGACCCTTAAACATCAGTCTTCCTTTGGACAAAATTGCTGTTAATAAAAACTATTTTGAAAAATCCACTTTTTGTTGGCTTTTTTGGACGACCTTTTGTCACTTGCTCATATACGATTACAAAAAAACAAAAATACTCCACCTGGCATTTCTTTCTCCACCAGAAGTTTCCTCCTGCTTCCCCTACTTTCAGAGTACAAGCTCAGCAGTTTGTGACCTGGCTGCACGTGATGTTGAGGCATGTCTGGAGCATGGGCTGGAAGGGGTGCATTCTGAGATCCATCCTGCGGTCTGAGAGCTGATGCTCCATCTCTCACATATTTAACATTCTGAGCAACAGGCTCTTTTTGGTTCTGTTTCTGTCTAATGCCAATGTCTACTTGGGGTTCTCCCTTAAGTTTAATGGGCATTTTGTTATTCTGCTTCGGATACTGAAGCTGGGAGTTGTAAGCAAGGTTTCTTTTATTCGTTCCTGCAGCAGCATGTTGGCTTTGTGACAGAGGTTTCTTGTCAAAAGGTGGTGGAGCTTTATTCCTCTGATCTTGTATTTCAGCACGAAGAACAGGTACCTCTCTTTCATTTATATGCATGTCATTGCCTTTCTGTGGGCGCAACTGATCAAAACCTTGATTACTAAGTACAACATTTCTCTCTTTGTTCACCTGGAGCTTTAGATTGGGTTGATGTTCATTATTTGACACTACACTCCTCTTCACATTCATCTTCTGTGGCTGCCCGTTCATAACATCCAGTTGGTCTTTCTTACTATTCTTCTGATGTACACTGAGCTTACCAATCTCACTGTCAGACTTTAGGTCTTTCAGCTGTTGACTTATCTGCTTTTTTCTAAGATCAAGACTGTTAATATCGGGCACGCCTTTCAATTTCTGAGGTAAATGGAGACTTTTGGAATCCACTTTGGGCGATCTTTTTCGTGGATGGTGATCTTGTATTGTGGATTCATCCCCAAAACACCCTGAAGGCAACTGCCAGCTGAGGATTTGGTCTAAATACTTCTTTTTCAGAAACTCAAAGAATCCCAAGCTTGGACACACGAATTCTGAAAACAAAACGAATGGACATTGTGGTTCCAGACATAAACAGACAATGATAAACACATAATGAAATATAACCAAGATGGTAGTGCCATGTTCATCCAGTTGGCATTTTGACAATTTCAGTCAAACCTGCATTAAACAAAGCTTAAAAACTTCCTTACAATATTACTATTAGGTAAACCAATTACTGAAATCTGTTTACATGCTATGAAAAAAAAACCAACAAACAAACAGAAACAGGATTGCATTTGAGGTTACTGTAAAGTCATATCAGTCCTATCAACATCATTTTTGATTTCTCATGGAGAAGGCCTGTGGTTCAGATTTGATACAGACATAACAAAAAAGTCAAGAAAATTTTCTAGCCTCCAGTCATAGATGTATACACAGATGCCAAGGGCTGATTTGAATTGATGTCCTCTAAGAAAAATAAGAATATACATTTCTTTAGCTAAACTGTTCAATACTCCCAAACAAATTCAGGAAAATGGGCAACCTTTACCTGTTTTACTATTCAATGAATCCAATGAGCGAGAATTTCTGTTCTATCCTACTGTCATATTATATGTGCCTGTGTACGGCTTTCTACCAAAGACAATCAATCATCCAAGGCTCACAAAAATGCACTTAGCACACTTGTGCTGTCAGAGAATGACGAATAAGAGAAGAAAATTTTCTTAATTTTTAGGGGAAATGAATTATTCTGTTTCCATTGGATGATCAATGTTAAACAGGAGCAGAAAAGAAACATCAGGTTTATCACTGTTGTAGTTGCACTAAACTGCACTTCATAAGGAAGATTAGGAAAAGACAGGCAACATTTATAGGCCGTTTTATGAGGAAAGGGGAATTGGAGCAACTGGTCACAACAGGAAAGCTGGAGGGAAAGAGAGCACTAGGTAGACCCAGGGAGAAGACATTGGACAGACTTGCAGAGTGGCTGAAGAAAAAGAGAGTGGAAGAGGTGCTCAAGGCAACAAGGGATAGAAACAGATGGAAGGACATAATCGCCAACGCCATGTGGCATGGCACTTGATGATGATGATGAGTTGCACTATGGTTTAGGCTTATCCAGGTAGGCCAGTCACCTCCTTTCACACAGCTGTGCATAGCTGCTGGAGGGGAAGAAGAGATCAATGAAATTAGTTTTAACACAGTCCACAATATGATTAAGACTTCACAACGATAACTTACACTGAATGTCTTTTAGATGCATTCTGCCCTTCCAAACAATTTTCAAAGCTTTCTTTTGAGAAGATTTCTGATTTGCCCTGACAAAGCTCAATCATAACATATTTTCCAGCCTGTAAATAAGGATTAAACTACAGTTTTACGATGCTAAAAGATAAAACTGAGGAAGACAGTTTGGACAAACATTCAAATTATCAGTAGCCAATTACAGCTCACTGTTTACTGAAAGTTTTCTTCATCTGAAAAGTTTAAGCAATACTGTACTTCACTGTGGCTCCCCCCCCCCCCACACCACACACACACCCCCCACACACACATGCACACACATACACCCCCACACACAAATCCTTGCCATTAGTTAGCCTGAACTGATTTGTGGGTGTGTGCATGTATGCGCATGTGTGTGTGTGTGCATATATGTAAGTGGATGTATGTGTGTGCATGTAAGTCAAAAACAGTAAAGAACAAACAACACAACTAACGCTGCTCCAGGAAAACATCTTGGTAACTCTCCCTGACAGTGCCTGACATGAAAACGTGCACCACTGCCAGCATCTCGTAATAGTTGTTGGTGCAAAACTCCTCCTGCATGTGATCCGTCGACTTGAAGCCCAGCTTTTTCAACAAAGTGTTCATCTCCAAGCCACACCCAGACTGGAAATAGAAAACAAATGTAAACAAGCCACACCCAGACTGGAAATAGAAAACAAATGTAAACATAACAGGATATTAGATCTTACTTGAACTAATTAAACAAGACAGCTCTTTTGCAACCTTGCCAAACAAAAATTCCATTTTTGTCGTACCAGTATGATACCACAAAACATCCTGTGTCAGAAAACAAATCAAACAAGAGTATTCAGTCTTTGATAAAATAATCAAATGCAAGCTATAGGCAATGCTCTATCATAAGGGTATTCAGTCTTTGATAAAATAGTCAAATGCAAGCTATAGGCAATGCTCTATCATGTCGTTTTAAAATGATTTTATTGGCTGACTCTTAGATTATATGTTCATTGTGTTTTCTTGGATTCTATGACATTCACTACTTTTTTAATTTCACAAACAATGGTCTGAACTCTCCATATTTGGGAAGTATAAGTATAATTTACAAAAGGAAATTGGTGTTGATGTAGACCAATTTCTACTTTTCTTCTTGTGCCCATTCCTCCATGGAACAATCAACAGAACTTACAATCCAAACCAGATGAAACTTCAATTTCAGTACAAAGAATAATCTGTCCTGCACATATACATAATCACTAAATCAGTTTCTTCAACTTCAAATAAAATCATGTCATATGTTGAATCATTATAAAAATCTGCGTTTCAAAACAGAAAATCAAAGACTTTCATTTCAAAATAAGTCTATAAGATATACTTTATAGTCACAAACACCTCAAGATTACCAGTAACACCTCAAGATTACCAGTATAAGTTTATAAGACATACTTTAAACTCTACAGTCACAAACAAACACCTCATGATTACCAGTATAAAAGCAAACATTAACTGAAAGTTCAAGCTGAAATGATTATTGAACATGCAGGAATGGAAGGCTGTAAAATCCCTAAAGTTTGAAATCTTACACAGCATACCAAAATTATGACAATAAATAAAAAGTCTGTTCATGAAACTTTCACTCGAGGGTTTATTTTGCCTTTTTCAAAACATTCTGTCAGCTTAATCAAACAGTCAAAACCTTTGCTCGAAGCACAACAAAGTCAACAGACATTTGCAAGGATGCTGTGACTGCTATAGGAGTCACATAATCTTTGTTGTTTGAATCATATTCATAGACTAAAATATAAGATCTGAAAAATGTAACGGCTTTGTATACTGATATACAGTGACATAAACTGCGTATATTCATAGCCGGAGCTGTGGAAGTAAAAGGGTTAAAGATAATAATTTAAAATATTTCAAAAGTCACCAACCTTTTCAGCCAGTGCTGTCCACAAGATCTGATGTGTAATACTGTATTCAGTCAGCCCTCTTTTCGTCATGATCAAAGCACACTGCTCTGTCAGACCACAGTGCAATTTACTGCCATGGTCTGCCTTTGTCTTGTTTGTCGGCGTTATCTCCATCATGCACTTGTCACTCTGAGCCTCGTCAATCTTGACTGTGTGAGCCATTAAACATAGAAATCGTTTCACCTCTTCATAATGTACACAACAGAAATGTGTTTAGAGAGATGGCTGAAACTGTGAACTTGAACCAAATCATACTGCATTCATAAATTTATACAAATAAGCTTTAGCTCAAATTTACCTAAATTTATTGTACTCACAAAATCTCTGACTGAAGTTTGGTCAAGAGGGATTCTTTGCTCTTGAACAATTCTCCACCCAAATCTGCCAACAATTATCTGACAGACTTCCTGAGCCTGTGCAGAACCCTATGCGCTGACAAGGTCTTGAAATGATGAGCGGGTGAGGGTTGGGTAATGGGATGTATGAAACATTAAGCTGACACAACCAGAATGATGGGGGCATTAAGATGGGCAGTCAACAGGCTAGGACCAGTTTTAATATTATGGGTGAGATTAATTCAACACATCAGATCTTGAGCCCACGGCTCTTTTAAAAGAACTAATCAGGGAAGTGATTGAGAAAGGAAAGAAACAATACTGACATTGACAAATATATAATTAACATAAGGCAACAACGTGCATATATTGTGACACTGTGTGTGTTTGTGTGTGTGCGTATGTGTGTGTCTGTGAGCGTGCATGTGTGCATGCACATGTATGTGCAGCCGGAAGATATATAAAAACAATTATGAAATCTGGGAATGGAGTGAGGGGAAAGGGGGTGAAACTTGCCAAGTTAAACATAAAGCACACTGAACACAATAAGTGATTTTCAATACAAAAAGCTACATTGTAAGCAATAAATGATTTTTAACGCAAAGACAGAAATTTGTTTTCTAATGCTTTTAACATACACTGACAATCAATCAAACAAACAAACAAACAAAAAAGACAGACATACTGAAACGCAAGTGATACAAATTCTACTCACAACTAGCACCAGACTGGTACACAGGAATCTCCCAACGAAGACTGGGGACAATTTTACGATGCTGCTTAAACAGTGTCCATGGCTGAGCAATCATGAACGCAAGGTCCTGGAAATACTGTTTGTCGTCAGCATGCACCACTGCAAGGGCTTGCTCCCCAAGCTGTTTTGATTCTATCCACAATGTACTGAGTCTAGCAACGATGACAGGACTCAGGCTGGCATGTTTCCCTTGTCTGTGTTCATCCAACAGTTTCTGAATTTGACCTGGAACAGTAAATCAGAACATTAAATCTACTTTCTCCCCAACAAAATTGAATAGTCAACAGTTTATCTGAACTTAAGATATACTTTTTCCCCAACAACATTAAACAATCACTAAACAGCTCAATCCAGTGTATGAAAACAGAGTACTATAAATATATAAATTATAATATAGTAACATTAGTAGTAAACTAAAACTCTAAAAGTTATCTCACAGTGCATACTCATTAATCACACAAACTATTTCAAATTAAGCAGAGGTGGCCGTTTACTGGATAGGGATGGGGAGGGTGGCAAAGGGGAAGGTTACAATGGAAAAGGATGATGAAGGGGACATTACACAACTATTCTATTACAAAAACAAAACATACCATTACTAGAATATGGTCTTTGCCCAGATCAGGAAAAGGAGCTCTAGGATCAATGGTGGCACTAGCAAGACGGGGGTGGGGGCAGAAAAGACTGTCAGAATAACTTGACTTAATGCGATATCATACAGTTAATTTCACTTTTCCCAAATGTGAAGTTCTGTCTACAAGTTATGGCAATGTTATACCAGGCCACACCCAGAATACCCCTCTGCTGTTGCTATTTTTTCTTTTTCAACAGAATATTAGTTCTCCACCTGGGTTCAAACTCGCACATCTGAAGTGGTCTGGTGTCTCAAGGCCAAGACTCCCTTGTGATACTGATAGATATCTTGAACACTTAGCTATCGGACACCAGCTAATGAGCTATACACATAGGGTAATGTTAAGCCTAATGAAGTTTACTTTTGTTCATCCTCAACTAGATCCAGCTGAAACTCTTTTGAGCTCCTTCTGCCATTGCTTTTAGGGCTCAGAAATGGAAAACTGATGAAGTGATAGGCTTATGTGCCTGTCAACCCCCTTGCTTTAACCTCTGTGAGACTGGCTTGAAATCCAGAAAGTAACAAAATGGATAGGAAGTTGGGGATCAGTAGGGTAAATGGGGGAGAATGCTAGTGGTGGTATCAAATTATTATTGTATTCATTCTTTATCAGTAGTTTAGGAGAAGGGGAGAGTGCAGCAGGAGGTATGAAATAATTGTTGCCAGTATTATTAACAGATATCATTTTACCATTGTGTGCATTACAAATGTAACACTTTTCCCTTTAATTAAACTACCCATTTCATCAAATCAGATTTGTTTAATATACATGTACAGAACTTATTAGTACCCTCATTTTAATTAATCACATTACTAGGGGATATATAATATGATTATAACAGCTCATACCATGTATTACCTACTCTTCTTAATTCTTTGACCACCAACAAAATTTACTTCCCTTCTCAAAATAAACAGACTAAAGTAAACAGAAATTAAACCAATATTTAATCATTTAAACTGATCACACTGCAAAAGAAAATTAATCTTTAGCTTCACCTAGATTTGTATAAGAGAAACAGCCCTATTTTATGCCTTCTTTGGCTGCCCTCTAGTTTTACATCACATGCTTAAAAATAAAGTTTTTTTTTCAGCAAGGAATTTTTTTTTTATATGAAACATCAAGACAGCATCAGATGCTACCTTCAACTAAGGGAAGTAACTCACAAAACTTCCCCTATCAAAACAATTTAAATCCAATGAAAACATTAAAATGAATAAAAACATTTAACGAAAGCTAAGTAATAACACTGAGTCTGTGATGTTGTGTGTGTATGTTCACTGTTTATCAATTTAAGTATCTCGCTAGTTTTTTGAAAGTGCGTCCTGATCATGTAATGGCCGTTGTTCATGTTGATGTTACTCTGAATGTTCTGTGGATCCTTGCTAGGTTGGCTGCTGGGCAATATGTCAACCTTGACGATCCTAAGTGCTCTTCTGGCCAATTTCTTCCCTTGAGTGCTCTTCTGGTCAATTTCCTCCCATCTGTATGGAGGTGTGCTGATCCTTGTACTGTCCTGGTGCGGTGGATATCACCATTTCGACATCTCCCATTTGTTGTAGTGACAGCTCTGCAAGATCAGCACTTCGCTTGGATCTCAGTCGCTGGTCCAATATGTTTCTTCAGAAAACAGTGCCACTGTCCATAGATACCACATATGAATGAGGCTCATCTCTAATTTAGATGACTGTTGTTGGTTTCTACGGTTTGGTTTCAGGGTCCTTCGCACATGCAGGTTATCCCTAGTGTAGAGGTGGATTTTAATTTCCAACATAGCTGTGTAATTTTTGGTCACCCTGTCACATCTCTCTGCTAATGCCTCTCACTGAGATGCTGGTGCTGCTTCATTTCTGTATGGTAGTGATGTAAAAAGTTTCTTTTCATGAGCATCTCATTTAGAGAAGAAGGGTTAAGGTCAAGAGGTATTGTTGTCAAGTGGAGAAGAACTACTTCAATGTCTGTCCAGTATTTTGACATCTCATGATGGTGTCCTTGATATTTCTGTCTCTTGATAAATTATTTGATTTGGGGTATCTTTGAGATGATGTTATGTGCTGAATGTCCCACAAAGTGTTGAAATCCTGGTAAGGTCTGCCAATGAACCATGGCCTGTTGTCATTGAATCTGATGTCAGGTTTCTGTGGTTATAGTTGAGCTGTTGGCTTTCTTTATTTGGATGGTGAATGGGAACTTTGAAAAATAGTCTGCAATGATGTGGAAGTTACACCAGACTTGGCAGGAATGGATCATATAGCTGTGGTGTCTTTGGTGACGTTTTGCCAAATACTGACTCACTTGCTAGCACTAGCAGCTTTGTCTTTTCTATTCTTTGATGGGCTTTATCAGTTTATGCAGCTGCGACAAGATGTCCCTCTACAGGGACGGAGGAATAATAACGTGAGATCTTTTGATATTATTCCATTCCTCACTTCCAACTCATTTCTCAAAGACTAGCAGTATCTGATTTATGTTGGAACTTCTCTGATAGCTTCTGGCCATCCTTAGTTGATGGTTTCCTTCAGCATGCAGAATGTAGGATCTCTCTCTCTGTTTCTTTTCAGAGCTCTTCCTGTTAAACTGGTAAGGATGTTATTGTCAATGATGAATCATTGAAGTTTTAAAGTTTTTAAGTTCTTATGCCAACTCTGTGGACTAGGAGCCAGCACTATACAGCAGTCAAACAACTCATCAAACAACTCAATGCACATGATAAGTCCAGCGAACATATATTTAGCACTACCACATTATCCCTTCCTTTCATCATCTTCTCCCCATCTCCATTTGCATTCCTTTAATCAGCTTTAGTTGTTGTATAATTCTAAATTTTAGTGATTTGTCTTAATCAGTTAAAAAAACCTTAAAGATTGATGTGATTCGTCCAGTGTGTTGGCTAGAGACAGTGTGCTTGTCTCTTCTCGTCTTCAGCCCGCACCACTGGCTAGCATTGCTGTTTGCAGTTCTGTGAAAAGGAGAGCAGAGTGTACAAACTAGCCTCTCCACCAGTACATAGCCTCTCCAACATTAACGAAGAATATTACAATTAGGAAAAGACAAGCATAATTCAAAGGACATTTTATGACACAAGATAAATTTGAGCACCTAGTCACAGCAGGAATGCTAGAGAGATAAAGAGCACTAGGCAGACGCACACTGGAAAGCTAGGGGGATAAAGAGCACCAGGTACTGAGGTAGACCCTGTCACAGTCACCCATGAACTGATGAAGAAAATATTACACTTTTGTAGAGTGGATGGGGACGGAAATGGTAGAGATATATTTGCAGCGACAAAATATAGATTCGTATGGAGGGCCACGATCATCAACGCCATGCCGCATGGCACATGATGATGATGATGAATGGCCTCTGAAAAGTTCAGCAAGGGGGTAGAACTCTAGTTCAAACATTGAGAGACGAAAACGTGTTACCTTCCACAATTTTCAACCCATAAATTCCGTCTAGATTCATGTACTGGTAATTTGTTTTGTAAAATCTGATCATCTTTTCAACTGCATCAACCACTTGCAACAAAATTGCAGGGGTATCTTCTGCATGGTAGCCCCATGAACTCAAAACAAAGACAACAACACAATGACAGCCGGAGCGGCCGCCATTTTGCTGGTCAACAAGTGGAGTAACTTCCCTTGCCATGTTTGAGCAAGACAAGCGATAAACAATATCTGGAAATGCCTTCCAAATAAGTATATTTGATAGAAAGAAAAAAAAACTGGAATCTTAAAAGATTTACGCAAAACGAAATGCAGTATATCTTAATTTACGTTATGTCATACAAGTTTGTGAGCTACTTGTACTAGTTGTAGCAGACAACACAAACAAGCGAGTTAAGTACCTTTAGGTCCTAGGTGTCGTGCGCTAGGCTATGTTTTCGACTGTAGAAGTAGTGTCTGAACAAGTTTCGTTCTCTTTCTTCATTTATTTCTGCTGTGCTATCGGACAGTCTTCATATTAATTTGTTTGTGTATCATTAGGAAATCGGGACATGTCTTTATTTCGCAACTCTGGTCCTTATGTTTTCAGTACTGTAGCTGGATTGGCCACGGGAGCTGGCCTGTATTTATTGTACTTTCGTTTGCGTCAAGAGCTTGCCGAGATACGAGCTCTCATCGCAGAACTAAAACAAGAAATTGCTGCCAACGCATCAACAGATGGCAGACGAAGGAGACGGGGCAACCGATCATACACTTCTGGGTATTATTCAGTAACGGCCAGCAGTGGAGATGACGATGATGATTTTGTGGACGCTGAGGCAGGGTAGAGATTTTCATAATCCTTTAATCATGCTTGTAATTATAGTCCAAAGTCCAGTCGATATTAGGTTTATCTAGATGTTATGTAATTTTAGAGCCTAAGGTAATGGTGCGGTTTAGGTCTAATCCCAGTATTGTCTTAGATTTCGTGCATAATAATTACAGAGCTGGACTTCACGTCTGTTGAAAACACTAATTTAACCTTTACCCTAACTCAAGCCTTACCCTTGATCAGTTGATGCTTATCCTTGGATTTGTATTTATTAATGAAGAAATGCAGTCCCAAGGGTGGGAGGTTGGGCAGATGTTAACCCTATGATCTTCTGTCTCCCACACTTTTCAGCATAGTCCTGGGATGCATCATAACTGACACACTTGAAAGTATGTCAGCATAGCATTGGAGGAAGAATCATTACATCTTAAACTAGTTAAAGTATAAGCCTTTGCTTTGCAGATGACAATGATAGCCTGGCAGGCAGTAAGCAAGTACTCGCTAAGGCTGTTAAAAGATGAGATGAAACTTCAACAAGATGTGGCATGGAAATTAGTGTTGAGAAGACAAGGTTGATATCCTGCCACAATTCCTCCATCATTGCTGCTATAACTGTCCATTGATAGGAGCTAGGAACTGTTCAAAAGCAAAAATAACATCAGCACTGTCCAGGCAGAATCATGCATTGAAAGACACGAACACCTGCATGAAACACAGAAGCAGGCTCTTATGTTCAAAATATTTGATCGTCTTACATGCATGTGACATTTACCCTCACAGGGGTTTTTGGACAGATGAATTCAAGCTGTGGAAATGAGATGTTATTGCAAGATATTAAACATCAGATACACTACAGTGATCATTATTACAACAATGAACAATTGTTGCTGTGGTGTAGTGACCACCAACTGGAAGATTGTGGATTCAAATTCCCTTCAGTCTCTTCAAAAATCATTGTGGGATTTTTCAGCAACAACCGACTTCTACCTAGAGTTGAGTGTGCTTTGAGGTTATTGGGAAGACAGGGACCACACAGTTGAGTCTCATCCACTTCACAAATGCACCATTGAGGGTGTTGCTTAAAAATCTTCTGCCGAATGCTACAGGTGTCTGTTGTATCTTTTGGGCTTGGTTGATGCCAGGATATATCATGATAGTAAACGTAGAGTAAAGCCCTGTCACAAAGTGCTCAATCCTAGATGGAACTTCATAGCATCAGGATTGTCATACTTGTCGCCATCATCATCATCACATTGTAAAAACTGTGCCAGCCTCTGTGGCCATTAATTAAAGTGGCTTAGAAAAAAAAAAGGGGGGGGGGGGGGGGTGACGGCAAAGGAACTCTCCCTAAATGCGATGATCCTAACTGAAGAAAGTGTGCCAAACCATGTGCAACATATTGGACAATATGAAGATTTGCTGATTTGAGAAAAGAAAATTATGTTGGTATGGCCATGTTTTAAGATCCAATAGCCTTTCTGAATCGTTCCTCCAGGTAACTGTTGAGGGGGGTAAATGGAAAGGAAAAACCCCCCAAAACAAATGGTGGATTGACAGCATCGAAGAATAGACAGAGAAACCATAATTTGCAGAGACCCAGGCATTGGTACTTGACTGACGGAGTATAAAGAACCTGTTGAATAGTTATTTAGTACGGTGCCTTAGTGATATTACATGGAGATGAAGAAGAGAGGTTTGGAGTTTGAGAGGTAGTTTTTGAAGGCTTCTTGTATGATATTTTCAAACTTCTGTTTGAAAACACCATTTACAGTCTTTGCAAGGATTCATTTATTTAATTATTTATTAGCAAGCCAGTTTGAAACTCTTATCATTAGCATTGGTGTGCTTGCATAATGGTGGCTCCCCACCCCACGCCTCCCTGCTAAAAAGAAAATTATTCAGTATCTATGAAACATGCGCAATGAAATCTCCTCACCAAGTCAGATCACTGTTTTGTCAAACTGCATACGATCATACATAAACTGTATTGTCCTTCTGATGATTAATGAAAATTGTGTTACCAATCACTGTGATGAAATAGCACAGTGGATTAAAGATTAGGCGGCTTTGGCTTTAACTCCTGTCAGTTAAATAAAGGTTATGGGACTTTTAAGTCCTGACCATCACCTATGTATATATATATATATTGCAAAGTTGAGCATGTTTTGGGTTTGTTGGAAAATCTGAGACTACACTATTGAGTCTCATCTTATATTTCATGAATGTGTCATTGGGAGTGTGGCACACATTTTCTGCAGATGTGTTACTGAGGGTGTGGCATAAATTTTCTGTGAATGTGTTACTGAGGGTGTTGCTCAAATTTCCTGACCAGCACTGAAAATATCAGGATCTCTCAAGCCATGTTTATGCCAGGATGGTCAATGTGGCATTTGTGAAAGGGAACATGGAGTGCAACCCTGTCATTTATTGCCATCTCAATCCAAAATCAAACTGTACAGCATCATCCTTGCATGAGATTCAGACTGATTGTCCTAGACTCTGTGGCTCTTCATGCCTTGGTCTTGTGACCCCAGTTTTGTCCACCTCTTATACAACTGAGGCAAGTTCTCGTCAGGGTCTTACATGTCAGTGGTTCATGGGATGTATCCTTGGAGGGATGTTGTAAGTTTACCAGAGGGTTGCTTACTTTGTCTGGTTCTATGACTGAGCTTTTACTGTTGATAGTAAAGCTTTTGTTAGGCAGTGTTCTTCGTAAGTTCAGTCAGAACAGATGAAGTGATCTGGCAGTAGTACATAGTCTCCTCTAGTGGGTAACCCCATGTAAGCTTGTTGATCCCTTGCTTTTGCAGACTTCCTGGCTCTGGGTCTTTACTGAATGAACTTGGGTTTGATGGGGTGTACAGGAGCTGAAATGACTGACATGGCAGCAAGGCAACTGAAGTGACATGGAAGATATGGCAGCAAATGAAAAAGACACACACACACAAAAAAAGATGACACAGAAGTTTTGACTGCCAGAAGTAAAAAGAAAAGGGAGAAAAGATAATAAATTGATAATGATCAATTATGTAATCAATGACTGAAATATGAGAAAAGGAGAGAGAGAGAAAAAAAAAGAGCAAAATACAGAAGTGCACGTTACACACAAACACAGTGCATGTGCACACGAACACACACACACACACACACACACCACACACACACACACACACACACATATATATTACATTGTGCATAAGCTTATTTAATGATATGACAAGCATAAGAAGAAATGGTATATATGTGTTATTAATTTGTTTTATAAAAGATGGTGTTTTCTCTCTGTCCAGATTAACTGATCAAGAAATAACGGGCACACAGAATGATCAGACATCGTTGGAACGTAACGTACAGTTTGCGTCACCAGTGTCCATGGACATGGAGGCTGATGAGGGGGATGAGCAGTTCTTCAAAGATGTTGATGGATACATCAATGCTGGAGGGAAAACTGATTATGAGGAAGCGTACAGTTTACTGAAAAAGAAAGAGAGAAAGGTTTTTGCAGAATTTATATTTTCATGTCTCTTTAAAGTTATGTAATCTTAATCCTGGTCTTGCAGAAGTAACGTTATGTGCTGTTTACTGTTATGTTGTGAATGAAGGAGGAGGAAGGGACTTCCCATTTTTCTGTTTCCTCTCAGTGTACCCAGTGTAATGCCTTTTGTCATTTGGTCTTTCATTTAGATGCAGTAACTTACCTAATAACATGCCAGAATATATATACATATGTACAGTGTCAAAGTAAACTAAGTGTTCTAAATTTCTATGTCTTCCATACAAAACAAAACAAACAAAATAATGAAAGAACAGAGAAACAAATAAGTAACAAACAAACAAATGACAAACAAACGAAAAGGGAATGAAAGCAGTTTGAAAAATAACACAGACACACACTTGCACGCATGCACACATACACACATGCATGCACACGCGCGCGCACACACACACACACACACACACAGAGTGCAAAGAACGCCTATTAGAACAAAGACATATGCATGCTTAAAAACAGACTGTAGTGGAATAGAAGACCGCGAACAATAGCATATGCAGAGGCAGACAGTACCACTTAGGGAAAATAAAGGAAGTGTGTGGTGCTTGAGTGTGTGGTGTCCATACAGTCCTCTGAATGTTCAGTTTGTAGTCATATGACTTATGTCTTTTCTCTGTGTTGCAGATGTCTTTAAATGTGGACTTTCAGTGGCGATTCTCCAAAGTGATGTACTTCCTTGCCAATACAGCAGGAGACCGTGGAGAATCAGAGAAGAAGAAGGAACTCATGTACCAGGCTAAAGATGCAGCACTGGCAGCTGTTAACCTGGATGCTAACTGTCCTGATGGTCACAAATGGTTGGCAGCATTTGATTTCTTTGAAGTTTGTTGCAAAAAATGTTGTCATGATAATAATAAACACACATCTCTACTCACAGTAGTAATAAATTATATGTCATGAAAATGTCATTATATTAATAATTACACATCTCTACTCATATTAATAATATATACACATCTCTGCTATGTCAATTTATGCACATTTTGCGTTATGATTTAAGTATGTGCTTGATTAAGTAAACGTTTTTTGTGAGGATTCATTTCATAAGAGTTGTTGCTTGATTTGAGTGCAGATTTTGGTGTCTCTTTACAGAATGCATACATATTTCTTTGCTGTCTGATTTAATAATAATGATTATAATAATGATTTCTCTAGTGCAGTATTTCCAGATAGAAGCATGTACATGAATGAGAGTCGAAGAAAAATAGTATTTATAACCTCATCAGAAAAAAATATGTAGGCTTAATAAGCATGTATGAAAACGCATTTCCATGCATGTAAACTTAAACACACTCACACGCATGCGTGCACATATGCACGCAACCACACACACACGCACGCATGCACGCAACCACACACACACGCACGCATGCACACACACACACACACACCACACACACACACACACACACACACACACACACACACACACACACACACACACACACACACACATGTATATGTATATGTACATAACACACACACACACACACACACACACACAACAAGTAACAGAGATGCAAAATATGCAAACAGTGGAGGAAACACGCACAAAATAACAATTTCTTATACAGCTATGGAGAGTAGGGCAGGGAGCAGACAGAGAATCAAACCGCAACTTCCACTATCCCAGTATAGGCTTGTGTACTGTGCTATGACGTCCCTGAATTGCCCTTCATGATCAATCGTATTTTAATGTATTATGTATAAAAGATAATCATCGTCAATTTTCTTCTGGTTAGGTCCTTAGCAAAGTATATTTATTACATATTTGCAGTTTGTATTGTCATGGCTATGACTTAACTCTTTGATCAGTACAGTTATAAACTACAGTGCTCTCATGTATTTATTACTATAGGTATGCCATCACTCTTGGCAGTATTGGTGACTATGAATCCACGAAAGACAAAATTGGAAATGGATACTTGATAAAGGTAAGTGGATACAGCCCATAATTTTCAACATTCTGGATAATGTTTGTTATAACTTTCAGATCATAGAGTCCAACATTGTAATATTTATCACACTTTTTTAAATGTGATTCTTTAAAAGGCATTTCACATAGAATTTACTTATTTATTTGTTCATGTTTATTTACTTGAATTTTTTTTTTATTCCCATGTGAGCATAATGAAGGTAAAAGTTTTATAGGCCTTACAGCATATGATTATATTGTTAATGTTTGTGCAAGAAGGAATTTTAATTCATATTGATTGCACAGCTGAGTTTCTTCTTTGCACCACTTGGTTGTTCTCTATATTAATACTGTTATGTATTTACTGCCCATTATACCGTTGGCGCCCTCTTCTGGAAAATCTGTGCTAGAAGTTTCCTCTTTTCTGTCACTCTCTTTGTTTCTGCCTTGTTCCTTTGCTTTCTGTTGTTTGTTCCTATCATTATCTGCTTTTCTGATCCATTCACTCGTATATGTTCGATAAAGTCTTTCTTACTTTTTTCTCTTAGAATTAATAATTGGGTACATGTATAAGTGCATATTTGGCTCTAGGGAAATGAGATATGTGGAAGCAATTTTAGGTAATTTAGGCCCGTTTTTATGTATACTTTAGTGTCTGTAGTTGTGTTTAAATTTGTATTCAGATATGTTTTTTAAATCCCCTGTGTGATAAATTGGATGGAGTGGTCAACACCAGGGGCATTTCCTTGGATTATTTGTGCAAATGCATAAATTGTGTATTTAATTTTCTTTTCCATCTTTATCCTGTTGAGGTATTTTTGTGTGTTTTGAAGTGCTTATAGCCCTGATGTGGCTCTACACAGTCAGCAGGGCTTTAAACAAAAAAATGACCCTAAGTTATACCACTGGCATGTTAAGCAGCAACAGAGATCCTCCACTTCACCAAAATCCCCTCTTTTGTCTAAGCTCATGCATCTATCTGATCTACCTGATGTTTTTATCTCAGACCTTAAAAGCCTGTGTTGTTAGTTTGTGTGGAATGGAAAACATGACAGGATTAAAGTGATGACAGCGGTCCTGTTAAAAATGGAGGACTTGGTGGTCCTGATGTATTGTAGTTCTAATACTCATTTGCATAAGGAAGCTTAGAAATACAAGCCACAAATGGAACAACTTTCATCTTATCATGTATCCATTCCTTAATCATTTATGGTGTTATGGTTCAAGTTTGATAAATACAAAGAAAAGGAATAATCTGTTTTGAACATATACATTAAGAGTATGTAAAGTAGTTTTGTCTTTTGTCATAAAATAGAACCAAAAACATTCTCCTGAACTGCTTGCTGAATCAGTGGTATTCAGTGAGATATTTTAATTGGTGATAAAATTGTAACATGTACAAACAAGATTAGAAATGGTGTTTATTATGTGAGACAGTGGAGAATTTTTAGAACAAACATGATTTAACACAAAATATGGTTTAAAATTAGACTTCATTATCTTGGCTGCATGTGTATCATCAATTGAAAATGTTACATAGAAATTTAAAACAACACATCATGCAGACAACCCTTGCATTGAAAACACTCCACACAGTGCGAAAAGGTGCTGACTAGGTAGATGAACTTCTCAGTTGAGGGTAGGTCTGTTCAATATGCTTGGATTGGTGAGAGATCTGAGATTTTGGCAGTGTATCATGGTCTATTTGAACATATGTGTAAATTGAAACAGGTCATAGTGCCAACTGTCAGCTTTCACAGTCTAGATGAATATACTGTTTTTCAGTAATACCTTTTTTTTTATATGAAAAGTTCACTTGTTGAAAAGTGATTTAGCTAGCTGTCAGTCCTTTTCCTTGGATCCATGAAGTGAAAAAGGTTTGTGATAAGGTGGACTCTGATCTTGCTTGATGCTTTTGCCTGTGTTTAAAGTGTTCTGAAAGCTAGTAGGATCCAGCTAAATCATCCATTTTGCTTAAGTAAAGTGCTTTGGATTTTGTAAATCATTATGTTCATGTGTATTTCTGACATTGTTTACAGAAACATATACAGTTAGCCGTAGACTTGAATCCTAAAGACCCCACACCTCATCATATGCTGGGCCGATGGTGCTACAGTGTAAGTATAATGTTCATACTGCTTGTTATTTATTATGGTTTCAAAGTTATTACAGTGGTCTTACTTTTGCTGTGGTTATTTGGTGCTGAGTTTCTATGTATGTGTTGTCTGTGTGCATATGTGCATGTGTGAGTAAAAGAAAGTATATATCTTTTGCTGCTTTCCTGTTGTATGAAGATTGCTTGAAAATTCATAATTAGTTCCTACTTTGTGTGTGTTTCAAACAAAAGAATATAGATAATCATCGGTTGCTATTGTGAAGTGGTTAGCATGAAAGTTGTGGGTTGGAATCTTATCAGTAGATCATGTAGTTTAGTGCCACATTTGTCAAGAAAGGTTTAGTGGCCCTAACCATCTTCTGTCCAGAGATGAGTAATGTTGTGGGCTCAGTTTGGAAAACTGAGACCGCACTGTCGCCCATGTCATCTACTTCACAAATGTGTCATTGAGACTGTTGCTTAAAATGTTTTTACTAATACTGCAAATTTATTTCACCCTGGAATTGCAGGATGTAATAGTAAGAAAAGGAGTGTAGAAGACAGTCATGTACAGTATGAGTCAAGAATGGACATTCTTGATATGATCATCGTTGTCTCTGTTCTCATGAATTATTACAACATTTTGAAAAAAAAATGTCTCAGATTCTGTTGCCCTCCACATGCTGCTGTCATGGTGACCTTAACTGCAGTAGGTTCAAAGTTTTTGGAGAGCCAAAATTAGTGACGTAAAGAGAGTGAAATTGATTCAAATGGTGCCGAAGAAATTGGAGCCAAAATTGAATAATGGAGATTGGAGCCAAAATTGAATAACAGAAAATAAGTAAATATGATACGTCCTTCCTTAGTTAGCCCCTTCCTCCACCCTGTGTTGAAAAAGAAAGAAAGACATAAAAACAAAAACTTGTGCTTTTATGTACCGCCCGTATAATTTGATGTGTTTTCCTCTGTGTACAGGTGTACATGTTGTCATGGTTAGAAAGGAAGGCAGCATCAGCTCTCTTTGGCACACCTCCTACCTCAACTGTTGAAGAAGCCTTTGATCATTTTATGGAGGTAAAGTAGAATAATTATTTTAATAATTTCATGACATTTCTGTTTAATGACAGATTGTCATGAGTTGTTGCTATTCATAGTACAGCTGACCGATGCTCAAAGTGCAGTTATACAATGAATAACTGTTTGTGGTAGTTTGTGTTGCTTGCTTTGTTTTTATATGCAGCTTTACACCTATGTTGAATAGGATTTTAATTCTCACTTTGTTTTACTTTGTTTTCCCAGGCTGAAAATTTAAACCCTGGCAAGTGGAAGGAAAATTCTTTGTTCATTGCAAAGGTATGGTTTGTGTGACTGTGGGCTGTGATTATTTTAGCTTCTTGATGGTGTGTGTTGATTATACATGTGAAAGAAACGGTTAGGATTATCTTGATGCTGCTGATTATATTCATGCAGCAGTAAGCCTTGTTCTACTTGGGGTAAAAGAAGAAGCATAGGCATTTGATCAGCTTACAGTCTGACCAGCGGTCAAGAGATTAAAGTTTTTAATTGAATTGTCAACCTTACATTCACCAAATTGTTGCATGAACCACTTTTGCCATAATTATTGATTTGTGTTTCTCATAATGAATTGTAATGCTAATAATGGAGGATTATATAAGACAGAGAAATGCTTTGTGTGAAGACTGCTTTTATGTGTAAGAGCTCTCATGGATGCTAAGTGTTGCACTTGTTTTGTACAGTGTTTCAAGTTTAGGGATATTGAGATACAGAGAAAGGAAATGGGAAGTTAACTTAAATGTGTTAAATGTACTATTTTCATGGCTTAGAAAATGACCGTGGCCCTGATTTTTTCCTTTTCGCATTGTAATGTCTTGCATTGAACAGCAGTTCTGTTAATGGAAGTAATTAAGCGTAATAAAGTGTTTTGCACCATTGAAGTGACTTGGCAGTAGTGCAGGCGGTAATCTCAAGGCAGTCAGCTTGAAATTGATAGCTTTTTTTTACATCTGGCGTGATATTTCTGTGGAATGAACATGAATATGAGAGTATATTGTAAAGTTGAAGTAAATGGCTTGAGGGTATTGCCATAAAAAGGGGAGAAAGTTTACTTGTGGGGTTATCAGTTTTGTTATCATGTAGTGATAACTACTGATGACAAAACCCTTCCACTTAGAATCCTTTTCTCTTCTTCTGGGAATTACAGTATACCTATAGTTTTTACTGTTTCAGTCATTTATGTTTTGTTTCATGTATATATATGTCGAAAGTTGAAAATGCAAGTTTTACAGTTGGATGACCCAAACTACTATTTTTGTGTTTGTTTCAGTGTCATATTGAGAAACGACAATACAGTGATGCGGTTCCATGGTTAAAGAAAGCTAAAGCGGGTCCAGATGACAAAGAAGTGGTCAGTGTATATGTCTTTATGCAAGAGATGAAAATATCATTTACATGGCCAGTCTCACACAGAATGTGGGTATTTATAGTGACTTGATTGCCAGCTATTCTTTTTATCAATCAAGAGTATATATTTACGTCGGTTTTTGTTTGTTTTTTGTTTTCTAATCAGAGATGAAGTTGTTTGAATCAAGTTGAGTTCTTTCTTGTATCTCAGTTCAAGTATTGATTTTGCCAGTGTCTCATTTGGTATCAGAAGAGAGATGGAGAGAAGGAAAAAAGAAAAAAGAAAAACTGTTATAACAAATAAAACTTTATGTTTATATCACTTGAAGCTCGAAGTCAGATTTTCTTTGCGCGCACGCACGCAAGCACGCACGCACCACGCACGCACGCACGCACGCGCACGCACGCACAGCACACACACACACACACACACACACACACACACACACACACACACACACACACACACACACACACACACACACACACACACACACACACACACACACACACACACACCACACACACACACACACACACACATACACACACATACACACACACCACACATACACACACACCACACATACACACACACCACCACACACACACACCACACACACACACACACACACACCACACACACACACACACACACACACACACACACACACACACACACACACACAACACACACACACAACCACACACACACACACACACACACACACACAACCACACACACAGAAGAAACTTTCTCATTATAATTAAAATAAGATGGTGAAAAAAAGATTCCTCCCCTCATTTTCATTTATGTGTGACTGTGAAAAGAAGCCACTCTTTAAATTTTTATTCAGGTGGCCTTGGAGTTATGGGGAAATTTCAGATGAGCATACTGCCAAGAAACTTGATCCATTTTCTTTTTCCATTTGATTTTTGTGATGTTGTGTGTGTTTGATTTTTCCTGTACAAGGATACTCCCATAGTCAGACACATCCATCAGATTACAGAGTTGTGACTTAATTTTGTATTGTTATGTTTATCAGACTGGTTTCCTTTAACAAACAAAACAAAACAAAACAAAACAGGAAATGATGACAGATTGATACTGATATATTATTGATGTCTTGGATCATAACGCTTTTCAAGAATGGAGCACACATGTTCAGAATTGTGTAACCAGACCGTAATGGATGGACTTATGGGATTTTGCTCCAGATTTGGTGTCCATAACTAATCAAAAAAGTCATCATTGAAAATTGGGAAATGAGGGAGAAGTCCTCTGTTATATATTTCCCACTCATAATATGAATTCAAGCAAAATACCTTTTTTTTTTCTTTTATTGTTATTGTTTGTTTGTTTCCTTTTGTTTAAGAATATGTAAAAATGCACTCTTGTGTCAAGATCAGTGTACTCTATCAGTTATGCATGTTGTCAGTTTTTAGTCAAGAAACTGCATAATCATGTACTAGCGGAGCTCACCTCTTTTCTGTGCACCTGATTGGTCTGTATCTGTTTAAACAATTCACAATGCATACTGTCAACATTAAAAATCCCTTTTCTTGTTTCAGATTTACAGATGTGACTTTAGCAATGATAGCAGAATATATATTATAATGATTGCACACCTTCCAAAAAAACAGTTTTTTATGATTGTGTCAGCTAGTCCTGAACATTTGTTTTATCTTACAGGATGCAGAAGTTGAGACTGAAGTGAAGACCCTATTGGCTAAGTATGGCAACTAAAGATTGTACAGCAGCCATTGTCAGCAACAGATCATCTGAAAGTTCATGACAAAGGAGGTTACTACAGTCGAGATGTCAATTCCTTGGGCGTTTCAGCCCACCTGGCCATCCTTCTCAGAGATTTTGTTTATATGTTTGCCAATTTCTTGTGATGCCATAGAATGAATTTGAAACAAATAGGGGTAGATTTCAGAGACTGGGGTTTACTAGACTGCATTAGCTTTCAATCGTGGGACCTTTGTCAGGGAATAATTCTGTCATGAAGTTGAATGCACTGTCAGCTGACAAACTGTGCATGATCTGTATCAATCATGACAGTTACCATATAAGAAAAACTCTGTAATGCTGGGCACTAGAATCGAATCATTGTAACACCACAGCAGTGGGAAAACATGCAAAGAAATGGGATGCCAAATCTGTTGAGAGAAACTTAAAAAAGATTTTGGTGCTGGAAAAATGATTGTGTTTCAAGGATGAAAATTTGGCAAGATTTAAAAACATTGGATAAAAGTCGAACTGCCTCCAATTTCCCAACAGGATCTCATGCCACATAACAACAGACAAAAATCACCTAGTGTGGGAAGAGCCCTTTGCACCTAATGAAGGTCCTAGGACAGGACTGATAGCAAGTGTGAATTAGTAGACTCCAGTATCTAGAGGGTAAACCTTTGTTTCTATTTTCTTTTTGTGTTACTGTAAAACACCATTAATCAGAAAATGTTTCAAGATGTCTGTAATCACAGAAACAGCTCACAGCTGGTGCTACATTTTCTGACATTTTTGTCAGTTTTGTTACTCATTCAACAAATCCTCATATTGTCGTATGATTTAATGTATAGCTCACCTTAGATAAGAACAAACACATGGATTTTTGTAAATTTTCATGGTTGGTCGTGATCATGGGAGCTATTTCTTGAGTGTTCAAGTGAACAGTCTGTTTTTATTAAAGCACAGATTGTTTGGCATTTTAGGGTTCTCTCAGAGTAGACTGTGTTGACATTTGGTAGAAATGAAAAATTGAAGTCATGTGTCCGTACTTAACATCAGCATTTTTGCCTTTCAAAGTAGATAGTTAAATTTAGGGTTTGATGTCTTCATGAACATGTGAAACCTGGGACCAAGTGGTTTGTTTGCCTGTGAAGATTATCTTGACCTTGTTTCCATCTTTGAATGAATTGCTTTTATGTTGGAAGCTGCCATCAGGTCATGAACTTCATTTGAGAGTGAAGATAGACTTCAGTTTTAGGAACAAGTGAAATTTGTTACAATGGGGCAGCATGCTATTGCTCTAAAAGCTGTGATATTTTGTGTTGATGATTTTGTATCCAGGAATCATGTACTTGAGCTTGCATTATTTTAAAATTGTTACATGCGTATTTTTGTGTGGTTTTATGCTCATTATCATTAGTTATGGATTGCCATGTAACACTTACGTGGATACAGATTTATTTGGGCATCTGTTCTGGGTTTAACCCTTTGACTGCCGCACCCTATCTGCCAACAGCAGAAACTTAATCCTTTGATTCCCTCACCCTGTCCTCCAGCTTCCTGCAGGGTTCGGGAGTCAAAGGGATAAACAGCATGAATTGAACATATATTTCTTTGCATGTTTTTTGCAGATATTGAATTGATGTTTGCAGATTTGCATTTTTAATCTTTCCTTCCTATTAGTTTGCAGTGTTGATTACTTGTACATGGTTGAATGGCAATAATCTGAATGATTCCATATTTCATGAACACATCACTTCTCAGTGGTTTCAGAATTTGAGTACTCTTTGAAGGTTTGTAAATGATGAATACAGTACATTGGTACTTCACTGTGGTTTTAGAGTTTGAATGCTCTGCGCTGGTTATAATGTTCAGTACATATTGATTGAAGTTTTTATGTACGGTAAGAGCAAGTAAGAATATTGCGTATTATAATTTTCCTTCTCTCTGTCTCTCACTCTCTCTTACTCTATATTGCTCTCTCTCACTCGCTCTCTCTCTCTCTCTCTCTCTGCAATCTCGCTTTATGAAAAGAAAACAGGGGTTATTTCTGTCACAGACAAAAGACTGCTGTAAATTTTGTCATGGCCTGATTGTCTTATGCTGTGCCTATTTGGTGTTGCATTTGAATCTTTTCGTGTAGAGTTCATGCTCTACATGGATGCTATCGCATACATGTAACTGCAGGAATTTTGAGGCTTACCTTATTCCAAGTTGGTCTGGTCTGATTCAGATAGCAGCAACTTTTCATCAGATCCACACTATCTTGAGGCCTGCACTGAAAACAGCAAGTAGTATGTGAGATAAATATGTACATTTTTATGTAACTATCTTAGGATGTTGAATTTTAAAATTGAAGTGTTTGGTTATTTTGAATTAAGACTAGTTATTTTGCATGTAGAATAAAGATGTGTGGTAGTGGAAGTGGAACAGAAGAAATAAGGTCAGTAATTTCTCTGAGGGTAAGGAGACAATGGTTTTCAGGTTTGGTTAAAGAACATTTTGTTTTCCTTCCTAGGTTCTGATGTAGTATGATTTTATTTAAGGTAAGTTGCCATCAAATTTTATGTGGATGGAATGAAGTATACATACTGATGTACCCCCATTGGGATACCAGGGGTTCTTTCAGTATAAATAGTATCCCCACCTTCTGGAAGTTCTGTGCTAGAAATTTCCTCTTTTCTGTCATTCACTGTTTCTTTTTTTCCTTCTTGCTTTCTGTCATTTCTTTCTATCATTTTCTGCGTTGTTGGTCCATTTACCTGTAGGTGTTCGGTAAGGTCTTGCAAACTTTCTCTTAGGATTGATAATTGGGTACATTTATTGAGTGCATTTTTGGTTCTAGGGAAATGAGATATGCGAAAGCAATTTAAGGTAATTTAGGCCTGTTTTTATATTATGTGTTATTGTCCTTAGTTATTCTTACTGTGCACAACAGCCGAACACCTTGTTGTAGAGGGGTCCTTAGTTATGTTTAAATTTGTAGTCAGGTATGTTTATTAAATCCCCTGTGTGGTAAATTGGACGTAGTGGTCAACACCTGGGGCATCTCCTGAGATTATGTGTGCAAATGTGTTGATATGTGTACTTAACTTTCTTTTCCTTTTTTCCTGTTGAAGTATCGTGTATGTTTTGAAATGGTTATAGCCCTGATATGGCTCTACGTGATCGGATGGGATTTAATAAAAAATAACAATGACAGTAAGTAGGCCTACTTGACGTTTGATAATAAGGGGAGCAATCTGATTGTAATCTTTGAGGGAGACGCAAAATTTGCCTCTTTTAATGTTTGAGATAATCATGGATTTCATTTGTGTGATTTTTCTGAATGGTTTTTCCGTACCGAGTATGGGCACCATTGATACATACCATTCCTTGCCCTTGGTGTTTGGACCCTGGACCGACACTGTAGAATAAAACATGTCTGCCCACGTGACAGGACTGTTTTTGAGGAGGCAGAATGATGAAGTGAACTCCTGGCCTCCAAGATGACTGGCTTTAGAGCAGCATTTTATGGAGTTCTATGACTTCTGTGTCTTAAATCTATAATTCTTCAGTATTGGAGCCTTCACTTCATGCTTTAGTTCTGCATGTGATAGAGAATTTGAACATTGGTCAGTTCTTCAACATCATCACATCATTTGTTGTACAACATCTGTGTGATAGAATTTTATATGCACTTGCTTCAGTGTGATCGAAGCTCTGAACATTCATCATTGCATCGTTTTTCATGTGACAGTTGTGAGATGGAAACTTTAAAAATTTACTCACTTCAATATGTTAAAGACTTTAGATGAGTAGTTTTGTATTCATTTGCTGAATGTGTGGTGCATGATTGATGTTAAAAGCATTGTCTCATCCGACAACTGTGGGGGTTGGGGTGGGTGCCAGTTTTATTTTTGAACAAAATATATTGTTGTTGTGGTCCAATCTCATAGTTCTGTTGTCATCCGCAGTATGAGTGGGATACAAGGCTGTTTGGGCTAACACATTTAGTTGAACAGCCTGCAATAGTTGATGTCGGACAGTGAGAAATCATGTGTAGCATGGCAAACATGTCACAGGAACGCACCAGTAACCTTGACTTTGGGTATGACTTTTTTTGGTCCGTCACTAATACGCCTACATACGCAAACACACACACAGCATGCGCCACTGAAAATTAATGGAAAGACGTAATAAGAAACGAGGGAAGAGAGAAATGTACTGGAGTCAAATGTTGAAAAATGAACAAAATGAAATGAATCCCTAGATGTATTTTCCAGTGGCATAGATCTACATGCCAATACACTGGGCCAACTTCCGCAGACCTTCCTGCCCTTGCTGAGCAACAAATGTGGGTGTGATTTTGAATGAGTGTGTGGTTGGTTATATGAGTGGGTAATTGTGTGTACATATATTTGTGTGTGAGTGTGCATCTATTTGCTTCTTTGTATGAGTACAATAACATGCATGCACGTTTTTGCGTGTGTGTATCTGATCCTCAGAGAGAGAGAGAGTGTGTGGTGTGAGTGTGTGTGTGTGTGTGTGTGTGTGCGCACGCTTGGGTGCATGTGTTTGCTTGTGTCTTTGTGATTTTCGAACTTTCCTAGTTGTTTCACTGGATCACCATGGTTTTGTCTTTTTTCCATTATTTTTCCCCATTTTCAAATTTAGTTTAATTTCTCATGATACACATCACAAACAGTAAGACCCACAGACAGACAGAGAGAGAGAGAGAGAGAAATACACATACACATATACACACATGTACCAAGAGAGAGAGAGAAATACACATACACATACACACACATGTACCAACACACACACACACACACACACACACACACACACACACACACACACACACACACACATAAGATCATGTACAAAATATGCACATGTCATGCCACAGACCAGGATGAAAACACTCATTTACATGCATAAAAGTGGGGAAGGGGGAGTTTTTTTGTTTGTTTCTTTCTGTCTTTTTGCATGTGATATGTGTTTTCTTCACAAAGATAGAGTTTAAAACATAAAATGCAGCACTGAAGAAAAACAACAGCAACATCAAGAACAGTAACAGAGAGAGAGATAGAGAGAGAGAGAGAGAGGTAAATTCATGTAAAATTCATGCCCACATCATGCTACATACCCAGACGAAAATGATACACACTTCTGCTTGCATAAAAGATCGTTTTGCATGTGATGTGTTCTTTTGTTTACAAAGTCTAAGGTAACATCAAATGCAGCAAACAACAAGAACAGCAACACATTCAGACATGTAGAGAGAAAGAGAGAGAGAGAGAGAGTTATGCACATATGCTACAGACCCAGACAGAAATGATAAACATATTTGCATGTATAAAAGTTTGGGTTTTTTTTCAAAATTTTTAATTCAATTTTGACAAGACACAAATAAAAACAATATTTGCTGAACATTATTACGATCATGTTGGGAAAACTGAACAAGATTTATGTACAATGGGTTGAGCAAAATTTACTTACGTACATACATCAACTGATCTGGTTGCTTAAAATCTAAAGATGGTATGATTATTATGGAAAAAGACAATTGAGAGAGTACATTAAGACCTTTTTGACGACAGAAATGAAGAACACATTTTAAGAAAGAACATTGAAGGACCACCCATAATGAAAGATGAAGTTAGAACAGCATCGAAAAAGTGAAACTGGGAAAAGCCCAGGACCCGACAATATTATTACAGTGAACTCCATCATACAATCAGCTTGATGAGTCATGTACCAAAGATTCTATTAAAAATAATCATGATGAGGACAAGGAGCAGAATCAGAAGAGAAAAAGCAGAAGAACAATGTGGATTTGTTGAAGGGAAAGGAACTATTACATGTAATGCCATATACATCCTAAGAACTCTCATACAAAGGTTAGTCGAATTGAATAAGGATTTATATACAGTATGTTTTGTTGATTACACCAAAGCTTTTCATAGGGTAAGACAAAGATTTGGTCAACCAACTAGAAAGGCGCAGTACTGATGGAAAAGGTCTAAGAATAATCCGAAATACATCTTCGGGAACAAACAGCAGAAATGAGAGTAGAAAACGATAGGCCTATAAGCTTTCTCCCAAATATCAAAAGAACGGTAAGACATGGATGTGTTCTGTCACAAGATATGTTTTCACTTCGCAGTGAAACCATCATGAGAAACCTAGAAAAATACCCTGGGATGAAGGTTGAAGGAAAAAAGATAAACAGTCTTTTGTTACGATGACGCCGTTCTAATTGCAGTAAATGGAAAATACAACATCTTGTGCAGAAATAAAGGGCTGGAGCTAAATAGCGAGAAGAGTGAAGTCATGGTAATCAGTAAAAAATAACAAATCCCCTCATGAAAAATAACAACAGACGGCACAACACTGATAATGAGACTGGTTGATACGTTTAGATATCTGGGAACGGTCAACATCGTTGCTGCCGCGATAATGCCTAATTGAGAATATATATTATTCATACGCCTTCACAGTACATGCCTCGATAGCGCAGTAGGTAGCGCGTCAGTCTCATAATCACTGAAACAGAGCGATCTGAAGGTCGTGAGTTCGATCCTCACTCGGGGGATTATTTTTTTTTTTCCTTCATTTTTAAAATTTGTATCAGCTCACCCACTTATAAACTGCAGTCTGTTTTCCACTTACCGTGTAGTGTTTTTAACGTATCTGCGCTGGAAGTAAAATTCAGTTTCAGTGTTTGCACGCTGTTCTTCAACGCTTGATTGGGCAATGACGTTAGGAATGATTGTACTGAAGAAGGCAAATCTCGACCCAGACTGCTTGAAGAATTATCGTCCAGTTTCCAATCTACCATTCCTATCAAAGGTGTTGGAACGTATTGTAGTAGAACAGCTTCTGCAGCATCTGGAATCTCACAACCTGCTAGAGCCATTCCAGTCAGCCTACCGTAAGTGCCATAGCACAGAAACCGCCCTATTGCGTGTGGTCAATGACCTCCTTCAGGCTTCAGACAATGGGAGTGTGTCTATCTTGTCACTGCTTGACTTGTCAGCAGCATTTGACACCATAGACCATAGCATCATCATAACGCGGTTGCGTACCACTTTTGGCTGTTCTGGAACGGTTCTGGACTGGTTTACCTCCTATTTGACTGGCCGTACCCAGTCTGTTGTCATTGGCCACAAATCAAATCCATCTGTGCTGAAATGTGGTGTCCCATAAGGTTTTGTCTTGGGACCTGTCCTGTTCACTATGTATACACAACCTCTCAGCGCTATCATTCATTAGTCAGGTCACTCATACCACTTCTTTGCGGATGACTCACAGCTGCATAGCTCCTCTGCCCCATCAGATTTTGACGCTCTTGCGTGCAGTCTGAGAGATTGTATAGAGGATGTCTCCAAGTGGATGAGTGAAAACAAGATGAAAATGAATAATGATAAAACTGAGCTTATTGTTACTGGTACTAAGTCAAAGGTCAATCAGGTTACTCATGCCCCCATGTCTATCTCTGGTTGTGATGTATCTTTCTCACAAACTGTTAGAAACCTTGGCTTCTACCTGGATGAAACACTGTCTATGGAAGCCCATGTCAAACAGTTGTGCCGTACTCTGTACTATCAGCTATGCAGAATAGGTAAGATTCGCTCCTTCCTTTCCACTGATGCTACCAATAAGCTTGCTGTCTCTTTCATACTATCTAGACTGGACTATTGTAACTCTCTATTCGCAGGTCTCCATGACAATCAACTATCTAAACTTCAGCGCATACAGAACCACGCGGCTCATCTTGTTCTCCGCAAGCCCAGGCATGAGAGTGCAAAATCTCTGCTTAGAACACTTCATTGGCTCCCGGTAAAGGCTAGGATTCAATATAAAGTTGCCTGTCTCTGCTTTCAGTGTATCTATCACGAGAACATACCATCCTATCTTGCCAACCTCCTGCAGGGTTACAAACCTTCTTGAACGCTCCGCTCTTCTGACATCTCACTGTTGACTGTTCCTCGCTTCTCTCTAGACACCTTTGGTAAAAAATCTTTCTCTGTCTTTGGCCCAAATGTATGGAACTCTCTACCACTCAGAAAAACTAAGTGTTTCTCAACCTTCAAACGGCACCTGAAAACCCACCTCTTTCAAACTCATCTAACCTGAAGAGCCTTAGTTTGCAAGTCTGTCATCAGACTAATCTCTCCTGCCTGTATAACAGCATTTTGTATAAGGGCCTATAGAGCAAGGTGTGTGTGTGCGTGCATGTGTGTATGTGTGTGTGTGTATGTGTGTGTGTGTGTGTGTGTGTGTGTGTATGTGTGTGCTTGAGTGAGCATGTGTGTGTATCACTGTATGTGTACAGCTGAGGAGGGGATAGGGGAGAAATTGAGTGGGAAAGAGACTGAAATACTTTAAGAAACTTTTCTAAATCTTTGTTTGTATGTAAATTGTGATGTATGATATGCGAATAGTTTATAGTTTGTGAGGTAATTTTGATTGTCAAGGTGTTAATGCTGTAATACTGAAGTTATAATGTTTTTCCTGTATATGGATTAGAATTTTTCTGTTTTTATCTTCATTCAAAATATTGATTATAATTTTATGTACAACTATTGCATGCATAAACACACACACACGCATGCAAACATAGCACACACACACACACACACACACACACACACACACACACACACACACACACTACAAACACACACAGCGCACACAACGCACACACACACACACGCACACACACACACACACACACACACACACACACACACACACACACACACACACACACACACACACACACACACACACACACACACACACACACGTACGCAAGCACACACATGCAGCAATATATAAACACAGTATGCCTCTTTATTCATATGAAAAATCTGTTAATCTTTCTTCATTACATAAGTCAGTGTTTAAATTTTAATATTCTGTGGTTTCTTATGTGTCTTCTTACTTGTATAGCTTTAATGTTTGTTGTTATCTTATTGTGTATGTAATTGTGAACATTTTTTATCACCTTTTGCCTTTCTTGCGAAATGTAAAGCGCTGGTGAGCATGTTTTTATATGGAATATGCGCTATACAAATAAACAATTATTATTATTATTATTATTACTCAACAGGACGTCATAACATGTGACAAATGATGCCAAAATATTTGCACGTATATTTCGTAATTATCATGGAATAATTGGGGCAGGCTGACAACACTTAAGCATCTGCATTAGCCCTTCCTGTTTGTACTCCCCCTTCCCACATCGCTTTTTGTTGTTGTTTTTTGTTTGTTTGTTTGTTGTTGTTTTTTTGCGTATCATTATTTTTGTTATTATTATTGTTATTATTATTATTATCATTATTATTATAATTACTATTATTATTTTTATTTTTATTGTTATTGTTGTCCTTGTTCTTTTTCTTCTTCTTATCATCATCATCATCATCATCATCATTATAGGTATTTTATTCATTTATTTATTTGTCTAAAGTCACTAGAGAATATACATTAAACCAATGACCACCACCACTCACACAGTGTTTATGGAAAATGTCGACATGAAATACACGCTGGTGACGCAGGGGACGTTACTACAGCATGTAAGTTGGCTATTAAAGGCAACGCGTTTGTCTCCCTTGGTATATGTACTGGGTTGACAGGCGCAGCATGAGACGAAGAGGGACTAAATTATTCATAGAATATATAAATAAATAAGCAAACAAACAAATACATAAACAAACAAATAGATCAATAGATAAAGAAATTGATTAATAAATGAATGAATAAATACAATTGATAATGTAATAATTATTACAATAACACTAACGATGATGATGATAATGATGGTGATGGTGGTGATGATGATTTGTTTAACGCAACCTCTTGGATCGTAAGTTCCAAATTACTTTGTAATTTACGGAAAATGTCAGATATAAAATCATAAATCAACAGTAAATCAGTGATATAAATATGGTATGACAAAAAGAACAAGACAACAAGAATATCAGGCAAATAGTGATATGAGAATGCTCTTCTGTATAAATGCATGGCACACACAACTGAAACACACAACACACACACAAACACACACACACACACACACACATGCAAGGGCACACACACACACACACATGCAAGGGTACACACACACACACACACACACACACACACACACACACACACTCATGAGAGGGCACACACACACACACACATGAGCGGGCACACACACACACACACACACACATACATACATACACACACAACACACACACACACACACAACACACACACATACATACACACACACACACACACACACACACACACACACACACACACACACACACACACACACACACACATTGTTGATGCCAAATTTCGACGTAACAATTACTTGGAAATACACACTGACAGTATAAGGGACGCTACTATAGCTTCCTAGTTTGCTGTTAAGGAGAATGCGTCTGTCTCCCTTGGTACGTGTACTCTTTTGACAGACGCAGCAGGAGCCGAGGAGAGACTTAAATTATTCGTTAAATAAACAAATAGGCGAATAAATAGATTAATTAATTAATTAATTAATTAATTAATAATAACAAACAAATAAATAAATGAACAAAATTGATAATGTAATAATGATTATAATAACAATAACGATAATGATGATGATGATGAATAAGATGATGATGATGATTTGTATAGCGTAACCTCTTGGAATGTAAGTTCCGAATTATTTTGTACTTTACAGAAAATGTCAGATATAGAAACATAAGTCAACAATAAATCAGTGATATAAATGTGGTATGACGAAGAACAAGACAACAAGAGTATCAGGGGCATAGTGATAGGAGAATGCTCTTCTGCATTAACGCATCGCACACACAGCTGAAACACACAACTGAATAACAGAGAGAGAGAGAGAGAGAGGGAGAGAAATACACACACGCACGAATATAGACACATTATCAGAAAAACATCCACTAGAAGGATTCATGCTGATGACCCCATAATATTCACTGATGCAGATTTACAAACAATTCGGCGAAACATGTAAAAATAACATTAGCTCACGCAACGAATCATACAAGTATAATATAGACAGTAGGCCAGAGAGGAAGAAAGCAAAGAGAGTAATACTAGTAATGATACTGTCTGAAGAGCTTCTTTTTATTTATTTATTTATTTGTTTATCCATTTATTTATTTGTTTATTTATTTATCCATTTATTTATTTATTTATCTATTGTTTATTTATCTATTTTAGGTAGAAAGAAAACTCCAGGGAGAGCTAGACAACAGAAGGTCTTCAGAGAAGTAACCCCCTTTAGACAAGTTTTTTCTGCCCTGAATTCCTTACACTCTCAGGGGGCCGGGCCACATCCAGGTCATGACTCCTGGATGCCCTTCTGCTGTTGTTTAATTTTTTTTTTTTTTTTTTTTTTCCCCCCACGCCGGGGATCGAACCTGGGCGATTCTGCGCTTCAGAACTGCGGTACGCGGTTTTACCAATGTGCTAACGGGGCACACATCATCTGTAGGGAATTTAATCCTTATGAAGTTCACCGTTCCTCCTTGCCCAGATCCAGCTTGAGCTTCGCTTTTTAAGCTTCCTTCTGTTGCTGTCTTCTGGATTTCTGGGGAGGCGTTGGCTGCTTCACTCCATAAGTGTCCCTGCAGATAGAGTATATGATGTCTCCGTATGTGTCATGTTTGTGTTCCAGCGTACTGTTCCCTATTAGCGCATTCAGCTTAAGGACAAGTTCCTCATCTAATTTCTCCCATTGTTCTTTTGCACCGGCAGGCGGCAAATTGAGTTTTCCACGTTTGGCGTTAAGAGCTTGTGCAAAATCGCATCAGAACCGTCAGCGTGGATGTCCTTGGCACTATGGTTTAATTCCTGGCCTTGGTCATCCAACGTCTCACCTGCTATCGCAGTGCGCTGCTGCTGTTCGTATGTGTCTTCAAACAGCCCATTTTTGTCCTGTGGATCTTCATGCCGCGTTTGGTGGTGAATCTCCTTCCACACGCACACGGAAATTCCAACTGGTCATTAATCATGGTCCGTTGTGCGTTTCCAGTCGTGATGGAGTCAGTGCCGATGGATTCATCATTCTCTCCCCCTTTCGGTGAATCCTGGGAGCATCTTTCATTTGAAAAAACTCGTGGCATGTTATCAAAGGCAAGGTGGGAAGCCAACCCACAAAGCCCGCAGATCTAGTCTTTCCAGTGTCCTTCGGTCTTTCCCGAATGTCCTCCGAACTATTCCCGGAAGTCAATGGACTGACCATGTGCAGGTAGAAAGAAACTCTAGGAGAGCTAGACAACAGAATGGTCTTCAGAGAAGTAACCCCTTTAGACAAGTGTTTTCGGCCTGAATTCCTTACACTCTCGGGGGGCCGGCCACATCCAGGTCATGACTCCTGGATGCCCTTCGTGTTGTCTATTTTTTTTTTTTTTTCCCACGCGGGGATCGAACCTGGGCGATTCTGCGCTTCAGAACTGCGGTACGCGGTTTTACCAATGTGCTAACGGGGCACACATCATCTGTAGGGAATTTAATCCTTATGAAGTTCACCGTTCCTCCTTGCCCAGATCCAGCTTGAGCTTCGCTTTTTAAGCTTCCTTCTGTTGCTGTCTTCTGGATTTCTGGGGAGGCGTTGGCTGCTTCACTCCATAAGTGTCCTGCAGATAGAGTATATGATGTCTCCGTATGTGGTCAAGTTTGTGTTCCAGCGTATTTTATATTTTAGCTGTCTTAAAAGGGGACAAAGATTACAGGTGACGACTATCTGTCGGAAGCGAGTTCCTTCGTTGTGGTGCTAAAAAAAAATAGACTGAATTGTTGCCGAAGGTGTTAACGTTTACACGAAGAACGGATATGGCAAGGTCTGTGAATTCAGTGCATACGGAATGTATTCCAAGGCACGGCAACTCTAACTCTTTTTTTCTTTTTTTTTTTGAATCAAAGAGATATTGTGTACGTTTTGAGATGGTTATAGTACTGATATGGCTCGTCCCAGTCGACTGAGCTTAAATAATAATAATTGTAACTCGGACAATCTTTATGGTTTGAACGAAAGGTGAATGACAAACCAAGGGACAGTATTATTGAAAAATAGTGACTGTTTGATTTTAACATTGTTGCCTCCTTGTACCATACTTCATCTGATGATTCCCACGTGAAATTTATAAATTAAATGATTCCCCCCGTGTATTACTGATAGGGTGGGGTGTGGGGTGGGGTGGGGGGACTCGATTTGTTGCGTATTATTCACATCGGCTACACACTCATAACTTCTCAGTGACACGATAACTGTTGATACATGTGTTGTATTTTAGCAGCTACCATAACAAAGTAAGGAAGCGAACACGCTACTGAAATACTACATCGAAGAGAGAGAGAGGGAAAGGGAGAAAGAGAGAGAGAGAGAGGAAGGGAAGGAGAGAGAGAGAGAGAGAGGAGAGAGAGGAAGGGAAGGAGAGAGAGAGAGAGACAGACAGACAGACAGACAGACAGATAGACAAACAGACAGACAAACAGACAGGCAGTCAGGCAGGCAGGCAGGCAGGCAGACAGGCAGGCAGGCAGGCAGGCAGGCAGAGAGGCGTCAAAGCGGAGTGTGACTTTTTTCCTTCCCCCCCCCCCCTTCTTCTTCTTCTTCTTCTTCTAATTGTCTTTTCTTTTCATTCTCTACGCAAATATTTTCGTTTCCCTGTATAGTTCTAAAATTGCAAAGACTGCCATACCGCCATTTTGATGCATTATTTAGCCTACCCACCCTTCGTTTCAGATCGCCTCTTTGACATAATTAGACATCATGCACGCTCCCCACGACTTGACTGATCCTCAAAACAAGACTTGAGGATGGTGCGGGAACACAATCCATGTCAGCTGGAGTACGACGTGCTTCCAGTGTCATTGCACCATCTGTTTGAATTCTGTACATGTATAGTCACTGCCTGCAGAGCTGAGGGACGTGTCGTGCGTTGCCCACCCTCTTCGCGCTTTAACCCTTTGACTCCCGCACACTGTCCATAAGCATCCTGCTTTATCAACCATAAGCTGGTGGGTAGGGTGAGGGAGTCAAAGGGTTAAGATTTTGCAGGTGGTGGATAGGGTGCGAGAGTCAAAGGGTTAAGTCACAGTTAGAGACTGAACTATTCAGTAAGGTCTTCTGTTGACGATATTCAATTATCTATTTATTTGTTTATTTTGTTTTATCTATCTATCTATCTATCTATCTATCTATATCTATCTATCTATCTATCTATCTATCTATCTATCTATCTATCTATTTGTTTCTTCGTTTATTATTTGTTTATTTATTTATTCGTTCATTTATTCATTCATTTGTTTGTGCTGTCTCGCAACACAAATATTCACACACACACACACACACACACACACACACACACACACACACACACACACACACACACACACACAAAATATGCGCGCGCGCACACACACACACACACGCACACGCGCGCGCACACCACACACACACAAACACACACACGCACACGCGCGCGCACACACACACACACACACACACACACACACTCACTCACACACTAACCACAAACAAACAAACAAAGAAAAAATCGCAGCCAACAAACGTGTGTGTATGTGTGTGTGTGTGTGTGTGTGGTGGGGGGGGCGGGGTGTTAGTGTGTGTGTGTAAATGTGTGTGTGTGTGTATGTGTATGTGTGTGTGTGTGTGTGTGTGTGTGTGTGTGTGTGTGTGTGTGGCGCGCGCGCGCGCGTGTGTGTGTTCGCGCTCGCGCTCGTATGAGCGAGTATAGGCACCTCATTTTTTGTTTGGTAAAAGCTTTTTTGCTTACATTATTAAAGCATTTGGCATCTTGCTTCTTGCATCTCCTTTAAAGAGCAAAGCAGATTATTACTGTCATTTTTGTTTAAAGCCCATCCGACTGCATATCAGGGCTATACCCGTTTCAAAACACACACAATACTTCAGCAGGGGGGGGGAAAAAGGAAAAGAAAATCAAGTACACGTATCAATGCATTTTCGCACATAATCTAAGAAGATGCCCCTGGCGTTAACCGCTCCATCCAATTTATCGCACAGGGGGTTTAACAAAAAACTTACTTGAATACATATTTAAACACAGCTAAGGACTGTAAAACATAAAAATTGGCACAAATTATCTAAAATTGCTGCCGCATATCTCATTTCCAGAGAGCCAAAAAAAATGCACCTAATACATGTACCCAATTGTCAATCCTACGAGAAAGTACTAAGACTTTATCGAACACATACAGATGAATAGACCAGCAAGGCAGAAAACGATAGGAAGAAATGACACAAAGCAAAGCAGGAAGAAAGATACAAAGAGATTGACAGAAAAGAGGAAATTTCCAACACAATTTCCAGAAGGTGGGGATACTATTTATACTGAAAGAGCCACCGGCATCCCCACGGGGGTAGCAAAGCAGATAAACAGGCCTATGCTTGCTGTTGTTATAGGGATGATTTTTTTTTTTCTCATTAAGAATTCTTGGATAGTTATCACTTTTTGTCATTTGTATTGAAGGTTACAAATCGGATGACTGTATATCAAATAC
>JAPXFY010000012.1:33151745-33199245 GCA_030674185.1 Monoplex corrugatus | reverse complement strand
CCTTATTCATTGACTGACACAACGCTTTTACCTCGATTGGAAATTCCTCTTCTTCACCTTATCCCACCAGACAAATGATTTATCATACGACAGCACAGGCACCTATATGCTCGTAGCACAACCACACACACACACACACACACACACACACACACACACACACACACACACACACACACACACACACACACACACACACACACACACACACCACACACACACACACACACACACCACACACACACCACCCTGTACAAACTAATGCAGCTGGTGCTCTAACGTTCTGAAAGCTTTTCTGTTGCTCGTTAAATCGTATGATGATACCTTATATGGTACAATGCCAATATGACTTCATGGATTCATCCATCCCATAGTCACCTCTCTATATTCTTTCTTTCTTTCTTTAAATATATATTTATTTATCTATCTATTTATTTGTCCATTCATTTTTTTGTTTGGTTAATTTGTTTTATCTATTTATTTATTTATTCATTTGTTGTTGTTGTTGGGTTTTTTTTTTCGTCTAAAAGCACATATGTGAATAGACGTTAAAAGAAATAACGAACGAACGAACAGGTTCAGCAGTTGCAGTATACGTGCATTAGTACTAGTGGTATTACTAGTATCACGTCAACAACCAAACACGATTATTGTCTTAATTTCTCGAGCAGTCATTCGGTAAAACTGGTGAACCAGATGATAAGTATTACTAAACAGAGCTTTAGGTCTACCGTGTCCTTCTCTCTCTGTCTTTCGCGTGTGCGAGTGCACACGCACACACGCACACGCACTCGCATAGACACACAAAAACAGACACACACACGCACGCACTGCAAACACACACAAACACATACACATATATGTACACACACACACACACACACACACACACACACACAAACACACACATACACAAACATACACTCTCACACACATACACAAATACACACACAAAAACACACACTGCACACACACAAACGTACACACACATACACACACACATGCGCGCCACACACACACACACACACACTGACATTTGACCTTACTATATTACTCATTATTATTATGTTCATTATCGTTCTCGAAGGCAGAAAACGTCGGAGGTAAACATTCGCGTAAACCAAACACAGAAATCATTAAAAAAACAACACAACAAACAAACAAACAAAAACCCGCATACATTTCCATGTTTTTCACTCTCATTCACACACACACATGCACAAAGACATACACACCCTCACATTCACGAACACAACACACACACACACCACACACACACGCCACACGACGCACACACACACACACACAACACACACACAACACACACACACACACACACACATACACACACAACTCTTTCTCTGTTTCTATCTATCTCTCCGCCTTATCTGTCTCTTTGTCCTTCGTCTTTCTCTCTCTCCCCCTCTCTCTTTCTTCCTCTCCCTCTCTCTCTCTCTTTCTTCTCTCCTCTCTCTCTGTCTGTCTGTCTGTCTGTCTCTCTCTCTCTGACAGTGTTTGCGTTCTCTGAACCAAGACCTCCCCCATCGCCAACTCCTGACAAACACAAAGTGCAATGTTTTAGTTATCAACTGAGTTGTCCAGGATCAGTCGAACTGACTTGACCCCAAACTCTTACGTTCACTGAACAACAAAAGTAGTCATAGTCAGGAATGGCATTGAGGGGGACCAAAAATATTGAGAAGACAGACGAATGTAGCAAAAAAAAAAAAAAAAAAAAAAAACCCAAACATTTCTCTGTGTGTGTGTGTGGGGTGGGGGGAGGGAATTGGGGGGGGTGATGAGTGACGTGGGGACGAGGAGGTAGTGCGGGCGAAAGAATGAAGTTATAAAACTGAAGATGAAAAAAAAAAAAAAAGAATAGGTGAGAAGGAAGGAAAGAAGAAAGAAAGAAAGAAAGAACGGAAGAAGCAGGCTGTAGAATAATTCACAGCTGCAAGTTACACTCCACCACCCCACCCCACCCACCACCCACCCCCCACCACACCTCACGTATCAACGGGAAAAGTTTCTCCTTTGTCTCATCATCCTTCCATATCCCAATCACCTCCCTTCCCCCCCCAACCCCCTCCTCCCACACACACACACACACACACAACACCACACACCAATTCCTCACTATACCGCCCTTCCCTCCCCATTTTCAACCGTCACCTTCAAAACCACAATAGCAAACCTCAGCATCCTACTCCGGTAGTGTTCATAGCCATGGCAACGTCCCATCAGTGTTTACAGTCGCGTGCTCCCATTGGTGGAAGCGGCAGGGAGCTCTCTTACGGTTGGCTGCTTTTTTCTTACAACACGTGCGCACGTGCGGCCGAGTATCGATCAGCCCATATGGCTCTGCTTAGCTTCAGGGGAGGCACGGAAGGGGGTATGTGATCGGTGGTATTGAGAGGGTGTGATTTCTTTCAGCTGGCCCACCTGCTCTCCCCCTCGTCTGTCCCAAAAGCACGCTCTCTGTCTGTCTGTCTGTTTGCCCTGTCTGTCTGTCTTCTGTCTGTCTGTCTGTCTCTCTCTGTCTGCGGTCTGTCTATATCTGTCTGTCCCTGTGTCTGTCTGTCTGTCTGTCTCTCTGTCTCTCTCTCGCTCGCTCGCTCGTTCGCTCTCTGTCTCTGTTCTTCTCTCTCTCTCTCTCTCTCTCTCTCTCTCTCCCCCTCTCTCTCTCTTTCTCTGTTCTCTCTCTTTCTCTCTCTCTTCTCTCTCTCTCTCTCTCTCTCTCTCTCTCTCTCTCTTCCGTTTCCCTTCCTCCTGTTTTTGAGATTTTGAGACATACACAAGCTCACCACCACACACACACACACACACACACACACACACACACACACACACACACACACACACACACACACACACACACACATACACACACACGCCAATTATGATATGGTATTATGTGCATTCATTTTTATGTATTCGCGATCAAATGTCTTATTTCATCCTTTTGGGTGTTGGGGTGTTAGTCCGGTCTAATTAATTTCACTTTTGTTTTTGTTTGCAGTGTTAATTTTGTTTTGTTATAACTTGATGTAAGTAGATTAAATATGCAAGCTTGCCAATGTGCTGATATCTCTAACTTTGGGAAGTAAAGTTTAATCTCATTTCTCTGTCTGTGTGCTGTCTGTCTGTTTGTCTTTTCTGTCTGTTGTTTGTTCTCTCTCTCTTCTCTGTGCCTCTGCTCTGTCTCTGTCTCTGTCTGCTCCTGTCTGTCTCTCTCGCTAATAATCTTGAATAATAAAACACTTTTCATGTTTCAGTTTCCAAGTTCATCTGTCTTTCTCTTTTCCTTCCTCTCTCCCACCTCTCTCTGTGCCTTTTCTCTCTCTCTGTCTCTGTCTGTCTGTCTGTCTGTCTCTCTAATATTCTTGAATACTAAAACTCTTTTCGTGTTTCAGATTCAAGTTTAATCTCTCTTTCTCTCTCCCTTCCTCCCTCCCACTTCTCTCTCTGACTCTGTCTCTGTGTTTGTCTGTCTCTGTCTGTCTTCTCTCTGTCTGTCTCTCTGTCTATGTCTCTCTCTGTCTCAATCTGTCTATGTCTCTCTCTGTCTCAATTTGTCTGTGTTTATCTGTCGTCTGTCTCTGTCTGTCTGTCTGTCTCTGTCTGTCTGTCTCTGTCTGTCTGTCTGTCTCTGTCTCAATCTGTCTATGTCTCTCTCTGTCTCAATCTGTCTCTGTCTGTCTGTCTGTCTCTGTCTGTCTGTCTGTCTCTCTCTCTCTGTCTCAATCTGTCTATGTCTCTCTCTGTCTCAATCTTTTCTCTGTCTGTCTGTCTGTCTCTGTCTGTCTGTCTGTCTCCTCTGTCTCAATCTATATACTCTCTCTGTCTCAATCTGTCTGTCTGTCTGTCTGCCTCTGTCTGTCTGTCTGTCTGTCTGTCTCTCTCTCTCTCTCTCTCTCTCTCTTCACGGTCAAAAACACAAAGGAAGCGTGATGTCTAACAGTGCATGTCCACAGCTGTCTCACTGTGTGACTTGTTGAAGTTTTCACCTCAGGGGTTTTGAAATGAACGTCACAGATTTTGGGATCAACGTCACCTTCCATGTTTTGTGTTGTCCTTTCACTGTGTGTCCCCTATTGTATATACTTCTGCTAAGTTTTGTTCTTAGGTTTTGCTGAAGTGGGGAAAACTTTGAGCCGAGTGTTGTCCTCTCAATGTATGTCCCCTGTTGTATATGTGACCTCCCACCACGAAATCAGTCTTAACTCGCTGTCAGTCGAACAGCACTAGGAGCTGAAAAGGTGACTGAGGGTCTTTCTGGGGTGTTTTGACTTTTTCTCAAAATTGATTTCTGTAGACTATAATCTATCCCGCACAGAAATGTTTTTTCTTGAAAAAGTATTATTAATCAATTTAAATCGGTATTTTAATGCACTGATCGCAGCAGAAAGAACCAATTTCCTACCAAAGTACCTATTTTTGTCTCTTATTATGAACCGTAACCTGTACAGTACCCGCACATGTAATATACTGATGAAAGCTCTTTCGAGCACCTTTCAGATAATGACAGCGAAAATTAGAAACAAACTGGGTCAAAGCCACCAAATAAAGAAATTTAAGGAAAATGTGTAGGAGAGCACACAAAAACTTTAGAGGCCGTTTTCTCAAAATGGCCGTCATACAACTTAATGACTTAAAACTTCTACATTTTTTTTGAGTACAAGCTTTTTTCAAGTACCAAAATAATCAGCAGAATGTACACTTTCCAGTGATATGTATATCTCAAAATGCCCAAAATGCTAGTTAAGACCCGATTTCGTGGTGGGAGGTCACATATACATTCTGCTGAAGTGGGGAAACTTTAAGCCGAGTGTTGTCCTCTCACTGTGTGTCCCCTGTTGTACATCTTCTGCTAAGTTTTGTTCTTAGGGTTTTGCTGAAGTGGGGAAAACTTTAAGCCGAGTGTTGTCCTCTCACTGTGTGTCCCCTGTTGTAGGCCTATATACTTCTGCTAAGTTTTGTTCTTAGGGTTTTGCTGAAGTGGGGAAAACTTTAAGCCGAGTGTTGTCCTCTCACTGTGTGTCCCTGCTGTACTCCTGCTCACGTTGTTCTTCGTGTTTGCTGAACTGGGAGACTTTTAGTTGACGATTAATTGACTGGAACCAGAAGAACAAGTAAATCGAAAAAGAACGCGTATTCAACACAACAAGACAAGACAGGCGCAAACTTTCGGCCAACCGGCCTTTGTCAAGACTAAAACTTCCCTGTCGCCTCGTCCAGTCTTGTCTTGTTGTGTTGAATACGCGTTCTTTTTCGATTTACTTGTTCTTCTGGTTCATGTTTGCTTGGACGCGAGCAGTCGCACTTATTTTGGATCTCGTATTACTCTCCATTTAGTTCCTTTTTTTATCCACTGGACGAGGCGACAGGGAAGTTTTAGTCTTTTTCTTATTATCCGTTGTTTTCTGTCTGTTTGTGATCGTGCATTCGCGCTTGACAAAGGCCGGTTGGCCGAAAGTTTGCGCCTGTCTTGTCTTGTTGTGTTGAATACGCGTTCTTTTTCGGTTTTCTTGTTCTTCTGGTTCCTGTCTGCTTGGACGCGGGCAGTCGCACTTATTTTGGATTAATTGACTGGCTTTGAATGACTGGTTGACAGATCAGCGACTGGTAGCTTGCCGATTGTTATTGGTACCAAATGAATTATACTATTATACTTTTCTTGGTTGAGGTGTTATCTCTCGTCACTACTTATGTCATTATGAAATACATTTAGCATGACTGTTATTATTTCAAAAAATACATTGTGCTCACCTAAGGATTTGAAAAATGTTTACAATGTCACAGACGTAAGCAAAATACCAGGTGATATGAAATTTGGTATGAGAAAGAAAAAGAAAATGGGTCATCAACATTTAGGTTATCTACAGCTTGCCACCATGACGTCTGTACCATATTCAGTCAAAATTATTGTTTAGAAAATCCTTTCAAGCTTTTTGAACAGGCGAGTTCGTATAAACGATAACTTTTAGATTTTCTTTCTTTTGTTTGTTTGTTTGGTTGGTTGATTTGGTTGAGTTTTTACGTCGACACCCACCTCAGGTGATATGGCCGACGGGGATAACCATCCCGGGGAAGTGGGGAAGGGGGAACCTATCTAATCCTATACTGACACCACCAGAACAACAATGATGTTAAGATGGGGCAGTGAGATGGCCAGTTTTAATATAGCGCACCCAGGATTGGTTTGGTTGGTTGATTGTTTGCTTTTGTTTGGGGCAATTTTTTGTCAGGTGTGGGTGGATCAAGAAACATGATAATAACTATAATGTAGATGTGTTGAATCTTATCACCTTTATCCTAACCATAATAATAACTATATTCTGTCTGTGTTGAATTTTATCACCTTTCTCCTGTTTGAGAGATATCATGTTATCTAATTTGACTTAATTGCACATACGTGCGCATTTGCCCATACGCGCATACACACACATTTCTCTCTTGTGTCTGTCTATCTGTCGATCTGTCTGTCTCTCTTTTCCTCTCTTTCTCCCCCTCTCTCTCTTTCTCTCTCTCTCACACAAGCGCGAGTGTGTGTGTGGGCGCACACACACATACACGCGCGCACGCGCGCACTCTCTCTCACCCTTTCTCACACGCACACACATACACACACAACCACAAGCTAACATTTAGTCTCTCTTTATCTCTGCCTCTCTCTGTCTTTCTGTCTCTGTCTCTCTGTCTGTCTCTCTCCCTCCCCTCTCTGTCCTCTCTCTCTCCTCTCTTCTTCTTCTTTCTCTCTCTCTCATTCTCTCCATCTCTCTCTTTCTCTCCGTCTCTGTCTCATCTCTCTCTTTCTTTCTCTGTCTATATAAATACGCCATCGTGAAACTCAAAAAAGGAGGAAAGGAAGGAAGCAGCTGGCAACTGGCAATGCCTGACAGTACCACGGGTATCTCACCCCCGGGTATTTTAATGAGCGTCGCACTTTGGTCTCGTGCCTAGTCGCCCTCCATGTCTCTTTAGCCTTTGTTTTGAATTTTCAGCCTGTTGATCCTGGATATTGGCATAGTTTGACTGGTGGTGATTAATTGACCGGCAGGTTGGTTGGTTGACAGACTGACCGCTGGTCGTGGCATCAGATTTTTTTTTCAGTACATCAACGCCTTCCTTGGCAGAGGTGTCGTCTCATTGTCATTGGTTCCGGTCATTAAAGTTTTGTCATTAACACAAATTATCAGAGTGAAGGAAAAGTTCAGTCGATCAACAACTTTATTTTCTTTTTCACTGGTATTATGGCCACCTTGCGCCACATCACCACAAAAACTGGGTATCATAAACGGAAAACGTTTAGGGCATAGAATTTAGAGAAATAGACGATGCCTCTGATGTAAAAACCAAACCGAACCAAACCGAACCGAACCGAGCCGAGCCGAGCCGAGCCGAGCCGAGCCGAGCTGAGCCGAGCCGAGCCAAACCAAACTAAACCAACCAAACCAACCTTCCTTCCAAGCAACCAATCAACCAACCATTTAATAAACACACACATACACACACAAACACAAACAAACGAACGAACGAACGAACAAAGAAACAAACAAGCATAACACAAACAACACAAACAAGTATACACACACACACAAACAAACAAACCCTATCTATACGTCTACCTATCTATCTATCTATTCTGTCTGTCTGTCTGTCTGTCTATATATATATATATATATATATAGAGAGAGAGAGACAGACAGACAGAGAGAGACATCACACACACACACACACACACACACACACACACACACACACACACACACACACACACACACACACAGATGTAGATATGTTTGTATAATGAACAAATGAGTAAGAGAATGACTACTGTCCCTGACTTAGCAATGTAATTTAACATGAACTGATTCTGTTGGAGTGTAACACAGTCTCTTGGTGCCATCTCAAGGGTTGTGTATTATTTCGTAACATGAACGCTCTCACCCCTTCGTGTGTATGCACATGCAGAATATCAAATGTGCACATGAACGATCCTGTAGTGTAAGTCATGTCAGTGGCTGGCTTAAAATTTGAGAATATGTATTTTAAGCGTACAACTTCTAGCGTAGAAATATAAAATATCACTATCATTATCATCGCTGTGATCTCTCTCTCTCTCTCTCTCTCTGTCTCTCTCTCTCTCTCAATCGACCCAATGTTTGCTGCTCCCCCCCCCCTTTTTTTTTTTTCTCTAATCATCCTTCTGAACTGCTCTTTTTTTTTTACTTCCATTTATTACTTTTGGGTTTAGTAGTAGTAGTAGTAGTAGTAGTAGTAGTAGTAGTAGTAGTAGTAGTAGTAGTAGTGGTAGTAGTGGTAGAGTGATAATTGTTGTAGCAGTGTTAATATTTTCTGTGTGTAATCAGAATAGCCGCAGTAAAAATAGTGACAGTAAGTTGATTTCATCTTCTTTGATTTGATTGTAAGAACATTAGTCTATTTGACGCTTGATTTATCTTCTATAATTTTTTCACATGTAATGTTTCTTCTCCCTCTATTTCATTTTATTTTGTTTTATCTTATTACTATTTTGTTTACTTTGTTTTCCTCTCCTCCTCCTCCTCCTCCTCTCCTCTTCTTCTTCTTCTTCTTCTTGGTCTTATTTTTATTATTATCACTATCAACATTATCTTTCTTTCTTTATTTACTTACTTATTCATTAATTTATCTACCTGCTCATTCTGATCTTCTATCTATCTATCTACTTAAGTGCTGACTGTGTACGTTTCTTGATTTCATTTAATGTTATCTTAATTTTAGTATTCAACATGTATTTTCCTTAAGCTGTACTTGTTACTGTAAACAAATGTCATGTGAATAGAATAGCAACGGCAAGTTTGAAAAATGGCTCCTAGCCAATAGCTTTTACCGTTGGAAAATAAAGCATCATTGTCATTGTCATTGTCATTGTCTCTTCTCTCTCTCTCTGTCTCTCCTCTCTCTATTTTTCTCTTCATCTCTCTCTCTCTCTCTCTCTCTCGTTCTCGCTCTCTCCCTCATTCTTCCCCTCTCTTCTGTCTATCTGTTTCTTTCTTTTTCTCTCTTTCGCAGAGTCTCTCTCTCTTCATCTCTGTCTCTGCTTTGTCTCTGTCTCTGTCTGTCTGCCTGTCTCTTTCTTCTCTCAATCTCTCTATTTTCTCTTTCTCAATCTCACCCTCTCTCTTTCTCTCTCTTACTTTCTGCTATCCTCCTTTTTTTCTTTTCTTTCTCTCTCTCTCTCTATCTCTCAGTCTGTCTCTCTCAATCTCTCTCACTCTTATATAATCTCTGTTTCTCCGTCTCTCCCTGTCTCCTTATCTCTCTCTCTGTGTCTGTCATATCCGTCTCTGCCTTTCTCTCTCTCTCTCTCTCTCTCTCTCTCTCTCTCTCTCTCTTCATCAAAGCACACCATTGTAAAACAAGGAAGGCTAGGCATTGTCAAAATCCGTCAGTCTCAGCTGGTAGGTTAGCTAGCAGCGTCTCCTTGCCTGACGGGTATCTCACCTCGAGGGTTTTAATGAGCGTCACAAATGTGGAATTAATACCATCATCCATGCCCTCTGGTGTCCCCTCACTGTGTATCCTCTGTTGCACGCCTACTGGTTTTGTTTTGGATGTCTGGTGATTTTGGAATTGCCTTACTTTTGGGTCATATGGTTTTGTGTCTGTTTTTTTTTTTTGTAATTGCATTTTAGACTTGCGAGATTAACGGTGAAAACGGTTGTTAACCCTTCTTTTAAAAAAAAAATCTTAACCGGGTTGTCCTTTTTGACGTGGTGTTAGCTCTGATATGGCTTTAGTAGTCGGCTGAGCTATAATAAAGCAATATGAACTTGAACTGACTGGTCTGAGATGTTCCGGCTTACTGCTCGGTCGTTCATTGAGAAACGGTTGTTAAGTCCTGTCTTACAAAGTGTGGTCGAGGACTAGTAATACATTTTTTTTAGAAAGAAGCCTGAAAATATTCTGCTTCCTTCCTCCTTCCTGATGGACAGAGCTCCAGAAACTGCCGTGAGACATGTTCCACGGTTATCGCTGAGTGTGGTCCCAGATTTATGTAAGCTGTTATTTATTGTCTCCACACACACACACATACACACACATACACACTCATGCACACACACGCGCGCCACTACACCACACATACACACACTCACACAAACGCGTACTCACACACACATACACACGCACACCCACGCACGCACATACACACACAAGCACATACACACCCACGTCACCACCCACCCACACATACATACATACATACACACACTCGCACTAGTCAAATCTCAGACGTTAATGTCTCTGTCTGGCTGTCTCTCCCCCCCCCCCTTTCTCTCTCTCTTTCTCCCTCTCCCCCTTTCTCTTTTTACCTCTCTCTTCTTCCTCTTCCTCTTTCCCCCTTCTCTCTCTTTCCCCTTTCTCTCTCTCCCTCCTCTCTCTCTCCCTCTCTCTTCCCCTCTCTCTCTTTCCCTCTGCCTCCCCCCTCTCTCTCCATCTCCCCCTCTCTCTCTTTCCTTTCGTCTTTCTTCCCTCTCTCCCTCTCATCTCTCACCCAGAGAGACGTCACTGAAATCGGGGAAAGCAAGGCATTGTCTGAAACTACCTCTCGCACCTGGCACCACCAAACACCTAGCAGTGTCTTCCTTTGTATGATGGTTACCTGACCCCAGAGGTTTCAAACGAGTGTTACAGATACAGCATTCGCATCCACTTCCTCGTCGCTGCCGGGGTCCCCTGCTGTGCCTGTGTCCGTGTGGCATTCTGGCAGGTTATTAAGAAAGTCTGCTGACTCTGGGATTGGCATACATTTGGCTGATGATTGGCTGACTGGTTTTAATTGACGGGTTGACAGATTGATTGTCAGCTTACCTACTGTTGATTGTGGTCCCATGTTTAAGATACAACATCTGTTGTGTTTTTCTTGTTGTTGTTGTTGTCAGAGGTGTTATTTAGTGTCGTCATTTTCACTCGTTATACGGTATTTTTTATCATCAGGATTCTCAGATTTAAAAACATTTATCGGGAAACAGAAAAAGAGAAATAAATAAATAAATAAATAAATACATACATACATACATACATACATACAAACATGCATACACACATACATACATACATACATACATACATGCATACATGCGTACATACATACATATATACATACATACATGCATACATACATACATACATACATACATGTACTCATATAACAGATATATATATATACAAACAGCAAAAACAGAAATAAAAACAAAATAACAAAGAAGCAAACAAAATAACAACCAACCAAACAAAGTAACACATAAACGAACCAAGAAACAAAATAATAAACAACTAAATAAATAGATAAAACATCAATCATAAGCACTCATAGGTACCATGATCTGCATCAACACCAAATGTGCAGTTATCGTATCTGATACACACACGCACGCGCTCGCACACATACACAAACGAACAAACAGACGAACGAACGAACGGACTAACGAACCAATGAACGAACGAACGAACGAACAAACAAACAAAAAACAAGGTAACACACACAACGACAAAACCGATCACACACACACACACACACACACACACACACACACACACACACACACACACACACACACACACACACACCACCACCACCACCACCACCACCACCACCACCACCAACACCACCACCACCACCACAATCACCACCACCACCACCACCATCACCACCACAACCACCACAACCACCAACAACATCAACATACCTGGATCAACAACGTGTCGTCCTTTCCGAGAGTGCGAAGCTCAACAACATCCTCTTCGCGCCGGAGATCCAGATCCCCATCAGGGGTCGAACGGGCACCTATCTTCAATGGGAACCGCCAGCACAGAGCGACTTCGTCTCCAGATATGGCTGCCTGGTCTCAGCTGTCCTCCCCAACATCCCGTCGTCCTTATGACGCCAACTCTCCAACTCACATGCTGTCACATCAATGTTTTTTTGGTAGGCGGGGGTCATAACCCGGCGTTTGACTCCCGCTCCCTCTTCATGGCCGGAGACGTCGAATCTAACCCAGGTCCTCGTGCCCCCAAAACAGGCATCCACCAGCCACAGGAACACATCAACTTCTCACCACCACCATCACCCCAATGCATGTGTGCGGAATGCAGGAAGGGCCTGAGCAGACGCTCCCATTTCACCTGTCACCAGAACTGTCAGAAAATGTGTCATAAAAAACTGTCATGTAGCGGAGTCAGAAAAAAATAATACATTCCCTGACTCTTGGTTATGTGCTGACCACAGGGGCGCACTTGCCACGAACGCACAAGCAAAATTCTGTAATTCCTGTGGCCGGCAGGAAAGACTTCTGCAAAACCCTTTCACGTGCAGCGTTGCTGACTGCAATGAGAAATGCCATCAGGGTTACAGTGGCATCTCGAGATACGCCGTGCAGGGGAATTGGACATGCAGCATACACCTCACGACACCCTTATCCAACACATCAAACGAGGACACACGTGAAACTCGGGACAAGCGAGAGTGCGATAGCTGCAAAACCACGCTGAGAATCACCGTAAACCTGTTCCACTGTACCAACAGCGAGTGTCCTAATGTATGCCACTAACGTCATCAATGCAGCAACAGATACTGCTCGGATCAAACCTGGAGATGTCGGGCTCATTCTGAAGCCATGAACCAAAATGATGACAGCCACAACAACAACAATCCCGACCCTGATGAATCAACTCCACCACCTGCCACCCAACGGCCGAAATCCAGCTGCAAAAAAATGTGCCTCATCACCTCAAACAAACGCAAGGCAGACATATTTGTCACTCACAACTCAGCGGTGAGCAGCCTGGATATGTCACTGGAAGATAGAACAATAAACAGATCCATAAAAAAAGAGGCTGAGGAATCTAAGGAAATCCCCGGGAGAGGCTCAGGCTGATTTCACAATCGCTGAGCTTAAGAGCGCAATTTCAGAAATGAAGCCTCGTGGTTCACCTGGCCTGACAACATTCCTCCAGCCTTCCTGAAGAACCTGGGTCCCACAGCCCTAGAGAAACTACTCTTCATCTTCAACATGTCCTTCCGCTCTGCAGACGTGCCACAAATGTGGAAGGACGCTATCATCGTCCCCCTTCCTAAATCCGGAAAACCTGCGTCAGACCTTGCATCGTTCCGACCAATAGGCCTCACCACCTGCGTCATCAAGGTAATGGAGAGATGATGTCTGAACGCCTGTACGACATGGCCGAGCGGGAAGGCTGGTTTTCGAAGGTACAGGCCGGGTTTCGGAAGGGAAGGGAGTAGAAGACCAAATACTGAGAATCACGGAGAAGATCGACGATGGCTTCCAAAAGAAGCCCGCGCATCAATCCGTGCTCGTCCTACTTGACTTCTTAAAGGCGTACGACACAGTTTGGCGGGAGCGCCTTCTTTATACCCTCCTTGACAAAGGCGTGCCTGACGAATACGTCCAATGGCTGAACGATTTTCTCCGCAACCGTCAAGCCAAGGTCCACTTCAATGGTGTCCTCAGCAAAAGCAGGATGATGAGTCAAGGCCTACCCCAAGGATCCGTGCTGGCCCGATACTCTTCATCTTTTACAGATATGAGTTGGCAAAGCTTCCGCCAGATAATATAACAATCTCGATGTACACCGATGACGTCTCAATCCTGGCATGTGCACCAAAGCTTGAGGACTCAGAACGACTCGCCCAGAATGCGGTGGATGTGGTCGTGGAATGGAGCCGCATTGGAAACTCAACCTGAATGGCTCGAAAAGCGAGGCGACATTCTTCTCGAAATCGTCACTCGACGCTGGATGGGTGCCAAACATAACAATTAACAACGCACCCATAAAGTACGAGCCCCACGCCAGACTTTCGTTCAGTAGACAGGTCGGGCTTGTGGCAGCGAAGTCGGCGGAAAAAATGAGGATGCTCGGCGCAGTAGCACTCTCTGATTGGGGCTGGAGGAAGCAGGACCTCAGGAAGGTCTGCCTCGCCCACGTGCAGAGCGTCCTCAACTTCGCTAGTAACGACTGGCAACCCTGGCTCTCCAATACGCAGATCAACAAGTTGGAGGTGGCACAGAACAAATGCTGAGAATGATAACTGGACAAGTAAGATTTTCACCGCTGGAAGCTCTGCGGGCCAAATCGGACATTCCAAGCATCCTGCCTACCATCAATGCCAACTGCCTCCGCTCGAGAGAAAAAGCCCTTCGTCTATCCCCTGACCACCTCAGATACGCTGCGGCCACAGATTCTTCAAGACAGCGGCTGAAGCGCTGGGGCTGGAGGAAGAGAGCGACTGAACTCACGAACAGCAATCCCCAGCTGTTCGACCATAATAGGAAGCCTGTCACCTATTTCGACGCCAGACCGTAATAAAAAAAAAAAAGGGTGGGATCGACCAGGATTTTCCCACGACTCCCTTGATTTTGTCGAGATTTGCGCTATATAAATATTGTAATTATTATGTATGCATGTGCGTACGTATGTATGTATGTATGTATGTATGTATGTATGTATGTATGTATACGCTTAGATTTATGTATGTATGTATGCATGTATACGCTCAGCTTAGATTTATGTATGTAAGTATGTAAGCATGTATGTATGCATGTATACGCTCATATGTATGTAGGTATGTATGCATGTATACGCTCAGCGCTTAGATTTGATTTTATCAAGATTTTGCGCTATATAAATAAAATATATTATTATTATTATAAGTAGCAAAAATGACACTAGCGAATGTGAGGTCACCACCGCACTGGACCATGCAAGAGAACTGGGTGCGAGCTACAACATTTAGTGCGGGGACAATAGATGACGGCGCAGGGTTGTCGTCACTTCAGGGGACCCATCTTCTCCTACGATCGTCCATATACTCAGAGAGAGGGGAGCCAAGTATACTTGCTCTCACGAGGAAGAGATCCGGGCCTTGGAAATCGCGATTGATTGGGCTGTAGGCGAATGCTGTGAGATTGACTCAAGTCACAGTATTCACTGATAGTCGCTGTGTGAAACCCTCCTTGTTTCCTCCACGTGTCTCGAGACTGTACTCCTTCATCTCCGAAACCTCCGTTTTCAACTGACGATACAGTGGGTTCCGGGCCACAGCACCATCCCCGGGAACGACCTTGCAGACGAGGCCGGCCGCAAAGCAGGCAACAACATCCCCGGGCCCAGGCAGACCGACATACTACAGTAGTGCTTGCGCCCAGATAAAAAAACATAACAAAGGACCCCACGATACAGCATGCGAGAACGAGTGAGGTGTACGGGGCATTTTCCATGTAGAGATCAGACCCTACTTGCAAAGCTGAGGTCAGGTCACCATCCTTTGCTGCGGGCCTATAAACAACGGATCCAATGTGTCCTCTGCGCAACAAGGAGGAACAAGATTTGGTACATTGGATCCAAAGATGCCCCGCAACCAGGTACAAGTGGTGGCAAATATTCGGGGAGGACAGCGGGAGGCTGGAGTGCCTCACCAAGTATCCCGTGAAAGCGGTGGATCTGCCAAAGAGAACGCACCTTGGATCTCGACAAACAGCAATGATGTCGCCCATTTCCACACACACACACACACATCAACATACACACTCTCACTCACGTACACGCATAAGCACGCGTATGCAACACACAACCCCACTCAGTACATATCACCAACTCACACACACACACACACACACACACACACACACACACACACACACACACACACACACACACACACACACACACACACACACACACACACACACACATATATATATACACACACACAACACACACAGAGAATAAAGCACACATGGCAGCGTGCGCGTATTCATGCATGTATTACGCGCATTTACGTGTTGTCATGTGCACGTTCACATTTACATATACGCATACGTAACAAGATATGTATATATTTGTTAATGCACTTGTACATTTCTCCGACAGAATAGTTGCCTGCCTGTGTTTGAGAAGACAATTAGCTTGTATATTGGGTTGTTTCGTTTTCTTTTTACTGCGAAGAATCGATAACTGACCTGCAAAAATACCATCCACAACATCAATGAAAGAAAATATTTCTTGATTGTTCCAAACATACTGGCGGAAGCGTGTTTTGATTCAATGATTTGTCTCCGCCATCCTTCATTTTCTCTGAAAAACAGATATACAGAAAGCTTCCTCTGTCTCTCTTTTTCTTCCCCCCCCCCACCCCCTCTGGTTCTTCCTCCCCCTTCCTTGATCCCCAAAGTTCCCTCCCTCAGGTTTCCACCCCCTTCTCTTAGACCCCCAAAGTTCCCTCTCTCCTCCCCTCCGGGTATTCCACCCCCTTCTTTGACCCCCAAAGTTCCCTTCCTCCTCCCCTCCGGTTCCCCTACCCTTCTTTGACCCCCAAAGTCCCTCCCTCTCTCCCTTTCCCCCCCCCTTCTTGACCCGCAAAGTTCCCTCCCCCCTCCCGTTCCCCACCCCCCTTCTTTGACCCAAAGTTCCCTCCTCTCTCCGTTCCCCACCCCACCCTTCTGTTCTCTACCCCCAAATGTTCCCTCCCTCCCTCCCTCTCGGTTCCCACCCCCTTCTTTACCCCCAAAGTTTCCCCTCCTCCTTCCTTCTCTGGGTTCCCACCCCTTCTTTGACCCCAAATTCCCTCCCTCTCTGGGTTCCCACCCCCCTTCTTTGACCCCAAAGTTCCCTCCCTCTGGGTTCCCCACCCCCTTCTTTGACCCCCAAAGATTCCCTCCTCTTCCTTCTTGGATTCCCCACCCCCTTCTTTGACCCCCAAAATTCTCCTTCTCTGGGTTCCTCAGCCTGTCTTTGACCCCCAAATTCCCTCCCTCTGGGTTCCCCACCCCCTTCTTTGACCCCCAAAATTCTCTCCCTCTGGATTCCCCACCCCCTTCTTTGACCCCCAAAATTCTCTTCCTCTGGATTCCTCAGCCTGTACTTTGACCCCCAAAGTTCCCTCCCTCTGGGATCCCCAGCCCGTTCTTTGGCCGCCAAAGATCCCTTCCTTCCTCTGGGTTCCCTACCCCCTTCTTTGACCCCCAAGGAGAGTGTCAAAGTGAGGATCGTGATTTGCTTGCATACTTTAAGAGTATTGACGTGAGGATCGTGATTTGCTTGCTTACTTTCACTTTGCTGTAATAACCATATTTGCACTAAACTTTGTGTGCCGTGACCTTTTTTTTTTTTTTTTTTTTTTTTTTTTTTTCAGATAATGCACTACTGCAAAGATTTCAGTTACAGTTCGTTAAAGTGATCTGCAAGGATTTTGCAAAGACTTTGAAATGGAGGGAAATGTTAAGCCCAAGCCAGTGGCAGCGTTTGACGATTGTGTTTCTGCCTGCTTATGTAATTCCCGTTTGTTTGCTGCAGACAGATTGATGTCCCAAATCTCTTGGCGCGATGACAGAGGCGGTGCAGCCACATCTCCTCCCATCCCTAGTAATGGAGAAGGAAAGAGAACGATATCGTTTTCCCACGCGAGCAGCAATTCCATCTTAGGGCTGGTGCCTGCAGCTGATGCCAGCTGGCCTTTAATGCCCTTCCCTTCCGATGCAAGCTGACGTCCTGACCACGGCTGTAAGATGACATTGTGACACAGATTGGGGGGCAGGGCGAGAGGAAGAGAAAGGATGACGTGAAGTCCATCAGTTTGGTCAACACTGACCCGTCCTATTCCCCTCTCTCCTCTCCTCCGTTTCCCAAGACACAGAGCCCCCCCCCCCCCCCCACGGCGCGTGCCGCAGCGCTAGTGATGGCACGCAATCACGAAGGTCGATGCTGAATCGAAGACAAGACTAATCAATTATTCACCGGCGCCACGTCTTTCCCACGACAACTCGCTTCCGGGCCATGGTCTGTGGGGAGACGGAGAGCGTCTCTTGAGAATCGTGGGCGACATAGTCTATCATTGTCCCCATCACATTTTCAGCTTTGTTTTTAGATTTTGCTTTTTCTTCTTGTCTGTTAGTAGTGGACACCCATCACAGCTGATGAAGATGATGGGAGTGGTGGCAGGTCGCCCAGAGAGTGATTGTTCTTGCTGATAAAACAGCGTGGAACCTAACTTTAGGCATTTTGTTCCCATGGTTTCCGCTGGTGTGAGGTGTTGTCCTTCACTCTTCAGGGAGCTGATATAGACAGAGACGTGTCGACGATAGAGACACTGACAGAGAGAGGTCATTCACTTTGTACAGGGACATAGAGAGATTGATAGGCCACTCCCTCTGTACAGACAGACAGAGAGACAGAGAGAAGAGAAGAGAACAGAGAGAGAGAGAGACAGCGAGAGAGACAGAGAGAGAGAAAGAGAGAAAGAGATAGGTCATTCACTTTGTACAGATACACTGAGATAGAGAGAGAGCACTTCTGCTTAGTGTTCCAGTTTCTCAGATGCATGTATGCACTTTGTTTCTGCCCACACTGCGCACGTGGCATGCTGCTGCGCAGCCTACATTCTGGTTTTTGGTGGGCGTGCTTGCTGGGTGTTTTGATGGTTCTATAAGCCACAGAACACTGACATAACCTAAAGGATCTTGAACGTGCATTATGTACACACAGACGGGATTTTAACACTAGCAGGTCTGCACACATGTAGATCTGGGAGATTTGAAAAAAAGTATCCAAGAAGAATTGAATCCAGAACCTGTGATTGTAGGTCTAACGTCTTATCGTATTAACTATCCCACTCATCAAGAGAGAGAGTGTAATATGATAATCACTTCGGGGTTGTACCGAAGTTTAATATGTGCTTTTGTTTTAGCATCGTGTCTTATATTATATAAAATGAGAAGTCACTGTGGAGGATTCTTTGAAAACACACACACACATAATTATCCCCCACCCACACACACACACACACACACACACACACACACACACACACACATGGGCAAACACACACACACACACGGGCAAACACACACACATACACACACACACACACACACACACACACACTCACACACAAGCACGCACACACGCACACACGCACACACGCACACACGCACATACGCACACACACATATGACATGATTCTCTTTCACTTTTTTCCCCTGTTTTCTTACTTATCTTTAACAATGTGAAACTTTTCTTTTGCTTTGTGCACGTCAAATAAACTGTACATACATGTTTGTGTGAGCTTTTGCATATGTGTCTGTGTGTGTGTTCGATGGTCTGCATCCGAATTATTCAAGAACAAATAACAGCATCCCTTTCGCCATTCATCCAGGCTTTTCTGTTTCTGTATGTTACATGGTTCGTTAATCTGATTAAAAGTTCTCAGCACCCAGGTTACCTTTAACCTTTTGATACCCACACCCAATTTACCAACTGCAAAATCTTAACCTTTTGATTCCCTCACCCTAACGATCCGCTTCCTGCAGGATGCTGGTGCTATCGATAGGGTGACGGTATCAAAGGGTTAAGTTTTTGCTTTTCTAGCATGGTTGACAATGCAGGATGTTGGTGGACAGGGTGCGGGAGTCAAAGGGTTAATGCCAAGAGATAAATTAGAATACCAGTATGAAATGTCAAGAGACACGGCTGACACATTTCTGTACTTCTACATCCTCACGATACTCCCTGGGTAAGCTTCCCAGTAATAGGTCATATAGTTCAAATTAACCATTCACAGTTATTTTCCTACTGAGTCGGTTGACTGACATTTATATTTGCTCAGGATTATATTGCTCAGGAAATGCAAGCTGTGAGGACTAACAGAAAAAATATCAGCGAGACACTGAAAACAAAAATGCTGAGAGATTCAATTGAAAACAGTTTAATTCAACTACTTTATCATTCAATGATACAAGCATTAGGTTCCACTTCGGTACCGGACCTGTCGTAAGCATTGGGTCCTACCTGGTGAGTAGAGTGAAAAAGATGAGACGAAATAAAGAAAGAAAGAAAGAAAAGACAATAAAATAGAAAAGAGTGAGAGAGGTAGAGAGTGACAGAGAAGAGAACATGACAGAGAGAGAGAGAGAGAGAAAGAGAGAGAAGGACGAGAAGAGAGAGAGAGACAGACAGACAGACAGACAGAGAAGAGAGAGACAGAGAAATAGAGAGAGAGAATAGACAGACAGACAGGCAGACAGACAGACAGATGTAGACAGAGACAGAGACAGAAACAGAAACAGAGACAGAAATAGAGAAGAGACAGAGTCAGAAAGACAAAGACAGAGAGATGCAGAGAGAAAAATCCCACCTAATATCATCAGAAATCATCTGAGTAATTTTGTACCACACACCAACAAAGCCCAACAGTTCAAAGAGTTTTCCTGCTGAAACTTTTGTGGATTAACTTCAATTATTGACGAAGTCCAGCTAAATCACGCTTATCAAATTATGGTAACAAGGATAAAAAATGGACACAACTGGCCTAATCGTCGTTTCCTTATTTCAGCCCAAGTTGTTAACAAGGCTCAGAGGGATGAAACTTTAATAATATTCTTGTCCATTCCACGAAAAGTTCTCATTAACTTTCATCAATCCTCAGCGACTTCGCTGCACCATTATCACACGAGAGACAAAGGTTACAGTGTGATGGTATCTTCCCAATCCGTTAAATCTTGCAGCAGTGTCTTGTCATCAGCTACAGAATTAATTGGGCTCCAGAAGCTTCGGCGGCGACCTCATCGTAGGTTTACCAGAAAAGGAATTCGCTTTCCATTACCTTAATTTAGCCATGGTGTTGTTAGCGCTAGAAAGTGATGGACGCTGCGTTGAATAATTAAGGAAGGCGAAACTATTGGAGCGACTGTCGCACGAAGGATTCACAAACGGTTTGGTGTCCAGTTCATTTGGACAGACAGACGTTGTGTGAGGGATGGTGGTGGTTTGGGGAGCAAGGTGGGGGTGGGGGTGGTGGTGGCTGTAAGGTGAGGGATGGTTTAGGAGGGGATAATTGAAGACAGCAGGGTTGTGTAAGGAAAGAAATACATAAAACGAAATCAGTTTAGGTGTCTGGTTATGTGGTTTAATACACACACACACACACACACACACACACACACACACACACACACACGCACACGCACACACACGCACGCACGCACGCACGCACGCACACAGCACGCACACACACACACACACACAAACGCGCGCTCGCACACAGACACAGACACACACACACACACCACTCTCTGTGTCTCTTTCTCTTTCTGTCTGTCTGTCTGTCTCCCTCTCTCTCTCTCTTTATCTATATCTCTCCTCTCTTCTCAAACTGACCACTTCTTTCTGTTTCCGTATGTCTGTTTCTTTATCTGTAAAGACACTACAACAGTAAGGGAACTGGCGATAAAGGTTTCCCCTGTTCTTCAATCTTAAACAGAAATATAGAACTGATCAGCCAGTCTTTAAAAGTTCGGCAAAAGTGCGATTTCTCTCGCTATGATCCTAGTGCTGATATGCAAAGCACCAAGAAGTGCCATACCAATTTGTTTCTGCCTGGCTAACAGTATGTAAAGCATCCTCTTGGGCGAATCAGTAAACAGGACACTGATTTACGGTATGCAATGAGCTGGTAAAACTGTGACTGACCATTATGTCAGAAAAGACTGACCACAGATTTAAACTAGATTTGAAACCAAATTGAAAGATTGATTTTTTTGTTAGAACTTGAGCCAATCAATTTAAAAAAACCCATTGGATTTGGCAAGGACAATTAAAAAACAAACAAACAAACAAAACAACAAATCAGCGATAAAAGAAATGTCTGTCTGTGCAGCATTTTCAAGAAGAGTAACTGCAGATGGTAGTCCTCATCCTGGAGAAAGGGAAAACAGGATTATCTGCCTTGCAATGGCAACAACAAAAACAAACAACAACAGCTGACAACAAACTCAGACAAACAAGCAAACAAACAAAAAACACCCTCTGGGCAAAACTGATCATCTTACCTGTGGTGATAATATAAAAAAGAAACGTTTGAGTGTGATTCTGCTAAAATTTTATTTTCAAAAGGAGGGGGGGGGGATGGGAGTACAAAGGTCGCATGTGACCCTCTTACAGTGCTATGGAAGTCTTTAGATTCTCCACAAGGAAGACCTATTATGTTTACCACCAACAGTTACTATTCAAAGACAGTCAGTTTAATCAGTAAAAGACAGCTGCTTCAATACAGAGGTCAGGGGAAAGAACTCAAACACTGAGGAAACTTGACACAGAAAACATAAAAACTGCATGAGAACCTGTACTTAGTTAGCAAAATAAGACAAGCACATATGTTTGACCAACTGGTCTTTGTCAAATATTTCCAAAGACGTCAAAGAAACAAATTGGCTAGATTAAGGACGAAAACAAAACAAAACAAAAAAACTTTTCTGATTTTCCATATCAACCAAATATCAAACAAGGATGGGGGATAATGGTTGGGGGGAGGTCAGCAATTTTAACATGAATTCAGATATTTTGATAAATATAGATTTGGCCACAGGACGTCGGCAATGCAGTCAAGAAAGTCTGAACAGCACCGTCACAAAATGATAATGAAAATGGATCAGGCATCTGAAGGCAGATGGCTAAAATCCATTAAACTGCCATTCAACAGATACCAAAACGGAGACCCACGCGAGAAAACCCAGGGACTCCTGGCGAAGAGCAGTAGAAGGAACTAAAAACTCTGATGAAGCATACCAGGGTACCACACAGAGACTGTGGGCACAGACCACACTAAGGTGGAGGATCTGTGTTGCTGATGTACATGCTAATCGTATAATGGGCAGCAAGTAAGTTTGTCACTCAGAAAACACAACAGTCTTACATACTTCAATCCGTCAAGTTGGAAAAAAGTTTAAGATAGTAACTGAACTTTAGCCAACCCACATTATTAACAACTCTGACTTCTTTAATTTTTTTCTAGCTTCTGGTGATTTCTTTAGAACAATGTAAATTAATTACACAATGTGAATTGAAACCTGAAGCTTTAAAACCGAATTCGAATCCATCAGAAAACTAGAAGCTTTGTTCCAGAAGCTTTGAGCAAATTAAAGGAAAAGGAGGATTTGATTGATGAGAAAGAGATACAAACCTTCAGAAACGATTTCCATATGACTTTAAACGAAGATTCAAGCCAAAATATTATGATATGACGTAAATTCGAAACGAAAAAGGATATAATTATTATTCATCTTTGATAGAAATACTATGGTCAAGGGTCTCTCGTCTAATAGGCTTGTGTGTACCCTACCTCAGCCTCTTTGTGTGTATGCGCGTGTGTGTGTGGTGTGGTGTGTTTGTTTGTTTGTTTGTATCTGTGTACGTGTGTGTTTGTGTGTGTGTATGTGTGTGTATGAACTAATTGATGTAAAGCGCAGTGAGTCCTTACCTATGTGTGGGAGAATAGCGGTATATAAATGTGATTTATTATTATTATTATTAAATACTATCATCTAGCCAAATAAACGAGACTGTTGCATTGACACTTACTAAATCTGGAGATAGTCATAAGCTTTGACACGGTTTGATCTTCAGAATTGAACGAAGTTTTCATACAGATTTTGTGCCAGTTATAAAAGCATACAGATTTTGTAGATTTTGATCCAGACGACCAGAACAAAAGACGACAGCCTTGATACAGATTATAAGCCAACTGAGGGAAACAAATCTTTGACGCATGTGTGTCCTGGATTCTCTGTTAAGTAGTACTAGGTCTGAGGGCAGGGACGATTGTTTCTGCAACGGTAATGATCAAGACATCCAGAACAAAAGATAACTGCTTTGACACAGATTATAAGCCAACTGAGGGGGGAAAAATCTGACGCATCCGTGTCATAGATCCTCTGTACAACAGTACCAGCCAGGTCTGAGGGCAGAGACCATTATTTCTGGAACGGCGATGATCAAAGCTGCCAGAAGTGTCACCATCCATCATATCAGGTTTCCATACTGGCCGTCCACTGGGCCATGGTCTCGTCTCTTTCTCTGGCCCATGGACTCCACAAAGACAGGGAGGTAGGAAGAGGGAAGGAGGTGGATGCAGATGAAGTGGGGAAGGCGAAGCAGAGGAGGGGCGTGGGCCAGAGTGCCAAAGGGATGAAAAGCTGATTGTAATTAATCAGAAAGTGTTGGAGGCCAATTAATGGGTTTGTGATTAGCAGTCCGCTAGGACCGCAAACTCTGAACTAGCCCTTGTCGGCTCGTGCTGGAGCACGGACTGGCACACTCTGAGTGATTTAGCCGCAGCCTTCATGACCGTTGGCAGTCTTCTGTGTCAACTGTTGGTCCATTTCTGGAATGAAGGTTTTATTTGGATGGCAGCGCAAGGCTGCTGCACAAATACTTCTCTAATGCTAGAATGAGTTTAATTTGCCTCCTTTTTCTTTCGCCCTCTGCAGAGATCAGATGACTGCTATTATTTCTTGAATGTCAAAGGGAGAGAGAGAGAGAGAGAGAGAGAGAGAGAGAGAGAGAGAGAGAGAGAGAGAGAGAGAGAGAGAGAGAAAGAGAGAGAGAGAGGTGGTTGGTTATAAGTTTGTTTTGGTTACCCCATTCTTTTCCCTTTTGTTCATTACATTTATGTTTTTGCATAAATTGTCGTGATCTTGCTGTCCCTACAAAGGGATGATACTTAACGTTTTTAATTTCATAGACGTATAACTTTACATGTACTTGTCTCTCTTTGGCTGGTAGTGGTCCTAATATTACACAATATCAAGGCTCTGTTTGACTTTCTGGGGCATTTTTTTCCTAGATTTCAGACTCACAGAAAAAAAAAGCATCATCTTCAGTATGGATGATACTGATTTATTGACAAGGTGACAATTACAATGTAATATTATAAAGCGTGAGAATGGGAGGGGGGGGGGGGGAGATCGATTTGTAATTATAATTGTCATCTTGTTCATTCTTCATTAGCAGAGGTTGACCTCGTGCTTATGTCTTTACTATTCGAAATATAAGTTTAATTTCATTCCATTTCATTTGATTATTTACAGCAATGAAAAAAAAAATGCACTGAATCACACAGATGTTTGAGGATTTCACAGTACATGTAGTTGATCACAAAAATGATGTCGTTGTTGTTATTGATACTGCTACTGCTGCTGCTGCTGTGATGATGATAATAATGGTGATGATGGTAACTTTGATGATTTTGGGTGTGTGTGTATAATTTTCAATAGAACTGATTAAGTCTGGGATCAAAGGAACTGTTTTAAACATTTGTGTGGATTTTGCTGTCATCTCCCAAGATTATGTGCTCGAATGCATTAATATGTGTATTTGATTTTCTGTTCCCTTTTTTTAATATTTTTTTCCAGTTGAAGTACTGTGTGTATATTGAAATGGTTATAAAGCAACAATAAAAATAAGAAGAAGTTTCACTTGTTTTGACAAAGTTACCATGATGGTAAAAGAAACTGATATACGTGTGGTATGGGCATTATATTTGTTTGTTTATTTATATTTTTGTTTCATTCATCTGTTTTCTTTATCGTCTTAAAAAAAATGCTCCTCCTAATGTTAGCCCACTTAGCGGACAACACTTGTGAACGATCAGCATTCTTTATCTCTCAGCCTGTTCTGTGCTTTCCTTATTGTTAAGGCTGCCTCGACATTATTTCTCACTAGCTTGACGTGTTATTTCCACATTTCTCTAGAAAAAAAAGACAACTGACAGTAAAAGATGGCACCTGAAGTCCTACAACCACCCCAAAATACCGGCCGTGTCGATGGAATAACGATATTTTCCAACCCTTTATCGATAGACCTGCTGTGTAGGTTTTTGGCGTTAGTCAAGCCATTTTGTGCTGCTGGACGGATAGAAAACACTTTGTTGGCGTCACGGCGGAGACGGTTTGGGATCACGTGACATTCCCGGCATCCATCTGTCTTCACTGCGGGACTGCTGGATTGGCAGCCAATATCCGGCTAACTCGTTCATCCTTGTCCGCACGTAGATGGCCACGCATTTTGCTGGAGAAATTTCAGTACATTCAAGAATTATGCTCAGACTTGTGGGGCGTCGTGTCAGTCTGTCTCTCTGCTTATCTTTGATTCTGGGCCTGTTTCACTTCATCTCTGTCAGTCTCCATGGATGCAAGCGTGTATTATATATATATATATATATATATATATATATATATATTTATGTATACACGCTTGCTCCATGGTGTGTGTGTGCTTGCGTGTTGTGTGTGTGTGTGCATGCGTGTATGTATGTGTGTGCGCATACTAACATTATTTTTCTTGTTGGTCGTTTGTCTATCAACTGACTACATAAGGAACAAGATCATCACATTGGTGTCCTGAGAAGTACCTCACACAAATAGAATAATTAAAAAGGGGAAAATCATGGGAGAAGTAGTATGAATGAATGCATTTTTGATGATCAACAGGTAGTGAATCAGTCCTTGCGACCCAATCATGAGTCAGTTTTTAAATGAAAGTGAAGTCTGTTTTTACGTAGTAGTGTTCCAATGGTAGAAATACGAAGTCCTAGAAAATCGTGGACACAAAGATTGATACAATTGTAAGAATAAAAGTAGTTTGCAAGAGCACACACACACACACACACACACACACACACACACACACACACACACACACACACACACACACACACACACACACACACACACACACACAAACAAACACACACACACGCGCGCGCGTGCGCGTGCGCACACACACACACACAACACACACACAACCACACACACACACACACACCACACACACACACAAAACACACACACACGCACACACACGCACACACCCCACATACACACACACACACACACACACACTCACGCACGCACACATACACACGCAACCTAGCAAACAGTGAACGCATTTTCTCCTTCTGTTCTTAAACAACAGAAATGCTGCTAGAAGTTCATGATTATCATTCTATTTTTCAACTTCATCTCGTCATCGTCGTGAATATCATTATTATAACCATGATCTTGAACACCGAATTTTGTTGCATAACTGTATTTGCAAGCTGCCCAACTGCATTAGATTTTTGCGTGCCATGACCGGTTTTGCCGATGGTGCTCCACTGCAAAGAAGGTTTAGTTACAGAGTTAAAGAGATCTGCTAGGATTTAGTATCAGTTTTAAATGAAAGGAAATATCTAACCCCAGGAAAACGACATTGCTTGATGGTTGTATTAAATGGTGGACAAAACCTGAGCGGCCTGTTTGTTAGTTCCCTTGTTCACTGTTCCCCCGCGTTTGCTTTGCTGCAAGACAGACCGATGTCTCAGCCTCTTGGCGTGATGACAGAGGCAGTAATGGAGAAGGAAAAGCGAACGATATCGTTTTCCCACGCGAGCGGAAATTTCATCTTGGGCTCTGTCTACAACCCTGACAGCCGGCCTTAATATCCTTTCCCTTCCCGGTGCAAGCTGACGTCCTGACCACGGCTCTAGGGTGACATTGTGATACAGACTGGGGGTGGGTGGTGGGGTGGGGGGTGGGGACAGGAGTGAGAGGATGACAAGAAGAGAAAGGATGATGTTGAAATCCATCAGTTTGGTCAACACTGGCCGTCCACTCTCTTCATCCGTTTCTCAGGATACCTGAGCCCCCAAGGCGCGTGCCGCAGCGCTAGTGATGACTCGCAATCACGAAGGTCGATGCCTCATCGAAGGCCAGACTGATTAATTATTCACCAGCGCCTTAGTCTTTCCCACGGGAACACTCTTCCAGGCGACAGTCGGTGGGGGGGGAGGGGGGGGGGCAGGAGACGGCCGGGACGGGGTTTCTGAGGATCAAGATGAATTTGTCCTTTGTCTTTCTACGTTTCTGCTGTCCTTTCTTTCTCTCTCTCTGTCTGTCGCCCATCTCTCTCTCTCTCTGTCTGTGTCTCTCTCTCTCTGTCTGTCTCCCTCTGTCTGTCATCTCTCTCTGTCTTCTCTGTGTCTCTCTCTCTCTCTCGTCTCTCCTCTCTGTGTGTGTCCATCTCTCTCTCCTCTCTGTCTGTCTCCTCTCTCTCTCCCTCTCTGTCTGTCTGTCTGTCCTCTCTCTCTCTCTGTCTCCCCATCTCTGTCTCTCTCCCTCTGTCTCTCTTGTCTGTCCATCTCTCTCTCTCTTTTCTCCCCCCCCCTTCTCTCTCTGTCTCCCCTCTTTCTCTCTCTTCGTTCGTTTGTTATTTCTTTTAACGTCTGTTCACATATTGTGCTTTTAGACGACCTCTCTCTCTCTCTCCTCTCCTCTCCTCTCTCTCTCTCTCTCTCTCTCTCTCCCTCTGTGTTCGTTTGTTCGTTAGTCCTTTTAACTTCTATTCACTATATATGCTTTTAGACGATCTGTCTGTCTGTCTGTCTCTGTGTCTCTCTGTTTCTATCTGTCTGTCTCTGTCTCTGTGTCTCTTTCTCTGTCTCTGTTTCTGTCTTCTGTCTCTCTTCCTCTCTCTCTCTCTCTCTCTCTCTCTCTCAGTGTGTTAAAAGTGGACACCCATCGCTGCTGATGAAAATGAAAGAAGTGGTGGCAGGTCGCCTGCAGGATGATTGTGTTTGCTGATAAAATAGCGTGAAGCCTAACTTTAGGCATTTTGTTCCCACGGCTTCCTCTACTGTGATGCGTTGTCCTTCACCCTTCAGGGAGCAGATGCTATCAGAGACGTGTAGAAGACAGAGACATGGATAAATGAGATAGGCGACTATATCTTTTTTTTAATGTTGCCTGTCTTATTTGACTGGTGCCAATAATTATGTGTGTATGAACATACATCTCAGAACTTCACAAAATATGTGGTTTATGCGGTCCCGTCGTCTGGTATGCACAATGTGCGCCTCGACGCTGGCCGCGTCTATGAGAAATGCATAGATCATGTTGCAAAGTAAATCACTGATCTCTCCTTCTGTCTCTCTGGTCCTTTTCAGTGCGTTGGTCCATGGCCTAGAGCACTCACAGTCACTGCAGAAGGTATGCAAACTTACAAATTGCAGATGTCTGCAGCTGTGGCACGTACAACACACACGCAAATTAATCATTAGGGTTCATCGAGTGAGACCACCATACAGTTCAAGAAGTGAGACCATGATTAGCAGCGAAACTGTATGGCCAATAGTCTCTGTTACACGCCTCTCACAAGTTGAGACAAAATCCCTAACGAAAATCGTGTAGAAATTACCGTTCTCTCTGTATATGTCTCTGGCTATAACAACCTATGTCTGCAGTTCCCCCCTGCGCCCCCCCCCCCCCTCTCGGGGGACGTTGGGGGCTCTTTCATTATAAATAGTATCCCCGCCTTCGGCCAATTCTGTCCTGGAGATTTTCCTCTTTTCTGTCACTCTCTTTGTTTCTTTCTTCCTCCTTTGTTTTCTGTCATTTCTTCCTATCTTTTTCTGCCGTGCTGGTTCATTCACCTGTATGTGTAATTTGTTTTTAGGATTGATAATTAGGGACATGTAGTAAGTGCATTTTTGGTTCTAGGGAAATGAGATATGCGGAGCAATGTTAGGTAATTTGGGCCCGTTTTTTATATGTTTTAATGTCCTTAGTTATGTTTAATTTTAGTATTCAAATAAGTTTTTTTATATCCCTGTGCGATAAATCAGACAGAGTGGTAAACGCCAGGGCATCTTCTCAGATTATGTGCGAGAATGCATTGATATTGGACTTAATTTTCTTTTCCTTTTTTTTCCTGTTCAGGAATTGTGTATGCTTGTGCTTAATTTTCTTTTCCTTTTCTTCTGTTGAAGAATTGTGTATGTTTTGAAACAGTTATAGATCTAGCCCTGGTATGGCTGTACGCAGTCAGCTGGACTTTAAAACAAAAATGACGGCAACAGTAACGTCTGCAGTTGGGACGAGACCGCAAAGGGAAATAATGGTGATACCAGTCTCTCTGTTCACGTCTCTGGTCAACTACAAACACATCTGCACCACGCTCTTTCCCACCTATCAAAACGTGCTCTCCCAAGCGACAAAGCAAAAAAGGGAGCTTCCGAGAGTGCTTATCAAACTGCTCTCACAGAGAATGGAAGCTGCGTTCGATACCAGGATGATGCCGATGATAAACTTAAATGAGAGGAAGCCGAGTGCTCTGGACGCTATTTCCCCTTTCCGATATATCCATTTGTTAATTGTGGCTGTTGACACGGGCTGACAGTCATCACACGTCAGTTCAGTGCTTGAAAAAGGACAATGGATGCTGATAAACTATCTGTTATCTTAGTATTATAACTATTGTGTGTCGGGATTCTGTAATACAGACCCCATCAGATTAATTCAAAGAGACTCAAGCAAATAGAAATCAGAAATATGTGAAAATAGAATGAGACCTCGAAATTATTAAGTCTATATTTTGACGAAACAAGACATGGGGGCAAAATTTAAGCCATCTGACCTCTGTCAAGTGTACATGAAATATAGCAAACAAACAAATTTTGCTCGATGGAAGACAAAAACAACACATCAGATAGCTTTCCTGAAAGGCTGAGTTCCTTTCTTCAGATGGAGATATGTGTGTGTGAGTATGTCAGTATGTATAAGTCACACACACACCACACACACACACACACACACACACACACACACACACACACACACACACACACACACACACACACACACACACACACTCACATTCACATGCACATTCATGAGTTCATGCAAGCAAGCATGCATAGATACAAAAGACAAACAGAAATGAAATGATACATGCACACAGGGCAAATAGTCGACAGACAGACTGACATAAAACCCCACAAGCAAGAGCTTTCTTAAAGTATACTGAAACTTCTCCAACAAAATGTGTGGACATCTCCCTGCCGGGCAAGGATGAACGACGTATGTCCCGGAAGTTGGCTGTCGATTTGACTCTCCCGCAGAAAAGACAGGTGGATGCTGGGAATGTCACGTGATCCCCAAGTGTCTCCGCCGTGACACCAACAAAGTGTTTTCCATCCGTCCAGCAGCACAAAATGGCTTGACTGACGCTAAAAACCTACACAGCATTTCCACTGATAAGCACTGAAAAATATCGCTACTCCATCAGCAAGGCCGGTATTTTGAGGTGGTTGCAGGACTTCAGGTGCCATTTGTTTTTTTTAATTGTGGCTAGTCTTCTTTTGTTTCCAGAGAAATGTGGAAATAACATGTCAAGCTGGCGTCAAGTTATATGGAGGCAGCCTTAAGAATAAGGAAAGCACGAAGCAGGCTCCAATAAAGAATGCTGACTTAGCCAACGAGTGTCATCAGCCAAGGTGGTTATCAATGCGAAAACACTCTAAAAATTACTCACACACACACACACACACACACACACACACACACACACACACACACACACACACACACACACACTCACACACACACACACACACTCACACACACACACACACACACACACACACACACACACACACACACACACACACACACACACACCCCACACACACACACTCAAATTAAAATAAAAACAAATAAAAACATACATAATCCAAAATGATCTAGTCACTGTGGTGCAATGATTAGCATAACAGACTGATGATTGGAAGGTTACGGGTTCAAATTCCATTAAGACTGTCGAATCATTGCGAGATTTTCCACCCTCACAACAAACTGCTACATTGAATTGAGCGTGCTGATTGGGAAGACTGGGACCACATAATTGAGTTTCATCCACTTCATAAATGCACCGCTGAAGATGATCTTCAAATTATCTGACCAACACCGCAGGTGTCTGTATACTTAGGGTCTATGTGAGAGCCAAGAAGCGATAGAAATTATCCAATTTCTCTGTGGAGAAGGAAAACGAAGAGGCAAATTAAACTCATTCCAGCATTAGGGGGAACCAGATTTTCGCAAGTGATGCCTTGGGCCAGTATAGAAATAGAAATGAAACCTTCATACTACAAATACACCAACATACAGAGGGCTGGCAACAGCCATCAAGACTACCGCTAAATCACTTAATGCATGTTTGTGCCCCCCCAGCTTGAAGTTGGAGGGGCCGGTTAAGAGTTAGTGGTCTGCTAATCACAAACCCGTCAATTGACCTCCCACACTTTCTGATTAATTACAATTAGCTTTTGTCCCCTCTGGCACTTTGGCCCACGCTCCTCTTTTGCTACAGCTCTCTAGCTTCTCCTACACTTCATCAGCACCCAACCTCTTCAGTCTTCTTACCTCCCTGTCTTTGTGGAGTCCGTGGGTCAAGAAAGAGACCATGGCCCAGTAGGTGGCCAACATGGAAACCTGACATGAGGGATGGTGACGCTTCTGACAACTTTGATCATCACAGTTCCAGAAATAAGGGTCGCTGCCCTCGGACCTGGTGCCAATGTACGAAAGAAACTGATATAAAAAGATTTTTTTCTTTGGTTGACTCAAATATGTCTCAAGGTTGCCACTCGTTTTCTGATTGGCTCAATCCAACTCTAGGACAGTTCCACATTCCTTTTCAAAGTTGGACATAAATCTGTGTGTCCCAGTTACAGTATGTTCTGGCTGGCTTTATCTGGTATTATCCTGTGTGTCTGATTGGCTCAACTAATAGGTTCAAACTTTTTTGTGGCACCAAAATTAGTAACTGTCAAGACAACATTTATTTTGGGCTGAAGTATGATATTTGCATCAAAGACAGACACGCTATGTTGTGTTTGCTTCAAGATCTACAGTCACTGTGGCCTTTGTTTTTGACTTTAGTACAATCTCTGTATCAAGCTATGTGAAAATCGTACCTGACTGGCTTATACATGTATATGATCCATGGCATCTGAATAATATCCCATTTTTTGATTAGCTGAATATTTGTTTTGAAACATAGCCTTCGATTCATTATTTGTGTCAAACATACTCATAGCTCTTGAATTAGTCTAGCCAGATGTTGTCAGATTTTGGCTTTTCTGGTTGGCTTAAGTTTTATCACTGTGTGAAATTGTTTTCTGGCTGATTCAACTGTGTCAATGCTGCAAGTCTTTTCTCACTTGCCAACAATTTTTGCCAAAGAAGCATTGACTCAAATGATTAGAGTAGCTGTACTTTATTTTTGTTCAGATTATAGTCCAATGTTTTCCTCATTGGTCAGAATTTTGCGACTATTCATACTGTTTTTCCTGTAGGCTAAGTATTAAACTCAGTCTGTTTCAGGTGATCAGGTTGTGGGTCATATCATAATTTTCTTTCTCCTCTCAGTGTTATCAGTGTTTATTTTAACATGTGAAATGTGGAGATCGGAGTAAACTCGAGAGAGATTCATCGCACTCGAACAATTAGATTTGTGCAAAGCTAAATCTGTGAACAGTTAGTTAGCAGACTCCTTGAGCATATGCACTGGCGTAAATGTCTTTAAATGGGGCAAGTATCAAACATTGACACCGCGAGAAGCCAACTTTATGTTGCAGGATGGGACAGAACTCAAGACATCAAATCTCAAAAGAGCTGGCCAGCCTGTGTTGACATGAGAAACAGAGAATCTGACAGACAGAAACATCATCATCATCATCATCATCAGGTGCCCTGCCTAATGGCGTTGGCGACCATGGACTTCCAACCATCTCTATCTCTCGTTGCCCCTAGCATCTCCCCCACCCTCCTCATCCCCAGCCACTCTGCAAGTCCGTCCAGCATTCTCTCTCTGGGTCTACCTGGTGCTCTCTTTCCCTCCAGCTTTCCCGTTGTGACCAGGTGCTCCAAATCCCCCTTCCTCATAACATGGCCTATAAATGTTGACAGAAACATAGACAAGTTAACAGAAATATATTGAATGATAATCGAAATGAGCCGAGAAACGCGATTGCCAAGTGCCATTACTAACTTCACTTCTCATACCCCAGATATACAACACATTTCCAGCTTCATAGCTCCAATTTATTCATGCAATCTCATAAAAAATGTTTCAGATTATCTCATAAAAATACTAGAACAATGTTCAGAATGCTCTGATGGGATCTAAACATAGACCTCTGGGATCCAAAAACAGAGGTTAGTAATGGGTAATTTGTAATAGCTTGTAGCATTATATCTCTTAATTTCCTTTCTTCTCTTCCACAACCCCCCCCCCCTTCATTTCACCCATCCTCTTCCACCCTGCCTTACCCCACCCCTTATATGTCTCAAATCTCCCACACCCAGCTTCCTTCCAAACAAGGAGTACACCAAACTGTTTGTGGATAATGATCTTTTGTGCCACGTTCAACCTTCACGGTTTCGTCTGTCTCAATTACTGAACGCAGAATCCATCAGTTTTATTCCAAGCGCTAACAACACCAAGGCTAAATTAAGGTAATGGACAGCGAACTCCTCCCTGGTAAATCTACCGCGGGGTCCCTGTAGAACCTGCCAAAGCCCAATTAAATCCGCACTGATGACAAGACACTGCTGCAAGATTGAGCTGATTGGGAAGATACCATCACACCGTAATCTTTGTGTCTCGCGTGACCAAGGTGTAGGAAAGTCGCCAAAGATTGATGAAATTGCAGAGAACTGTTCGCGGAACGGACAAGAATATTAAACTTTCATCCCTCTGCGCTTAATCAATAACTTGGTTTTAGTAACGAAATGAAAATGAATCTAATTCCAGCCACCTTTTATTCTTTGTTATCATAATCTGATATGCCTAATTGGCTGCGCTTTGTCAATAATTGAGTTCGTCCGCAAAAAGGTTTGGTCGGGAAGTTCTCCAGTCTTTGTGAAAGTTTTTAGTATTTGAATAAAAGTGAAATCGATTCTGTTTTTGGTGTCTGTGTGCTTTGCCGCAAGATGTCTGTTTATCAGTTTATAGTGGCAGATGAAGTTTCATGAAACTTTCTGTTTAGTATATATGTATACACACACACACACACACACACACACACACACACACACACACACACACACACACACACACACACACACATATATATATATATATATATATAATATATATATATATATATCACATCTGTCTATCTATATATATCTGTATATATCGATATCTATCTATATGTACGTATATACATGTATACATATATATGTTTATATACATATATATATATATATATATATATATATATGTGTGTGTGTGAGTGTGTGTGTGTGTGTGTGTTGGTGTTTTCTCTGTAACCTACCTGTGTATGTTTATTGTTTATCTTTTAGCAGTTTGATAGCGACTGTATTTCATACCAGACAGACACACACACATGCGTACACATACACATGCACGCATACGCACACTCACACACGTACACACACTCACACACACACACACACACAGACACAAACACACAGACACACACACACACACACACACACTCTCTCTCTCACACACACATGCGTATGCATGTGCATGTTTATGTTATTCTTAAATTATTTATAACTGTTGTTGTTATTGTTGTTATTGTTTGTTGTGTTTCAAGACACACAAACATACAGAGAGAGAGAGTGACAGACAGACAGAAAGACAGACAGACAGACAGAGACAGAGAGAAAAGAAAGAGAGAGAGAGAGGGAGGGAGGGAGAGAGAGGCAAAGACAGAGACAAAGACAGAGACAAAGACAGACAGACACAGAGAAGAGAGAGAGAGAGAGAGAGAGAGAGAGAGAGAGAGAGAGAGAGAGAGAGAGAGAGAGAGAGAGAGAGAAGCGTGAGTGCGTGCATTTGCTCACACACAGACAAAGTCAGTGTGATCAGGCCTGAGGCAGTTTGTATCCTAAACACCTAACTCTGAGAAGTAGCAACTACGGGGGTAGTTGTCAAAATCAACTATCCTTTTCCTAGTGCTGGATCGACTCAGCCTGTATCTACAGTCACAATTAAAGACATGGACAGAATGGAGGAGAAAAAAACAAAAGCCCTTCCAGCCATTTAAATTTATCATGGAATGGAGCACACATTCGGAATCTTAGGTAAGTGCACTTCTGTGGTTTATGTCATACCTGTCTGACGGTTTTTCAGTCAGCCGTGGTAATTTAAGACATTTATAGAAAGACTGGAGGCTGTCACCTGACGGTACAGTTCAAAGGAGAAAGTAAAGTAGAGACATGTATAGAAAGACTAGAGACCGTCACCTGAGTGAGTGACCAATCTATCTCCATGTCTCTGTCTCTGTGCAGAATGAGTGACCTATCTTTCTCCACGTCTCTGTCTCTGTACAGAATGAGTGACCTATCTTTCTCCATGTCTCTGTTTCTGTACAGAATGAGTGACCTATCTTTCTCCATGTCTCTGTCTCTGCACAGAGTGATGACCTATCTTTCTCCATGTGTCTGTCTCTGTACAGAGTGAGTGACCTATCTTTCTCCATGTCTCTGTCTCTGCACAGAGTGAGTGACCTATCTTTTTCCATGTCTCTGTCTCTGTACAGAGTGAGTAACCTATCTTTCTCCATGTCTCTGTCTCTGTACAGAGTGAGTGACCTATCTTTCTTCATGTGTCTGTCTCTGTACAGAGTAAGTGACCTATCTTTCTCCATGTCTCTATCTCTGTACAGAATAAGTGACCTATCCTATCTCTGTACAGAATAAGTGACCTATCTTTCTCCATGTCTCTGTCTCTGTACAGAGTAAGTGACCTATCTTTCTCCATGTCTCTGTCTCTGTACAGAGTGAGTGACCTATCTTTCTCAATGTCTCTGTCTCTGTACAGAGTGAGTGACCTTCTTTCTCAATGTCTCTGTCTCTGTACAGAGTGAGTGACCTAACTTTCTCAATGTCTCTGTCTCTGTACAGCGTGAGTGACCTATCTTTCTCCATTTCGCTGTATAGCGTGAATGGCCTGTCTCTCTTTGTCATTGTACATAGTGAATGACCTATCTTTCTCCATGTGGCTGTACACAGTGAGTGACCTATCTTCCATATCTCTGTAGAGGGTGAAGGACCTGTCTTTATCCATGTCTCATTATAGCGTGAGTGCCTATCTTTCACCATGTCTCTGTCTCTGCACAAAGTGAGTGACCTATCTTTCTCCATGTCTATGTCTCTGCACAAAGTGAGTGACCTATCTTTCTCCATGTCTCTTTACAGTGTAAGTGACCTCTCTTTCTCCATGTCCCTGTACGAAGTGATTGACCTATCTTTCTCCATCTTTCTGTACAGAGTGAATGACCTCTCTTTCTCCATGTATCTGTAAAGTGAGTGACCTATCTCACTCTGCGTTTCTGTACAGAATGAGCGACCCATGTCCCTTCTCCATAAGGGTGAAGGACAACACTTCACAGTGGCGGAAGCCATGGGAACAAAACGCCTAAAGTTAGGTTTCACACTGTTTTATCAGCAAACACAATCACCCTCTGAGCGACGTGCCACCACTCCTATCATCTTCATCAGCTGTGATGGGTGTCCACTACTAATAGACAAAGAAAAAAACACAAACACTGGAAAAAAAAGGTGAAAGTGTGATGGGGACAAAGATAGACTATGTCGCCCATGATCCTCAAGAGACGCTCTCCGTCTCCCCACAGACCATGGCCCGGAAGCAAGTTGTCGTGGGAAAGACGTGGCGCTGGTGAATAATTGATTAGTCTTGTCTTCGATTCAGCATCGACCTTCGTGATTGCGTGCCATCACTAGCGCTGCGGCACGCGCCGTGGGGGGCTCTGTGTCTTGGGAAACGGAGGAGAGGAGAAGGGAATAGGAAGGCCAGTGTTGACCATACTGATGGATTTCACATCATCCTTTCTCTTCTTCTCGCCCTGCCCCCCAATCTGTGTCACAATGTCATCTTAGAGCCGTGGTCAGGACGTCAGCTTGCATCGGAAGGGAAGGACATTAAGGCCAGCTGGCATCGGCTGCAGGCACCAGCCCTAAGATGGAATTACTGCTCGCGTGGGAAAACGATATCGTTCTCTTTCCTTCTCCATTACTAGGGATGGGAGGAGATGTGGCTGCACTGCCTCTGTCATCGCGCCAAGAGATTTGGGACATCAATCTGTCTGCAGCAAACAAATGCTAGCATTGGGGAATAGGCCACTCAGGCTCTGTCGCCTATTAAACACAGCCGTCAAACGATGTCATTTGCCGGGCCTCGATATTTCTCTCTGTCTTAAATTGACAATAAATGCTAGCAGATATCTCTTTAACGAATCATAACTTAACTTCCCTGCAGTAGATGATTATTTGAAAATAGTCGCTTTCTGGGAAATTTAGTGCGGATCAAATGCCTGCAACCATGGCTATTACAGCACTGTGAAAGCATGCAAGAATGCAAGATGCTTATTATGAAGATAATCGTAATCGTATGTTCATCCCAAACAGACCTTAAATAGCGCCACACGCACACACGGACACGCACACACGCGAGCGTGTATACACACAAACACACACACACACACGCATACACACACATGCACAAACACACATATACACACATACACTCACACACACACACACACCCACACACACACACACACACACACACACACACACACACACACACACAACCACACATACAGACGCACGCACATACACACACGATGATATCTGGATGAAAAAAAAGAAAGAAAAAAGAAAAGAAAAAAAAAGAGGAATTACAACCTAAGAGTTATTGCGTTCACCTTTTTTGAAGTTGTACAAACTGTGTTAGCTTTTATCAAGTAATTGTCTGCACACGTAATTTAAAAACATTCAATAAACTATATCATAATTTCATTTGCCCATTAACTTCTAAAATGCTGATGCAAACTGTATAATGATATAAGTAGTTCTGATTTTTCTGTGATATTCTACAAGGCTTACTCAGGCCGCATCTAGATTATTATCTATCTATTAATGATTTTCCAGATTGCTTTCTGTAAGCTCAATATTATAGTATTATCTGGCCATGAGCTCTCAACAAACGTCAGTTTAAAAGTGATGTAAACAAACTATAGTTTAAAAGTGAAGTATCATTCAATGAACTTTTGGAAATAGCGCATTGATGGTGGAGTGTCTTCTTTGGTGGATGATCTAAGGACAACTGACTCTACAACTTACTTCAGGCATAAAAACATATGAAGATCAAAAAAAGAGGGTAAACATGCAGGGTCTAGAGGCTACCATGGAAGGTGCCCAATGGAGTCCAGGGACAATGCCACTGGCGGGGACAGGGGTGAAGCTCCCTAAATCTGAATGGGTTAAAGCATTATTCATGATTATTCATGAACGATGTATATATCAACATACGTCTAGAGGAATAACAAGCCCAGAACGTCGCTAACAATTCTGTTCATTGTTCTGAAACATCGAATTATGCAGCCAAGGTTTTCCCATGAGATGCATGAGCTATTAGCCACTCTTAAATTGTCCATCTCAGCAAACAAATCTTTCTAAAGTGTTTGGTTCTTAATTCTGAATACATTTGTCCTCTACCTGTTTTTTATATCAACCACACACACACAAACACAACACACACACACACACACACACACACCACACACACACACACACACAAGGGCGTTCACACACACACACACACCACACACCACACACCACACCACACACACACACACAACACAGCATCTCTCCACACACACACACATACACAACACCACACAACCTCTACACACCACATCACACTCACACACACACACACATACACACCTCTCCCACACACACACACAACACACACACGCACACACACACACACACACACACACACACACACACACACACACACACACACACACACAACACCTCACCTCTCTCTCTCTCACTCACACACACACACTGACACACATTCACGAACATCGTTAGAGATATAAAGTAGGACACGCAGAGAGCGAAAGATAAACAGAGAGACAGATTGACACAACGCAGACATGTCTTGAGCATTCTCAAGTGTACTGAAACTTCTCCAACAAAATGTGTGGCCATCTCCGCGCCGGCAAGGATGGACGGTGTAGACCGGATGTGAGCTGTCGATGTGGCAGTCCCGCAGTGAAGACAGATGGATGCTGGGAATGTCACGTGATCCCCAAATGTCTCCGCCGCGACGCCAAGAAAATGTTTTCTATCGGTCCAGCGGCACAAAATGGCTTGACTAACGCCGAAAACCTACGCAGCACGTCTATCGATAAGCACTGAAAATATCGCCATTCCATCGACAAGGCCGGTATTTTGAGGTAGATGCAGGGCTTCAGGTGCCATTTTTCAATGCTACCAACCTTCGTTCGCTTCCAGAGTAATGTGGAAATAACATGTCAAACTGGCGACAAGTTATATGGAGGCAGCCTTAAGAATGGGGAAAGCGCAGAGCAGGCGGAGAGATAAGAATGCTGACTTTACAAGTGTCATCTGCCAAGCTGGCATCAGTGGGAGAACGTCTTTGAGAAAAGGCAATAGATAAAACATGGGCCTGAACAGACGCAAGTGAACACATAAATAAACAAACAGGTTTCTCAGCACTTCCCAATATTCTATTTTTCGCCTGTTTTGTGCGACTACTGCTATTTTATATTTGCAAGTCTAAGCCTAAATGATTGTGTTTAATCAATTATTTATTTTCACAAATAAGTGGTGTCACAATGGGCCCAAAACTGGGCCCCAACTATGCTTTTCTCTTCAGGGATTTTCGGGAACAGCAAATCAAAGAGCAGTACAACGAAACCAATACTAAATCATACAAAAGATACGCAGATGATGATATTGTATGACATCCCTCAATCATGACCAGCTTTCGGATTTTATCCATTATGTTCAGACCTTTCATCCATCCATAAGTTTTAGGATTGATATTTCAAATAAACCTGTGTGCTTTCTAGATATTAACATTTCCCTTCAAACTGAAAAACTAGTGACTAGAGTCCACTACAAATCCACAGACTCACACTCTAATCTGGACTATTGATCGTCTCGCACTTCCTTTACTCTCAACTTTTGCAACTGCGACGCCTCAGGATGACTTTCATGACAAAGCAGATGAAATGACCAATTCTTTCTCCATATACATCACCAACTCAGTGCCGACCATTAATTCTGAGCTTGACATTGTCGTTTCACCCACTACAACAGGATGTCTGTGGTAGAGTCATGAATGTATTTCCATATCTCAGGTCTACAATTCTCTTTCAGGGGAAACTGGAAGAAAGTCGTCAGCAAGAAGAATGGTAAAGTACTGTGAAGCGAATATCAAAGACTTGACCAAACTGCAGCATGTCTGACATACGAGTATTTGCTGCTGCATCTGAGAGAGAAGGAAAATCCTGTATATAGTCTGCTGCATTCTTTTAATCTCCTTATCAATTAAGCATGTTACAGCACCAGATAATGATGATTAAAAATAGTCCTCTTAGTTTTACCCAACCAGTTTGGCGACATGGTATGCTTTTACGATTCCAGCAGATGAAGGGCTGGGTGTAATTATTTACATGTAAGTTATATAATACAGAATGCATAAGCTAGATCCTACATGTATATACTAGATTTTGCCAGTGTATATAGGTTTATGTGCGGGCTTTTGGATGTATTCAAAGACATTATGAATGCTGCCAAACACCAAGTGACTAAACTTCTAACAGACGCTAAAACAGCATTCTACTCATCAAAAATTGCCCAATGTGCCACATCCAAAGAACTGTTTGGTGTTTTAAATACTCTTTTAGGAAAAAAAACAGACCACCACTCTACCATCTGTTATATCACCAACTGAACTACCACTCCATTTTTCTGATTTCTTTAGTGCAAAGATAAGAACTATTCGTGACAATCTTGACGTGTCTACAACTTGTGGCTCCCCTCACTCAAGTGACAAATCTTTCTGTGGTGAACCCCTTGTTTCATTTCAAAGTGTAACTACTGAAGCAGTACGGAAAATCATGCTTGCTTCTCCACAGAAATCTTGTGAACTTGATTCAGTCCCAGCCCACCTTTTGTTTGATTGTCTTGATGTCCTTTTGTCGTGTATAACTCATATTATTAATGACTCTCTTTCAAGTGGTATTTTCCCCAGTACTTACAAATCAGCCATCATCCGCCCTTTGATAAAGAAGCCCTCCCTTGATCCCAACATCTTGAAAAACTATAGACCTGTCTCAAATTTGAAATTTTTGGCCAAACTGATTGAACGAGTTGTACTGGCTCAGCTTCTTGACCATCTTAAGACCCATAATCTCCTCGACCCACATCAATCAGCCTATAGAGCAGGTCACAGCACAGAAACTGCCCTCTTAAAAGTTGCAAATGATCTTCTCACATCGCTTGATGATGATAGAATTTCTGTTCTTTCTCTTCTTGATCTATCAGCAGCATTTGATACGATTGACCATGAAATTCTTCTGTTTAGACTGCAATACTCTTTTGGCATTCAGGGTACCGTCCTTGCTTGGATAAAGTCTTATCTTAGTGAGCGTACACAAAAAGTCTTAGTAAATGGCCTCTGCTCACCTGCTACGCGATTCTGTGCTGGGACCTGTGTTGTTTATCATGTACACAACACCTATCTCTGGGATAGTTAATCGTCACTCTCTATCACATGAAAGCTTTGCTGACGACACACAGCTCTATCAGTCCAGCCCAATTACTCAAATCCATCAAGTGATTGAAAGTACTCAAAACTGCATATATGATTTAAAGGCTTGGATGACACTCAACAAACTGCAGTTCAATGAAGAAAAAACAGAAGTTTTGTTAACTGTTCCTCCAAAATTTGAAAAACATCCCTCACTTCCAGACGCGATTTGTATTGATGGTGCTGACATTCAGATTTCTCCCCATGTTCGTAACCTTGGTGTCATTTTTGATCAGACCCTTTCTTTTAAATCTCACATATCAAATGTCTGCAGGATAGCATACCTGGAACTTAGGAGAATAAGCACCATCCGCCACTATCTGTCTGTAGATGCAACCAAAACTCTGGTTTGTTCCTTTGTTTTATCCAGGCATGATTATGGTAATGCTCTTCTTGCAGGCGTGCCAAAGTATCTGTTTCAAAAGCTCCAAAAAGTACAAAACAATGCTGCAAGGCTGATTCTCAAGTCACCCAAACATGAACATATCACACCTCTTCTGAAATCCTTGCACTGGCTACCTGTACAATCTAGAATCTCATATAAACTTTCTTCAATCTGTTTCTCATCTGTCTCTGGCACAGGCCCTGATTATCTGTCTGACATTCTTCGCCTCTACGTCCCTTCTCGGAATCTCCGTTCCTCATCTGATGATCGCATTCTCTGTCTCCCTACTGTTAGAACAAAATCCTTTGGTCAGCGTTGTTTCTCCTATCAGGGTCCAGCCATCTGGAATACCCTCCCCCTCACCAATAGACATTCTACTTCTACAGCCTCTTTCAAGTCCTCTCTGAAGACCTATCTGTTTAAGCAATACTGACCCGGCCCTATCTTACGCCGCCTCCCTCCCCCCCCCCTAGAATCCCCTCAGTGCCCCGCCCCCCTCCCGCTGCCCCCAATCCACTGCATCTCTCCTGTTTATTTAAGCAACACTGATCCCGGTTCTATCTTACGCCGCCTCCCACCCTCCTCTGGAATCCTCCCAGTGCCCCCCCCCCCCTTCGCTCCCCCAATCCACTTTACCTCTAGTGTTTATATTTTCCATGTGTCTTTGGAGCGGTGTGTGTGTTTTGTGTGTGTGTGTGTGTGTGTGGTGGGTGGGTGGGTGTGTGTGTGTGCGCGTGCGTGCGCGTGCGCGCGTGCAGCACGCCAGTATGTGCAGGTGGGGTGGGGTGTGTGTGTGTGCGGGGGAGGGGGGGAGGGGGCATTGCGAGCATGTCTTTTTGAGTTTTATTCATTTGTTGATTCATTTGCTTGTTTGATTTAGTGATTGTTTGATTTGCTCTAGTCATTATCATAATTTGTATCGATGTAAAGCGCTTAGAGCTCAGTCGAGAAAAGGCGCTCAACAAATCTTCGTTATTATTATTATTATTATTTGCCGTTTTAGGTTTGACACTTTCATCAAATGACATTTGTGGTACAGTATATACATAATTTTCTGAACGTTGCACCACCGTCGTGATTAGATTAAAACTAAGATCCACCACACACACAGGCACACACATCACACACACACACAACACACACACACATATACACGCACACACACAACACACGCACCACCACGTACACACACAACACACACACACACAAACACACACACACAAACACACACACACAAACACACACACAACATACACACACAACACACAAACACACAACACAACACACACACACACACACAAACACACACACAAAACACACACAACACACACACACAAACACACACACAAACACACACACAAACACACACACACACACAAACACACACACACAAACACACACACAAACACACACACACACACACACACACACAACACACACACACACACACACAAAGTGACCAGGCACCTTTTGGCGCTCTGTACATGACTGTTCAAAATCGATTTAAAAATCATTAGTTTAATACTGTAGTTACCAAAGCTTATTGTGACTTTTGTTCGACAAATACAAGATAAATGATTTGAAATTCATATTTTTACCGTTGGTGTTCAAAAATGTTGAATTTTGTCTGAGTGAAAGAGCTGAGAGAGATTCAGATTCAGAAAAAGACGATTTATTTGTTAGCATAGGTTAAACTCCTCACAAATGAGATGCACATAACAGCGACGTAGCACGCATGTTCACATGAATATTAATTACGTTTTAACCCTTTCACTACCCGTATCCTGTCCACCAGCAACCTGCATTGCCAATCATGCTAGCAAAGCAAAAACTTAACCCTTTGATTCCATCACCCTATCCAGCAGCTTCCTACAGGAAACTGGTGCATAGTGTGAAGGAGTCAAAGGGTTGAGTTTTTTCAGTTGGTGGATAGAGTGCAATCGTCAAAGGGTTAACAATGCTTCTTATTTCAAATTGCTTTGCATAATTACATAACATTTTGTTTAGCGGGTTTTCCGTTTGCTGATGAATTCAGCAAGGTAAGTTTCTAAACTATTTTTGTGGAACATTCGTTCTTTGAGTTCTTGATGTAACATTCTTTAGTCACAGGGTTATTTAACCCTTTGACTCCCGCACCCTGTCAACCAGCATTTCTGCATTGCCATCCAAGCTAGCAAAGCAAAAACTTAACCCTTTGACTCCCTCACCCTATCCACCAGCTTCCTGCAGGAAGCTGGTGGATATGATGAGGAAGTCAAAGTGTTAAGTTTTTGCAGTTGGTGGATAGGGTGCGGGAGTCAGAGGTTAATAGATAAGTACTTGCGTGCAGTCCTACATCTATCACTTGCCGTAAGTAGGACTAAAGCCACAAATTATAGGCCATTACCAGAATGAGAGAGAGAGAGAGAGATCGAGAGAGAGAGAGAGAGAGAGAGAGAAACAGACAGACAGAAAGACAAACAGAGAGAGAGAGAGAGAGAGACAGACAGACAGACAGACAGACAGAAAGACAGACAATGAGAGAGAGGGAGAGAGAGAGAGAAACAGACAGACAGACAGACAGACAGAGATTGAGAGAGAGAGAGAGAAACAGACAGACAGACAGAAAGACAGAGACAGACAGAGGGAGAGAGAGACACAGAGAGAGAGAGAGAGAAAGGGGAGAGAGAGAGAGAAAGGGGAGAGAGAGAGAAGGGGATGGAGGGAGGGAGAGCTATGTGTGACAGCTGCTGGAACCATTATCAAACATTCTTTCCTCCGGGATGAGTAAGTGAAACGTAATACCCCTGTCCCTCTAAATACCGCTATGTTATGCTGAGCTTCCATAGTTTCCGTAAGGCAGATTCCGATTTAATTAGATATTAGTTTACAGAAACCCTTGCCATTTTCTCTCTCCCCCGTCCTATTGTTCGGCCTATGAGTTCCTCCCGGAAAGAAAACGAATGCGATCTTGAAAGCATCCTTTGTTGTGCGCGTATTAGTTGCGCGGATTATATCGATGTCTCAGGTTAGGGGATGACATACTCGCGAGTTCGTCTGGTGTATTTAGCGAGAGAATTATCCCAACTGTGGCCCTGGGGGGCTGTTAAGACTGACAGCTGAAGCGTTCAGATCTCACAGATACCGACTTTGATGTCACAGGTGGGCAAGGTTGGGTAGTTAGTAAAAAGTTAACGTCTCGTTTCAGGTGATTTAAACACATTTTCTGAATTTAAAGGTTTCTGTTTTTTTGTTTTTTCATTTTTTTTCATTTTCATGGAATGTTCTGACACGCAAAGCATAAAACAGCAACACGACGCTCATGGAGTATGTTATGCGATTTTATTTTGTACTTCTACTTTTTTTTTGTATTCGAACACGCCTTAACCCTAAATAGTCAGTTTGATGGTCCTTTTGTACATGTCAGTTCAACCCTTGAGATTACCTCGGTGTTTTCAGCGGGCTGATTGGCTCTTAGTAACAGAGCTGAGGACTCAAGATCGGATATTTCGAGTTCAATTCCAGAAAACAAAAACTGGCCTGTTCGCTGCCCCATCTTAATGCTCCCATCATTCTGGTGGTGTCAGCTTAGTGTTTCATAGCTCCTGTTCCCTACTCCAATCCTTCCCAAATCTTGCCAAGCCCATAGTTTTGTGCAGGCTCAAGGAATCTGCCAGATAATAGATGGCAGATCAGGTAGAGCGCATAGGGAATAGCTCAAGTGCGATGAACCTCTCTTAAATAAACTCTAAAGAAAGAAAGAAAGAAAGAAAGAAGAAAAAGAAAAGAAATAGACAACAAAAAAATCTCTTTGCTCCATGGAAAGAAAGGAACGATTACCATATTCTGTCCACAGCCAGCAGTGGTCCTGATGAACCTCTGTCCGGCCATACCGGCTAACGCACTATAAACCATCAGTTCACACTGACACGTTTACCAACCTGCCACTATGTTCAAGAGGACCCAACAACTTCTTGTTATTGTTCTTGTTGTTTAAAGTCCAGCCGACTGCATACAGCCATATCAGGGCTATAACCGTTCAAAACATACAAAATTTCAACTGGGAAAAAAAAGAAAAGAAAAGTAAGTACACATTTCAATCTGCCACTACGTTCAAGAAGACTCAACAACTAAACGATATCACGTCTATCAAGTGGAGAGACAGGAGACATGGCCTACTTGACGCCGCTCATCACAACGCTCTCTGACAACTGTCACAAACTGTAAAATAAAACAAAATGACCATCTTCATCGCTAGATGTGGCCTGACCATGTAGATGGTGAAGGAAAGAAGAAGAAACAAATAGGTAGCTAGAAACTCTGGGCACAGCCGGACAGCAGAAGGTGGTCCCGAGTAGAAACACACTGTGGATAGTGGACAACAGAATTATCGACATAATAGTAGAAATTATGTATATTATACAAAATAGGTACACATTTGTTTGGACAATAGAATCAAATATGTCGTGGAAGTAGTGGTTAAATGAAGCACGAGAGAGAGGACGTGAGAGAGACGGGAGAGAGAGAGAGAGAGAGAGAGAGAGAGAGGAGAGAGAGGAAGAGAGAGAGGAGAGAGAGAGAGAGAGAGAGAAGAGAGAGATGCGAATGCGAAATGTTTTATTGTGTTAGGCTTTAAGCCCATTCACAAGGGTACATGGGGATAGGGATGGGTACATAGGGATAGGGATGGGTACAGTGGGGGTAGGACTTCGCGACATGGCAACCAGATCACGGCATTACGATATATACACAATTCATGTACATTATCACTGTCTTTTTACAGTCCATCGGACA
>JAPXFY010000012.1:33101745-33141745 GCA_030674185.1 Monoplex corrugatus | reverse complement strand
CAGCACACACACACACACACCACACACACACACACACACACACGCGCAGCGCGCGCACACACACACACACACGCACACACACACACATACACACACACTTTCTCTCCCACATAGCATAATCTTTTGTTTCAGTTCCGTTGAAACACTTTATTCCGACCTGAGACCTTAAAACTAGGCCACGCCAAGTGCGGCTTGTTCAAAATTATCACCATATTGCCCTCTCTAGTTGTCAGACATCCGCTGCCAATGGCAACTTTTCTGGCTTTGTGCACATCTTTATGTCTCTGGTCACTGCGGTAACAAACAAACAAACAAACGAACAAACAAACAAACAAACAAACAAACAAACAAACAAAAAATAAAAAATGAACACACATACACACACAAGCGCGCGAGCGCGCGCCACACACACACACACATACACACACACAGAAACAATCAACCAACCAACCAATCAACCAAACAAACAAGCAAGCAAAAACAAACAACAAACACATACACAGAGAGAGAGAGAACAAGCAATCAATCAATTAATCAAACAAACAAAAAAACAAACAAACAAACAACAAACAACAATCCAAAAGACAAACATACCAACATACACATACAAACAAACAACAATACAGCAACAACACAAGAATCAAACGATATGTGACCAAGCGAATATATATAGACCCCCCAAAAAATTGTGGGTTTTTTTTCGGTGCATGTAGCAAAACATCTTTTTCAGAATTCAACTTTTTTTTTCAATCTTCGTAATATATCTAAACAGTTATTTACAGATTTATCCTCTACTGACGGGTGCGGTAGTCAGGTGGGTAAACTTCGGACTTCTAGTCTGAAAGTCCTGGGTTCGATCCGCCTTGACATGTCTGTATAGTGAGTAAAGGGGTGGAGATTTTTCCGATCTCCCAGGTCAACATGATTAAATTTCAGACCCGCCAGTGTCTAACTCCCCTTTGTGTGTGCATGTGTTATGCACATGCAGAATATCAAACGTGTACGTTAAAGATGAAGTAAGTGTTGTCAGTGGCTGGCAGAACAGACAGACGAAAAGACAGAGTAGGAGGACAGGAGAGAGGACGAGAAGGAAAGAGACAGAGAGGAGAGAGAAGAAAGAGACAGAGACAGAGAAGAGAGAAGAGAGACAGAGTGAGAAATAGAGAGTAAAGAGAGAGAGAAGAAAGAGAGAAGGAAGGAGGAGAGAGAGAAGAGAGAGAAGAGAGAGAGAGAGAGAGAAGAAGAGAGGAAAGATAAAGAGAGAGAAATATGAGTAGAGAGAGAGATAGACAGACAGACAGACAGAGAAGGGATAAAGACAGGAGAGGAGAGAGAAGAAAGAGACAGAGAGAACAGAGAGAGAGAAAGAAAGAAAGAAAGAAAGAAGAGAGAGAGAGAGAAGAGAGAGAGAGAGAAAGAAAGAGAAGAAGAGAGAGAGAGACAGAGAGAGAGAGACGAGAAAGACAGAGAGAAGAAAGAGCGAGAGAGAGGAGTGAAGAGAGAGAGAGAAAAATAAGAAAGGAAAGAGAGAGAGAAGAGAAGAGAGAGAACATAGAGAGACAGACAGAGACAGAGGGACAGAGAAATCACACAGACGACAGCACAGGACAGACAACGAGAGTTTGGCATTTGGAGTTGTTCAAGAGGCCTTCATCGCACTCAACAATTCCATTGCGCTCACCAAATCTGCAGCAATCATCTAGCAGGACTCTTGAGCACACACCCACCATCCCTTACCTGCAAGATTGGAACTAGCAAGGGAGGCGAAGGCAATATTTCACACTACGCGGACACCAGTAGACACAACTAGAGTGATGGAAACGGTAAAAGAGGTAGTTAACAAGCTAGTTCTAATGTTTCCGGTTGGAATGAATCCCGGATATCAGTCTCCAGGCCATGGCTCTGAAAAAAAAAGAAAACAGAGAGAGAGAGAGAGATAGAAAGAAAGAGAGAGACAGAGACAGACAGACAAGATAGAGCGGGAGAAAGAGATAGAGAGACAGACAGACAGAGAGGGAGAAAGAAGAGAGAGAGAGAAGAGAGAGAAAGAGAGACAGACAGACAGACAGAGAGGAAAGAATAAAGACAGAAAGAGAGAGAAAAGAGAGAGAGAGAGAGACAGAGAGAGAGAGAGAGAGAGAACAAGAAGAGAAAGAGAAGAGAGAATGAGAGACAAGAGAGACAGAGAGACAGAGAGAAGAGAGAGAAGAGACAGAGAGAGAGAGAGAAGAGAAGAGAGAGAGAAGAGAGAGAGAGAGTATATGAGAGAATAGAGAAAGAGAATAGAGAGAGACAGCAAGACAATGAGAAAGACAGACAGACAGACAGACAGATCTGTAGGGACGGATGGAGTGAGGGGGTGGACAGGGGTATTCAGTTTCAGATCATCTTTTCCCGGAAGCTGTGAGGATGTCATCCCAGGGCAGCATCTGTGGCAATATTGTTTGCCTCGCTGTCCTTTCTCACAGCGATACGCCTCTCTTCCCCTTTGTTACCCCGCCCTCGGCTCCCTCGCCATCCCATTCAACACAGACAGACAGGCAGGCAGGCAGACAGACAGGCACACCACACACACACAACACACACAACACACACACACACACACACACACACACACACACACACACACACACACACACACACACAACACAACACACACACAACACAAGAAAAATAACAAGCCCAAATCACCTAAAACTGCCTCCACACATCACACCTCGCTGGAGCTAAAAATGCACCTAATACATGTACCCATACCCAATGATTATGATGATGATGATGATGATGATAATAATAATAATAATAATAATAATGATAAAAATAATACTCCTCCTCCTACTACTACTACTACTATTACTACTACTATTGATGATGATGGTGACGACGAAGATGATGATACAACAACAACAACAATAATAATAGTAACAACAACAACAACAAGGATCATCATCATCATCATCATCATCATCATCATCACATCATCACCACACCATCATCATCTCATCATCCATCACCATCACCATCACCATCATCATCATCATCATCATGATAATTTTCATCCTGATCATGACAATGACAGTTATATTTAAAAAAAAAAATCTATTGACGTGACCGACTGAAGTAAGCCGGATAAGACTTTGGTAAAGTAAACAGAATCATATAACATGATGTAATACAGTACTGAAACACGTAGCATAGGTCTGTATCTTTCCATCCTGCAATATTACGTTCGCTATCCTCTTTGCAATATTTGAAAGAGAGAGGGGAGGCAGATGCTATTACAATCAGACAAACCCTCAACAATGATCATATCAATTGATATCCCATAATGAAGAATGAAGAAGAAGAAGAAGAAGAAGAAGAGAAGAAGAAGAAGAAGAAGAAGAAGAAGAAGAAGAAGAAGAAGAAGAAGAAGAAGAAGAAGAGAAGAAGAAGAAGAAGAAGAAGAAGAAGAAGAAAAAGAAGAACGAAGAAGAAAGAAGAACAAGAAGAAGAACAAGAAGAAGAACAAGAAGAACAAGAAAAGAAAAGAAGAAAATAATAATAATGATACTTCAAAGACAATGACACAATACAAACGTTTAAGATCTCTTTGCTAGAATCTTCTCCATAAACTTAAATGAAACAAATAGAAAAATGAAACAGTGAAACAAACAAAACACTGAATTATTGTATAAGTCGCTTTAAACAAGAAATGTTTAGGTAAAAGAAAAAGAATAACAAAACTACACAATTCAGAAACGGTCGTTCTTTATGCAAAACAATTCAAGTAATGATAATTTAGTACACAACAGCACAAAACACAACACACAACACACACACACAAACAACCACACACACACACACACACATCACACACACACACACAATTTTATTATACAAATACAATCACATATCACATACGTAACACACACACAATCATAACATACATAATTATATACAATACACACATATATTGTCTGTGTGTGTGTGTGTGTTACATAGATATATTCATCACTTTATTAAACATTACATTTCATGTAATGATAAATAACATACACACAACATATCAGTAATACTATACACAACATATGTGTCGGTGCACATGTACAAAAACGCTAACAACAACGAAGATTCAGAATTTTATCGAGGCAAAATTTCTGTATTCCAAAACAAGTCTGACTGCCTGCGTTCAAGCAAACAGGAACCATATAAAAACATGAAAAAAAAAAGAGAAAGCGAATTTAATACAACTAGACAAGACAGGCGCAAATGTTCGGCCAATGGCCTTTGTCAAGCTAAGATCACAAACAAACAAACACCAACACAAAAATAGGAGACAAAGACTGAAACTTCCCTGCTGCTCCGTCCTGTATCAGAAAAGAAATAAACTGACTAAAATTTATGTAAATTTTCTGTAAGGATTTTGTTAAGGTGGTTCCTTCTGCCAGGTAAACAGCTGGCAGATCTAGATGGAGTGCATACAAAACTGACCGATATGTTGAATTCCTCTTCACCAAAACGTATATTCCGAATCCCTGATTCTTAAAGGGAGTTGGGTAGCCAAATCAAAATACAACGAGGAAGAAGAAAAGAAAGTAAACTATTTTATATTATTTTTCCTACGAATAAAGTTTAGCATCAGAGTGGCTGTACATGTAGGTTGTAATATTGAAATTACACATTAATTGAACTGATTCAAACAGGCATTTTTGGGGGCAAATTGTTCCGTAGAAAGACACAAAAACAATACAGAAATTATACAAACAAACATACAAACGACTTCTTGATGCAAACATACTGCATATCAAAATGGAACATATAGTTCTGTGTGTGATTCATCCGGCATATTACATTTGATAAATTAAATAAATCAAAATTAAAATGTCACAAAATTGTACCTGAAGCCTTGTCATATATGCACATTTTTTTCTTTTTCGATAGGAACGTCTGAGTGTTGATACCCTATGATACTCAAAGATACTTTTTGTTAAAAAAAAAAAGCCATTTTACGAACTTGCACTAGTTAGAGTAGATCAGAAGAAACACTAAAGAACTTATCGGAGCCTGACCATCCTTGCATCCCAGTTCCAGTATGTCTGATTCACCCTATGGGCTGATTGTTGTGTCTCGAGAGGTCCACTGCTCAAATGTTTGGAATAACTCTGATCATTGAGATAGAAAAAAAAGTGTCGGTGTGTTGGAATTTATGATTCGAAACTTTCTGTAAGACAAAATCGACCCACAAGCAACGAAAAGTTTTTACTGACACATTCTAATTTTCAAACAAAAGACCCCATGACTTGAGTAAACTCCATGCACCCTTTTATTTTCGCGTGTGTTATCGTTATTGAAATGAGAGAAAAACTGGGAAAATGAACCAACTCCTGACCGACGGTAAAAGAATAGAGAAGGCCATTAAAAGTTTTACGACCACAGTTATAAACTAAATATAAAAGACATTTCCTGAGCTTAGAGCCTTATAGAGTTCCAATTTATTTTGTCTCGCCGTTTCTTCAGGGGAGAAAAAATCCGTTGTTAACGAGCGCAGTTGGGCTGATAAACGAAGGATGACATGGGCAAAGGGAGGTGATTTATCATAGAACGATCAGGGGACAAAACTCAGGCTGATTATGGGAACGGGCGAGGGCGGTGGCAGCGATCTGTGACCAGGCTAAAAGATGTCTAACAAAGAAAATGGAAGGGTGGGCTTGATTCCAGCAGGAAACCAATTGTCTCCGAAAGAGCCAGGATGCCATTCCAAGCAAAATGCCTTCTTTAACGTTCGATCGGAAGCGTAGGGGACGGATCTTCTAAAGCTAAACTTTATAATCTTGGGATGAATTTCTCAGTTCTCTGTCTCTGTCTCTCTGTCTCTTTGTCTATCTCTCTCTGTTTCTCTCTCTCTCTGTATCTCTCTCTGTCTCTCTCTCTCTTTGTCTCTTTCTCTGTGTCTCTCTGTCTCTCTATTCTCTATTTCTGTCTGTCTGTCTCTATCTCTGTCTGGCTGTCTCTGTCTCTCTCTGTTGGTCTCTGTCCGTCTGTCTGTCTGTATGTCTGTCTCTGTCTCTCTGTCTGTCTGTCTGTCTGTCTCTCTGTCTGTCTGTCTCTCGTTGTCTCTCTTTGTCTCTCTCACTCTCTGTGTCTTTTTCTCTGTCTCTCTCTCTCTGTCTCTCTGTCTCTCTCTCTCTCTCCCTCTCTTTGTTTAGTCTGTTTCGGTAGATTTTAGACACGTGTGTATTATTTCTGTCTTTCTCCCTCCTTTCCTTTTTCGGTTCTTTGTTTTCCCTCTTTCTTCATGGAATAAGTCACATCTACAAACAAAAGACATCAAAGTGTTTCTTCCCCAGCTATTCACAGGCGACGTGTTTTTTCCTCAAAGTGATGGCATTTGGTCGAACATGAAGAAATCGCGGACACAACAACAGTGTCTCCAAGCAAACATTCCCAATGTTGGCGTCAAAATGAAAATGTTGTATGTGTGAGACTTTATTGACTGTTAACTGAACAATTAAAAGACATATTGTGTTATTGTACTACTGAGCCGCAACTCTTCGGTCAGTTCCTTTTATCAAAAACTAATCAAAAGAAATCTAACGATACACAGACACAACTGGTAATTGTATGGCTTTATGTGTACTGAAGGGAGAAAGAGAAAATAAGAACAAGAACAAGAAGAACTTATCTCTGTTTTCGAAGGTTAGGGCATAAGCGCATTAATAGTTTTTTCCTTGGCCATAGTGTGTCTACATTAATACCAATACATCATATGGTATTCATGGGGAATCTACCTTATTATTAATATCAATATTCATATTCATATTCTTTTTTATATTCACATTTTTTGTCATAGTGGATTTACCATGTGAAACTCGGGCTGCTCTTTCCTTTGAGAGCCCGTCGCCGCAGTGCAGCGCCACCCAATCTTTTTTGACCAAGACTTCAGAAAGGCAAGAAGGATAATTGATCTTCAAGGGGAGGGACCTGGCAAATCAATATAAAACGAATTATGATAGTATAAAGACATCAGCATGATACAACGCTGAATGTTAGAAGTATAGACAGCGAGAGCTATATGAGGTAAGCAGAGAGAGAGAGAAGAGAGAGAGAGAGAGAGAGAGAGGAGAGAGAGAGAGAGAGAGAGAGACAGAGACAGAGACAGAGACACAGACAGAGACACAGACACAGACACAGACACAGACAGACAGACAGACAGAGAAAGAGAGAGAGAGAGAGAGAGAGAGAGAGAGAGAGAGAGGAGAGAGAGAGAGAGAGAGAGAGTGTGTGTATGAAAACATCGTTTTTCTATAGAACTTTAAAAAAAATGTTTTTCGAGGAGAGACAAATCAGGTCAAGATAGCGCGCGTGCCAATGTCTCCGAAGATTGCTGATTAGAGCGAGCCTGTCTTCCGGGGCCCTACTCTTCCCCTTGTCTGTTCGGGATGGTCGCCTCCCTTTGATCTGCCTAACACGCAAGTCGCAGGGACCCGGGACCGTAATTAGCGCAATCGGTGCCGGGATTAGATAACGGCCGGTGCCAAGGCGGGGCGCGAGCGGCTAGAAGGGTAAAACAAAGAACTCTTCCGAAACGAAGAGTGAAAAACGACAAGTGACGTCACCCCGATAGGGGGCGCGGTCGAGTCTTGTCGTCTGTCTCTGTCACCGCCGTGCCTTTGAAGTCGTCGCGCACGCGGGTAGAAAAATAATCAAACAATTTGGATTAATGGATTTTTATTGTCAGAAGCTGTCCATTTGTCTGTGGGTTTACAGTTTTGTGCCGCTTCTGGGCAGGAGGCCCCAGTTCCGATTTTCATCTGGAGGTATCGTGTGTTTTTTTGTTGTTTTTTTTAAAGGGAGGAGAAGGAGATGGATGACTATGGCTGGGATAGTGTTTGGAAATTAATTTGTCAAAGCCTTCTGTTTCTTTATGGCAGTTCTTCCTGGCACCTTAACACCCTGGAGTACGGAAGATGGGGGTCTTCAAAGGCATCAAGACCCGGAGCCGCTCAGGATGGGGCTCATGAAGCCGCTGCGTCTGTTTATGTGTGATTAAGCACAGACAGATCTGGCAAACAAACAAGTCCCGCCAAGATTTGTGAATCAATTCGCGCTTTTCATCTCTGACTGAAAAGAAAATGAGGCCAGATGAAGCGGTCACAGGCTCCATTCCTTCATGACAATTTACAGCAGCGTTCGATCATTAAGTTCAGTGGTGCTCAGAAGAAAGAAACAACTGAAACAAAAGACCGGAAGGGGTGAAAGCAAACTGGAAGTGAATGGCGGGGGGTGGTGGTGATGGTGGCTGGTAATGGTGATGACTGGCGCTGAGAGATTCCATCATGTTCTGTCAGTGGATGTTGTGTGGACAAACAAAGTTTACAAAGGACCACCCGTCAGTTTTAAATCAGTGCAAAGTTCGTCCAGTCTTGAAGAAAACAGACAACCCATAAAGTTAATGGGCTAGCCGTGTAGGCTTTAGGCGTCTGTCACATTTGATAACTTCACAGAAGTGGCGTAGTGCTTATAACCAAACCGCCTACAAGTCCCTTTTCCTGTTTATTTTTCATACGACAGAATGAGCACTGAATACATATCAAGCTCATGAAAATTCATGCAAAATCAACTGATGTTGTATGAAATATATTGTCTGAAAAAAAAAATCAACAACTTCAGATTTGATAAAATCAAAACGCATTAACTCCAGCAAATATGATAAGAACGCGTACCGAATGGACAAATAATGTGGTTGCAGATTTGATCATATTGCTTTTGTAAAGAGTTGCACCGTAAAAAATTCCTTTATTTTCAAGATACACAGCAAATGAAACTCTACGTGTTTGGATTAAGTAAAAAAAAACAAAAAACAAAAACAGAACTGTAGTAACTACAAAAATTAACTGTGGATGCCTATTTTGATTTGCTATATATAGTGATGATGAAATTGTAGCTGGGTGGAAAAGAGAATGTAAAATGGAATGGTCGTGGTGTTAGTATAGATCAGCACTTTCCTTTTCTGGCACGGTTTCATTCCTTCATCGTGGGTGGTAAGAAGCATGGTAGAAAAGCTGTCAAAAACACACGATTTTCATCTGCATCAGTGAGCCCAGGAAGACCAGCCAGCCAACAACGTCAGACACAGCAAAACGAGGAGCATCGTCAGTTTACTCCTTAACCCTTTCACTCCCGCACCCTACCCGCCATCTGCAAATATTTCACCCTTTTTGCTTTGCTGTCCTGGCTGGCGATGCAGAAGGCTGGCAGATAGGGTGTGGGAGTCAAAGGATTAAGATAAAAACAGAAGGAGAAGACTATCATAGGGAGTCAAAGGGTTAAGATACAAACTGAAGGGTCAAAGGGTTAAGCTACAAACAGAAGGAAGAGACTACCATAGGAAGTCAAAGGGTAAAGATACAAACAGAAGTGAGAGACTACCATAGGAAGTCAAAGGGTTAAGATACAAACAGAAGGGAGAGACTACCATAGGAAGTCAAAAGGTTAAGATACAAACAGAAGGAGAAGACTACCACAGGGAGTCAAAGGGTTAAGATACAAACAGAAGGAGAAGACTACCACAGGGAGTCAATGGGTTAAGATACAAACAGAAGGAGAAGACTACCACAGGGAGTCAATGGGTTAAGATACAAACAGAAGGAGAAGACTACCACAGGGAGTCAAAGGGTTAAGATACAAACAGAAGGAGAAGACTACCACAGGGAGTCAAAGGGTTAAGATACAAACAGAAGGAGAAGACTACCACAGGGAGTCAAAGGGTTAAGATACAAACAGAAGGAGAAAACTACCACAGGGAGTCAAAGGAGTTAAGGTACAAACAGAAGGAGAAGACTACCACAGGGAGTCAAAGGTTTAAGATACAAATAGAAGGCGAAGACTACCATAGGGATTCAAAGGGTTAAGATGCAAACAGAAGGAGAAGACTACCACAGGGAGTCAAAGGAGTTGAGATACAAACAGAAGGAGAAGACTACCACAGGAAGTCAAAGGGTTAAGATACAAATAGAAGGCGAAGACTACCACAGGGAGTCAAAGGGTTAAGATACAAACAGAAGGAGAAGACTACCACAGGGAGTCAAAGGGTTAAGATACAAACAGAAGGAGAAGACTACCACAGGGAGTCAAAGAGTTAAGTACAAACAGAAGGAGAAGACTACCATCAGGGAGTCAAAGGGTTAAGATACAAACAGAAGGGAGAGACTACCATAGGCAGTCAAAGGGTTAAGATAAGATACAAACAGAAGGGAGAGACTACCATAGGGAGTCAAAGGGTTAAGATACAAACAGAAAGAGAAGACTACCATAGGAAGTCAAAAGGTTAAGAAACAAACAGCATGGGAAGACTACCATATTCTGTCCATAGAGAGAAGCGAGTTATTGTGATGACACACCGCATCAGCCACAACCGGCATCATCAGTATAAACCACAAGTTCGAACCGACGCTTTGCCATCCTACCCCTATGGTCATGAGGACCAATTAGTTGAACATACATTGCAGCGATGTCGCCTCTATCAAGTGGATTAACAGAAGACATGATCCACTACACTTCTTCTGACCACCAAGGTCCACGGCAGCCGGCAGAAATATAGAAAAACAACAACAACAACAAAAACGGCCACATTCATCGCCAAATGTAGCCTGACCATGAAGCCCACGAACGAAAGACAGAAGAAGAAGAATCTGCGTTAACAAAACAGCCTGCAGGCCTGTAGTCATGTTTCTCTACTACTGTCTTCATCATTATGAGTTTATACTGGTTCCACTACAACCTGCTTCGATCACCGCCAGACAATAAAAGTGCTGGCTTTTTCAAATACTGTTAATCACATTTTTACATCAAAACAGCTGATTTCAAATAATTCTGGTCAAATTTTTACATCCAAATCACCTAAGACTAAGTCAGCTAACCATGTAAACTCTAGGCTTGTTTGTATCAAAAGTGACGTAAGACTGTTGTTGTGAAGACTGCTGTTGTTGTTAACTTAAATTATAGTAGATTATACTACACTCGTAGAAGTGCGAGTAGAGACTGTCCTGAAAGTTGTTTTAATGTCTTGTAGTTGAAGATTTCTGGTATTTACTTATGTCTACAGTTAAGGTGTCGGACTCCAATAAGCCGTACTTTGTCTAAAATGTTAATTTATGTCTGCTGACAGTTCTAATATGTGGTCTGACTGGCAAAGATTGAGAAAGAGTGGGTGCCAGGATGAGTGGTCTTTGTGGGCTGTAACGGCAGGAGAGGGTTTGTCTTCCCATAGAAGAAATTTCTCGGGGGCTGGAAGTGGCTACCAAGATTCTGAAATAAGGACGCAAGACACATGTTTTTAATTCAGTTCAAAACAAAGAAACTAAAACCAGAATTGTCATCGACACATGCTACATCTGCACAAGGGACACAAGATGTAACCGGATACACAGGATACATGCACTACGTAGTGCAGTATCAATACGAATTCAGTATATTTATACCATACAACACCACACGACTACAAGTTCAATACGTATTATACGCGTTGATGGCTCCTACTGTCTGTAAAGCAAATGGAAAAAAAATCATAAATATTGAAAACAATAGTTGTCACAGATTCTCATTTCCTCACATTCGCCTCCTCTCTTTTTTTTTTGAATGGCTGATAAAATTATTCTGCGCTTTTCAAATAATGTGATTGTGCCCTGTTTCCACTGCTGTTACCAGCGCCTGTCTTGTCTTGTTGTATTAAATACGCGTTCTTATTCTTCTTGTGTGTTTTTTTCCTGGTTCCTACCAGCTTGCATTGTTACGAGCAATGTTTTTCCTGTTATTGGTATTGATACCACAGCTGATGAAGGTGGTCTTCAGAATATCGTTGTATCGCTTTAGAGGTTTTCCCTGGTGGCTTTGTCCTCATTCAGCTCTCGTTACAGGAACGCTTTTGAGACGTGGTTGTCTTCATTGGGGACAAGGTGTTCTGTCCAATGAAGCTGACACTGGATGAGTAGACATTCTAGGCTTGACAATCCTCACATCTTCAAGACTGGAAGATTGCGCACTTGATCCTGCCACGTGATGTTACAGATCTTGCACAGACAGCTTTGGTGGAACCGTTCCAGCTGTTATACATCACATGTATAATCAAGCGAAAGTGAACTTTGCTGTCTGATTTTATATCACAAAGCGAAAGGTATTCAAAGTCTCTGGATCACAAAGTGAAAAAGCCCTTGATTGTGATTTACATAAATAGATATACAATCATGAAAATTGTAAGTCACCACATCTGAGATTGGAATCTGATAGATGGTTATTAGCTACGTTCCGAAATACCTGACAGTCTCAATATTCAAGGCAATCTCTGCAGTGTTTCTGAAGACGACACTAACGATTTCGATACTGGTTCTACCGTGGCAAAAGTTCATCCAACGGACTGACATTTGAAGCAACACTAAACAAAATCAAACCGTTTATAAAGAAAGAAGACTGCGCAAGGGACCGACCACCAAGTAACGTAAATGTGGATATATTGTCAAGCCCCAGGAGAGAAGAAAAGAAGGGTTGCCACATCGAAACGGTCAAGATGTACTAGTTATTTCTATTGCTGTATGAGAAAAATGCAACACACGCATAAGAAAACAACCCAAAATTAAGAAACGTGTCCGTAAGGTATAATAAAATGATGGCTACCAAGGGGGAAATCTATGTGTGAATGTGTGTGTTTGTGCGCGCACGGGCTTGGGTGCGTGATTGCGCGCACGGTGTGTGTGTGCGTGTGAGCGGTGATGCGTGCTTGCGTGCGTGAGCGCAGGCAGAAGATCACATGGCACGGAGGATTGTCTGGTAGGAGTTGTAGTGATAAAGTAAATGTGAGTGGAACCTAACAGGTTTTGATATCACTGCAGACTTTCTTCACCTCAATATTGCCAACAGCCTTTACTTCTTTACGTAAGGATTGTCAACAACCTTTATCTCCTCACCTGAAGAATGCCAACACATTTGTTTCTTCACCTGAGGAATGCCAGCAACCTTTGTTTCTTCACCCGACGATTGTTAGCAGCCTTTCTTTTAGCACCTGAGCATCGCCAGCAGTCTTTGTTTCCTCACCTCAGAGAAGCCAACAAGCTTTGTTTGTTCAACAGGGCAGTGCTCATTAACCTTTGTTCTTGGTGTTTTTTCTTCCTTTGTTTTTGTTTTCCTTTTACCCGAGAAATGCCAGCGTGCACCGCACTGTTACTGTATAGCTGCCACTTCTTTCACACTGCACCCTCCCCCGCCCTTCCCCCCGGCCCTCTCTCTCTCATAGACAGCGCCACTGGGCACATTCAGACCAAGACCCACAATGCATTGACGCGTGGCACGTGATGTGGCTCGCGCTCTTCCCGGCTGCAATCATTTCCGGTTGCTCTCAGACAAAGGTCTCAGTGGGCTTTTGTCCTTGTTGAGTTTTGTGGTGTGGCGATAATTTGCGACATTGGAATACAAAGAATCAGAGTAAGGACATTTGAGTGCTTCTGGGAAGGAGGAAGACCCATAAGTCGAGCTTAAAGAGGGCGGAAGGTGGGGATGCGAGGGTTGGGGTGGGGGGGGTGGGGGTGGGGGTCAGGAGTAGGAAGAGGGTAGTGGTGGTGGATTGGAATCGGTAACAGTAGGGGGTAACGGAGGAATGACGGTGGGATTAAAAGAATGACGGTGAACGGGTGTGGTGCCATAAAACGGAACCAACTCCCATGACGAGTCATAATTCCTCGCCAAACTTTGGCTTAATAACTTGAGATCAAGCAGTTGTAAAACACTGGGTAGAAGTGCCCATGAGAGAGAGGGGGGTTTGAACGGAGGGAAGAAACGCATTCATATGTATTAGGGGTGATTTCATTGTTGTTCTTTGAGTAAGAAGGCATAAACAAGAAGGCAGATTATTGTCTTAGAAACTAATGGTTATTGTGCTTTTTACTTCGTCTTTCATTCTCCCTTCAAAATAAGAAAAAGGTTAGCTGATTCATGTTTCTCTTATAACCTGCACACACACGCGTGTGCGTTTGTGTTCGTTCTTTCATTTAATAAAAATTAATTTTCACTCTAAGTGATATTAGACGAGGGTATCTGTGTGTATGCATGCGCGCACGCGTGTATGTATTGTGTGTATGGGGGGAGGGGGGGGGCGCTTGTGTGTGTTTGGTTATTGAAGTTATTTCTGTTCTCTTAAACGATTTTAGACATTAAAGAAAAAGCAAAGGGGATATGTTTTATACAGATATTCAGAAAGAAGGAATAAAATCACATCTAAAAGAGGAGAGGGTTGAACATACAGTGAAGTGACACAAAAAAAAAGAAAAACAATAAACGGGCTAAACTCAGCGACTGACACCTAAGTAACAATAAATTATAAATAATGAATAACTGAACTTTTTCACAGGCTGACAAAAACATTGTAACGGTGTTGGCTCAAAAATTTCGTGAAGAATATTATTACGAAGTACATGTATAGGAATGTATCGTTTTATCTTAATCAAGAAAAGAAATATGACTAGTTGTTTTCTTTTGTCCACAAAAATGCACAGTGTTTCTAGTGTATTTTGTTTTTAATACATCAAATTTCCACCTGAATACAGGTGTCTATATAATTATGCTATCATTATAATGCTTGTTATTGTGGTTGACTTCAAATTTCACGTGAATGTGCGTACGTGCGTGTATGTACTTCTGTGTGTGCGTGTGTGTTGGAATAAGGCGGATGGACGTTAATAGATCTTTTATCTTCTTAGCACATTTGGATCATATTTATGTAATCCAGTAAGATGGTGCCCGTTTGTGTGTGTGTTCCATATTTCGTTTCACTTTAGTGGCAATCCCACGACACTACTCGTTTTGGCTCAGCAACACACACACACACACACACACACACACACACACACACACACACACACACACACACACACACACACACACACACACACACACACAAAACACACACATAATTATATACACACACAAACACACACAAACATACACACAAGTCACACACACATACACACACACACACACACACACACATAATACATACACGCCCACACATATACATACGAGTACATACACACACAAACACACACAAATTATACACACGTACACGCACACACACACACACACGCACACAAGCACACACATAGTAATTCACACACACACACACACACACACACACACACACCACACACACACACACACACACACACACACACGCGCGCGCAAAGGCGCAGTCACACGTATTCACAAAAAAGTCATGCTGTTATGATGTTAAGAATACAAGTAATCATGCACTCCTTTTCTGGTCTGAACCTTCTTCTTTTATTTCATTTTTTTTTTTTAGCTGTAACATGATTCCCAGAAAAGACATCCAGAAACGATCAATAATTCAGCTTCTTTTGTTTTCAGACACTCTAACATCCAGCCAAAAAAAAACAAAAAACAAAAAAAAGACACAATGCAAACATACATAAAGCGGGGTAGGGAAACGCCATGTGGTGACTAGCCCAGAACCCTGCAATCCTCTCCTCTTCCATTTCATTTGTCTGTGCTGTGAAGGAATTAAAATAAAATAAAATAATACAAACAAAAAAAAAGAACCTGGGGAGTAAATGTTATTGACAAATTCTATCAGATTTAAGTGTCAATGCTCATATTTTCCTTTGGCTGCGTGACTGGGAGGAAAAACGGGCGACTAATCCACACAGGATATGGGTCTGGAGTTGTGTGTCAATACCGTTCAGCTTCACGTTTGTAACCTGCTCCCACTTCAATGGCTGCCCAGTCTGCGTGCCTTTGTCCCGTGTTGACGAAGGACATTTAATTTGATGGCAACAGCTAATTTCAATTTCCATTTACTTCCATTCTCAGCGCCGCTGCCTGGGCCGGCTGGAAGCCAAACTAAGATTCCGACGCTGACGGCAAATAAAGGACGAGTTCTCGGACCGTGATGAGGCCTTTGTTGTTCCAAAAGCCTTTTAAGAGCCAGACTGGCATAGCCTAGCGGAGCAGCGCAAATAAACACACATTTCCTCTGCCGCGCCGCCATTGTTCTTCTAATTCGCTGGGTAATTTCACCATCGCACCGCTCCAAGACGGAAATTACGTTTTCCCCCCATGAACGAGTAAACCACATTTTAGCGGCCAGCATCCCGGGTGGAATCAAGGCCGATATGATAAGGCACGTTCGCAAACAACGCGCTGATAGGGGTATTTAGATGCCACGGTGGCGAACTGATCAGGTTACAGAGCTGCTGTTGTTGTTGCTGCTGCTGCTGCTGTTGCTGTTTGTGTCATTGCGCCACACTCTGGAACCTGATGGTTTCTCTAACCTCAAGATAAAGTGCGGATGTTGTTGATGTAGGCTTAGTCCAGAAAACTATGCCCATGTTCAGGGTGCATGGACTTTGTTCATCTTGGCGTGTTTTTCCATCCGAATTAACTTTCTTTCACGATGTTCTTACTGCCCACTATCACTCGCCGCTCTTTGTGTCGAGACAAAAAGAAAGCTATTAATTGATGCAGGACTCAGGACTCATTATACTATTGGAACAAACTGGTGGTGGTGGGTGGACATGATTGGAATTAGGTTTTCATTTTTCCATTATTTTAAAGCTAAAAATCAGATAGATCGAATATGTACATATAAATATAAATATATATATATATATATATATATATATATATATATATATATATATATATATATGTGTGTGTGTGTGTGTGTGTGTGTGTGTAGATATAGATATAATAAAAAATAAATCGTTCTTAGCTGTTTGCAAATACTATATTTACTAAGCTTTGATTAATTAAAGGACTGACAGACTGAAGATTTGCTACTGTCTAACGTTGCACGAGTCAGCGTTAAGTTTGGTGTGACATTAATGAAAATTGTTAGAGATATTAGCGTGATTGTCCTGGTTGTTTTATGAAGTGATATATCTTTACCAACTGCTCGTTTGTTTGACTCCACAAAACTTAACATCTTCAGTCGAGTTACCATAATCATATTTGACACAAGAGTAGAAGTTTTTGCCACGTCAAAACCTTTATGATGAATACTCAAACCTTGTGTTGTTGTACAGTGAACATAATCCGTGAATAAACAGTCGTTTAAACCACGGATATATCTTCTCTCTCTCTCTCTTTTTTTTTAATCAAAATGTAGGTAATGTGGTAGAAAAGGAGATTGAAAACTATACACTCTAATATCTGTTCTTCTCTTTAGCAGAAGTTGCTTCAGCAAGAAATAATCTCCTTTAAGAAAAAGAGTTACAAACAAAAAACAAAGAAACAAACAAACAAAGAAGCAAGCAAACGAACGAAAAAAACAAACAAACAAACAAACAAACAAACAAACAAACAAACAAACAAACAAACAAACAAACACAAACCACCATTAAACCCACTGTTTTCTCTTTCACTGTTGATCATTATCAGCAAACATGTTGCTTCAGCAAGAAATATTCTTCTTTAAGAAAAAGAGGAACAAACAAAAAACAAAGAAACAAAGAAGCAAAGAAAGAAACAAACAAAGAAACAAAGAAAGAAACAAACAAAAACCACGTTAAACCCACGCTATTCTCTTTAACTGTTGATCATTATCAGCAAACTTGTTAAAGGCTGTTTCCTCCAAGAGATTGACGTCATTGTCCTCCTCGTGAACTGTGAAGACAACTTACCTCATGCATCAAGTAGGCTACCTATCAAATCTACCTTGAGTGCACGTTCAATTTAGGAACACCACGGAAGAAGCATCAGTGATACTAACGTCTGCGGTACAGTAAGCCAAACTTGCAGCAGGCAACCCCACAGAAATCTGGGGGAGAGGTTGACCTTGTGGAGCAATCAGTGGACGCACCCGCATCCCCAGTGGTCAACAATCCCACGTGTGTCTGCCACGTCTTCCACGCAGTTCAATATCCAGACATCTTGACCTCCTAGCAGTATATTTTAAGTACTTTTTAGTATTTCTAGTTTATTCTCTTACATTCTGGTCACTAGTTGTCGTTGCCTTGCCTGTCACTGTTTAAGTGGGGGTCATTCTGTTGACTTCAGAGTCCGGTGACCCTGACGTGTCCTCAAGAATGCACCCTGAAAGACAGAAAATTGATTAATCATTAACTTTCATTTAAAAAAAACACAGAAGCATACAGACAGAAATACACATCCCTCCATCCATCCACACACGCCTCCATCGTTTCATTCGTACGTCTATCCATTCGTCTACTCATTCATCCATCTATCTGCAGAGATAATCCTTAACATGCTACTAGTTGTTTTTTTGTGTGGATAATTTGCCGTGGTGATGGCAGTGGAAAAGATTCCCAAGGAAAAGGAGCGCTGGCTTGTAGTGGGTCAGAAAATGATGGAGAAGTACATGTACATGTGCTGCAGGAATGGTTAACATTGACATTGTGTATGCAGGAATATGGGGACGGATACTATCATTAGATTAACCCTTTGGCTCTCGCACCCTATTCACCAACTGCAAAAAGTTAACCCTTTGACTCCCTCACCCTATCCACCAGCTTCCTGCAGGAAGTTGGTGGATAGGGTGAGAGAGTCAAAGGGTTAACTTTTTGCTTTGCAAACATAGTTGATAATGCAGGATGCTTGTGGACAGGGTGTGGGAGTCTAAGGGTTAACTTACAATATGACGGGACCCATAGCCACACGGGTAAGATATCAGACTTTCAAACGGAAGGTCGGGATTTGATCCTGCTTGGGTATCCTCTGCTTGATGGGTGAAAGGTGGAGCCTTTCCTGTCCCCCAGGTCAGCATGTATGCAGACCTGCCAGTGCCTAAACCCCCGTTCGTGTGTTTAGGTATGCACAATGTAGAATATCAAATAGGCACGTTAAAGATCACCCCTGTGGGGATGCCGGGGACTCTTTCAGTATATGTAGTTTTCCCCGTCTCCTGGAAATTCTGTGCTAGGAGTTTCCTCTTTTCTGTCACTCTCTTTGTTTCTTTCTTTCTCCTTTGCTTTCTGCCATTTCTTCCTATTAGTTTCGGTAAGTGTTCAATAAAATCTTACGTACTTTCCCTTAGGATTGATAATTGGTTACGTATTTAAGTGCATTTTTGACTCTGGGGAAATGAGACATGCGGAAGAAATTTACGTAATTAAGGCCGTTTTTATATGTTTCAGTGTCTTTACTTATGTTGAAATTTGTATTCAGGTATATTTATCAAATCCCCTGTGCGATAAATCTGGACGGAGTGGTCAACGCCAGGGGCATCTCCTCAGATTATGTGCACCAATATATTGATATGTGCACTTAATTTTCTTTTTCCTTTTTTTTCCTGTTGAAGTATTGTGTATATTTTTAAACGGTTGTAGCCCTGATATGGTGTACGCAGTCGGCTGGGCTTTCAACAAAAACACAGTAACAGTAACGTTAAAGATCCTGTAAGTCATGTCGGTATCAGGTGCGTATGGAAACATGAAAAACACTCAGCACGCACGCGTATCGAAGACAGAGCACGCAGGCTGCATAGCAACATACATCCTGCGAAGTATGGGTAAACAACGAGTAAGCATTTGGGTAATACCAAAATTTGCTGGAAAAACCACAAAACGAACAAACAAACAAACAAACAAACAACAAACAAACAAACAAACAAACAAACAAAACAAACAAACAAACAACAAACAAACAAACAAACAAACAAACAAAACAAACAAACAACCAACCAACCAACCAAACAAACAAAAAACCAACAATAACAGCAGCAGCAGCAACAACAACAAAAACAACAACAAATCTAAACAGAAAAAAACCCCAACTACGATACAACAAAAAGAGTGGTGACACTTTTTGATAAAGATAAACACAAGGAGAGCGCAGTGTCAGCATTCCGTCTGTTCCAGTTTCCATTCAAAATTAAATTCAATAACACTGACCTTGTTCTCATGCGTCTGAATTATATTCATGCGTGGAGGAGGAATATGATGAGAGCCTTAGATTTTGGTAAAATGTTAAGGTCTCATACCATTCAAAGGTGTACAGGCTTCTGATATCTGCCAAGATTTGGTGCCATATATATACTGTTATTGTTATTGTTTATTATCATTATTATTATAGTATTATATATTATGTTGTTTTTTGTTGTTACCTTTTTTGAAGATAAAAGAAACGAAGAACACGTTATAAGAAAGAACGTTGAAGGACCACCCATAATGAAAGATGAAGTTAGAGCAGCATTGAAAAAGATGAAACCTGAAAAAGCCCCAGGACCAGACAATATTACTACAGAGGTGATTGAAGCCCTGGAGGAATTTGGTATTGAAAAAATAACAGTCCTCCTAAATGAAATTCATGACACTGGAAAAATTCCAAAGATATGTCAAAATCATTTTTCATTGCTGTTCCAAAGAAAACAGAGGCTATGGAATGCGAACTCCATCGCACAATCAGCTTGATGAGTCATGTAAGAAAACTCCTATTCAGAATAGTCATGATGAGGACAAGGAATAGAATCAAAAGAGAAACAGCAGAATAACAGTGTGGATTTGTTGAAGGGAAAAGAACTATTAATGCCATATACATCCTAAGAACTATCATAGAGAGGTCAATCGAGTTGAATAAGGATTTATATTATGCTTTGTTGATTATATCGAGGCTTTCGATCAGGTAAGACATAAGAATTGATCAACCAACTAGAGAGACTCAATATTGATCTATCTATTTATCTATCTATCTATATCTATCTATCTATCTATCTATCTATCTATTCTATTTTTATCTATCTATCTATCTATCTATCTATCTATCTATTTCTATCTAGTCTGTCTGTCTGTCTATCTATCTATCTATCTAGCTGTCTGTCTTCTGTCTATCTATCTATCTATCTATTTTCTGTCCGTCTGTCTGTCTGTCTGTTTGTCTATCTATTAATCTAATCTAATGTAATCTTGCTCTCTCTCTTTTTTTATATATGTTTTAGTGCCTTTATTTACGTTTAAATTTGTAATCAGGTACGTTTTTTAAATCCCCTGTGTGATAAATTGGACGGAGTGGTCAACGCCAGGGACATCTATTTAGATTGTATGGCAAATGCATTGGTATGTGTACTTAATTTTTTATTCCTTTTTTTTTTTAACATGTTGAAGTATTGTGTATGTTTTGAAACGGTAAAAGCCCTAAATGGCCCTACGCTGTTTGGCTGGGCTGTAAACAAAAAAATAACAATTTTTTTTCTATGTGTCGGGGACGGAAAACGAAAAGAGTGACGGTGAAGCCGCCACTTCTGGAATGGAGAACCACGAGGCAAGAGAGAGAGGAGACAGTGGTGCTGGAGAAGCTGGAAGCAGGGGGAGATAAAGCATCCTGTCTCCACGCAGTCTGTCGCTTTTGTCTCTTTGTTGGCACTCTGCCCGCTCTGGGAGAAGCCTATGTGTCTGGGTGGGGGGGGGTAGAGGGGTATAGGGAGTAGGGCTAGGGTGGTGGTGGTGACGGGTGTCAGGGTGGGAGGGACGGCGGAGTGAGGGTGAGGCAGGGTCGTCCTATACCGGGGTGGGGTGGGGGATGTGTCGGGTGGATGGATGGAGGAATATCTTGTTGGAATATGGGGTTGAAATGAGATGGGGGGAAAGATACCCTGTTATGGAGTGGAACGGGTGGGTAGCTGTAGAGAGGTTGACGGGGGTGGGCGGTGGGGGGTGGGGGGGATATCCACGCGGATGGTGGACGGTATATGTGTGACTAGGGAGCATTTAAGAGAAAATGGAAAAGACACCCGGGGTGGGTAGGGTGAAAGAGAACGATGCACACCTTGCGCGCGTGTGTATGTATGCGAAAAAAAAAATCAATGAAATTAGCTAGTTTCATCAAAATGTCTGTATGTTGTTAATCATATACTGAACATTAAAAAAAAAAAAAAACTTAATAATATACTGAACATAAAAAAGTTGAATAATCCATCATAAGATAATTTCATGTGTACAGTGGCACCTCAGGATACGAGGTCTCGACATACGCTCGAGCAATTCAGGTTACTGAGCACAAAATACTTGGAAAATTCGCCTCGGTATACGAGCATTCGCTCGAGTTACGAGCAACGTTGTGGTTACTTCACGTGCTTCTTTGTCTCGTTGAACTGCTATGTGTTCTGTCTGATGAATGTTATATGTTGATTCGTTGGATATCCTCCATGCCCTAAATGGGAGTAAAACATCTATTGAGCATTACGTAGTGTGTTTGTGTGTGTGTGGTGTGTGTGTGTGTGTGTGTGTGTGTGTGTGTGTGTGTGTGTGTGTGTGTGTGTGTGTGTGTGTGTGTGTGTGTCCCAATTGGGATTAAAGGATCTTAAAGTATCTGCTGAACATTAGATTGTGTGTATCTATCTATTTACCTTACCTACCTCCCTACCACCTACCTATCTATCTATCTATCTATCTATCTATCTATCTACGTATCTATATCTATCTATCTATCTATCTATCTATCTATCTATCTATCTATCTACCCATCTATCTATCCATCATCTATCCATCCATCCATCCATCCTCCATCTATCTATCTATCTATCTATCTTCTATCTATCTATCTATCGATCTATCTATCTATCTATTTATCTATCTACATATGTGTGTGTATGTGTGTGTGTGTATGTGTGTGTGTGTGTGTGTGTGTGTGTGTGTGTGATGTGTGTGTGTGTGTGTGCGTGTGTGTGTGTGTTGGGGGAAAAGAGGTAGATGCAGGGGGAAAATCTTTTAGGAAAAAAGGGAAATATACTCATGGGAATGGGGACCTATGAAAAAAAACAACAACACCTGTGCAAGTGGAATATATTGGCAGCAGATGTCTGACAGATCAGAGAAGTTTCAGTGTCAGACTTCTGAAGACGGTTCTACCGCACACATGGAAAAATGTATGTGCACTAACACTTTGATGCCATGTGATGGAAAAGGGTCTAAAACAAGCATGATATGGCAAATGGTGTTAGCCCTGCACTTACATTCTTGTCGATGGCCACCTCATGAGGTCTTTCTAGTTTTGTGAGTTATGTACATTGTGGTTTATCCTTGCTTCTACGATCTTTCGTTTTAAGAAAGAGAAAATAAGACACAAAGAAACGAATGATACCAACATGCAATTCTCCATCAAACAAACAAACATGCAAACAAACAAACAAACAAACAACAAACAAACAAACAAAAACAAACAACAAATGAATAAATAAACAAATAGATAAATAAATAAATAAATGAATAAACAAACAAATAATAAATAAATCAACAGATAAACAGATAGATAGATAGATAGATAGATAGACAGATAGATAGAAAGATAGATAGAAATAATGAATAGATGCAGATAGATAGATAGATAGATAGATAGATAGATAGATAGATAGATAGATAGATAGATAGATAGATAGTAATAGACAGATAAATAACATAAAATGAATAAAAGAAAAAAATATAGATAAATAAATGAACAACAATCACAACTACCGCCAACAAGAAAGAAAAATTTCGAACAACAAAACAACAACAACAACAACAACAAATTAAAAAAGAGAACAACCAATAGCAACAATTCCAGAATACATCACTGTTTCGGTCTGGACCGTCAAGCAGCTGATTGATCAATGAGATGAGCATTGAAGCTTCGTTTACATTCATCCTTTTAGGAACTTGACATTTTTCATCAGAGTACAATGTGCCTTCAGTCACAAGCATTATCATCAACAAGGGTCATTACTCTAACAAAACACATCCATTAAACCGGGTTGTCTTTTCCGGGTGGGGCTCTCACTGCTACTCCAGTCAGGGATGACGACAATCCGGAGGATACCTCACGCTGTTTCAATAATGATTATTGATTTCATGATTGCCGTCCAGGAGGGAATGAAAAAAACCCTACTGTTTTAGTCTGTCCTCAGAACATTTCAGTGATAGTGAGAGAATTAGTCACTGGGATCCGACTTTACATGTCCTTTGCTTCGGAGATTCCCATTGACTCCAGCGCTTGGGAAAGGTCATGGGATCATTCTTTGAAAACTTTTTCTCCCTGTTTTTTAAGGTCATCGCACTCGGGTACTTTTTATTTTCGTGTTCGCTTTTTTGTATCATCATCATCATCAGGTGCCCTGCCGCATGGCGTTGGCGATCATGGACTTCCATCTGTCTCTATCTCTCGTTGCCCCCAGCATCTTCCCCACCCTCCTCGTCCCCAGCCACTCTGCAAGTCCGTCCAGCATTTTCTCCCTGGGTCTACCCGGTGCTCTCCTTCCCTCCAGCTTTCCCGTTGTGACCAGGTGCTCCAAATCCCCCTTCCTCATAAAATGGCCTATAAATGTTGCCTGTCTTTTCCTAATCTTCCTTATGAGTGATCTACTCGTGTCTGCCTCCATCAAGACTGTCTCCTTTGTTTCTTGTTTTTGTTTTTTTCGTATGCGTGCCCCATTTTCTGCACCACCTTAATGGCCACAGAAGCTGGAACAGTTTTTACAATGTTATGATGAAGGTGACAATGAGAATGATAACTATGATGCTATAGAGTTCCATCCAGGACTGAGACTGCGTGACAGGGCAGTACTCTACGCTTAATACAAGAAAATATCGTGGAATCAGTCAGGCCCGAGATATACAGACACATGCAGTGCTGGCCAGAAGATTTGAGAAACACCGTCAATGACTCATTCGTAAAGAGGATGAGGCTCGACTGTGTGGTCCCACAGTCTTCCCAATGAGGTTTCACAGCAAGCTCAGCTTCTAAGTAGGAGCCTGTTGGTACCGAAAAATCTCACAATGATTTTTGAAAGGACTGATGGGGATTCGAACCCACAACCTTCCAGTCAGTAGTCTGTTGTCTAACCATTACACCATGTCGACAGGTGGATCAGTTACATGGATATAAATTCCACCATACATCCCATTCTATCCTTTCGTTTTGTCCTCTACCAAACTGAAACACACATACACACACAACACACGGACACACTACACACACACACGTACGCACGCGCGCGCGCACATACATCACACACACACACATCACAAACACACACACAAGTGATTTTAGATCATATCATTTTAGCCTTTACAGTAGTCATGAATTCCTTCATGTATTCTATGTGTCTTGTGTCTGTATTCTTTTCAATGCCCTTTATTTAACCCTTTGACTCCCGCACCCTATTTATCAACTGCAAAACAAATTAGCCCTTTAATTCCCTCTCCCTATCCACCAGCTTCATGCAGGAAGCTGGTGGATAGGGTGAGGGAATTAAAGGGCTAAGTTGTTTGGATAGGGTGAGGGAATTAAAGGGCTAAGTTGTTGCTTTGCTAGCGTTGTTGACAGTGCAGGATGCTGGTGGACAGGGTGCAGGAGTCAAGAGATTAGGTAGATTCAAGAACACCTAACCGACGAATAACAGAAGGAAACATGAAGACCCTGAAACACATCTGGGATACCACACAGAGTCTGGCCCAGAGGACACAGAACCTTCGATGCTGATCTACATGTTAATGACATTATGGGCTATGTACCAGGTTTTGTCATCTCCCCACCTCCCCTGCCACCTCATCAACTTCCACTCTATAAAACACCACTTCTATGCTGATGACACCCAACGTCAAGACAGTGACTCACATCCGTCCCAATTTCTGATTCAGCTAAGAACCTTGGTGTCTACCTTGACTCTACCCTCTCCACGAACAACTTTGTTTCTCAAACTGCCAGATCTTGCTACTATCTCCGGCCTCCATCGTGTAAGCCTGATCAGGAAGTATCTTTCAGTCGAAACAACTGCAAAACTCGTTCTCTCCTTCATAATGTCTCGCATTGACTATTGCATTCACTCCTGTCTGGTCTTCCTGCCTCCACTATTCACATCCTACAACGCATTCAAAACAATGCTGCACGCCTTGTACTCAAAAAGAAAAAAACTGACCGCATCTCCCCTCTCCTGGCACAACCTCACTGGCTCCCTGTATCAAAGCGCATACAGTACAAACTACAATCTGCTACAAAAGCCTCAATAACGCAGCCTCCGATTACTTGTCAAGCCTACTTGAGATCTATGTTCCCTCACGTACCCTCCGCTCTGCCTCCGATCCTCTCACTTTTCGCTTTCCACGCACTAAGCTCAATACCTATGGTCCACGAACCCTCTCTGTTTCTGGTCCTACTGTCCTGGAACAAACTTCCTCTCTCAGTCCGTCAGCAACCTACTTTGTCTCCTTCAAGTCCGCTCTCAAAACTCACCTTTTCTCTTCTGCATAAAATCCTGACCTCACTCAATCCTCCACTGCAGCCTGTCTCCTACTCGGTGTGGAATCACATTGTAATATATATTGTATATAATATGTTTTCTATAATTTTCCATTGCTTTTCTTCTTGTCCCCCATTTATAGCCATGTGTTGTGTGTGTGTGTGTGTGTGTGTGTGTGTGTGTGGGGTGTGTGTGTGTGTGCATGCGTGCATATGTGTATGTTCAGCGCTTAGATTTGATTTCTATCAAGATTTTGCGCTATATAAATATTGTCATTATTTATTATTATTATTATCACTGGGTCCGAATGTGTCATGCAGCGCACGGACTGGCCTCACCATGCTTATTGAGATGGCTGCCATGTGGCGTCAGGAGCTGGGAAGCGATTGCCCGGAGAGTGGCGAGGCATTGTGCTCTGTGTCCCATCCAGCACGCTTTAGTGTTTCTTGTTCACAAGTCATTGTTATTGTAGAGCCATATCAGGGCTATAACCGTTTCAAAACATACACAATACTTCAACAGGAAAAAAAGGAAAAGAAAATTAAGCACACATGTCAATGCATTCACACACATAGTCTAAGGAGATGCCCAAGTAGTATCATTAAAAACATATGACAATGATAAAAAGGCAGACAATAGCAGTGACTGTGTTGAATGACGACTGCTGTCACTCACAAATGGCAGACAATAGCAGTGACTGTGTTAAATGAAGACTCCTGTCACTCACAAATAGCAGACAATAGCAGTGACTGTGTTAAATGAAGACCGCTGTCACTTACAAATGGCAGACAATAGCAGTGACTGTGTTAAATGAAGACTCCTGTCACTCACAAATGGCAGACAATAGCAATGACTGTGTTAACATGAAGACTGCTGTCACTTACAAATGGCAGACAATAGCAGTGACTGTGTTAAATGAAGACCAACAATGGCAGACAATAGCAGTGACTGTGTTAAATGAAGACTCTGTCACTTACAAATGGCAGACAATAGCAGTGACTGTGTTAAATGAAGACTCCTGTCACTCACAAATGGCAGACAATAAGCAGTGACTGTGTTAAATGAGACTGCTGTCACTCACAAATGCAGACAATAGCAGTGACTGTGTTAAATGAAGACTGCTGTCACTCACAAATGGCAGACAATAGCAGTGACTGTGTTGAATGAAGACGCTGTCACTTACAAATGGCAGACAATAGCAGTAGACTGTGTTGAATGAAGACTCCTGTCACTCACAAATAGCAGACAATAGCAGTGACTGTGTTGAATGAAGACGCCTGTCACTCACAAATAGCAGACAATAGCAGTGACTGTGTTAAATGAAGATGCTGTCACTTACAAATAGCAGACAATAGCAGTGACTGTGTTGAATGAAGACTCCTGTCACTCACAAATAGCAGACAATAGCAGTGACTGTGTTGAATGAAGACTCCTGTCACTCACAAATAGCGACAATAGCAGTGACTGTGTTGAATGAAGACGCCTGTCACTCACAAATAGCAGACAATAGCAGTGACTCTGTTAAATGAAGATTGCTGTCACTTACAAATGGCAGACAATAGCAGTGAGTGTGTTAAATGAAGACTGCTGTCACTCACAAATGGCAGACAATAGCAGTGACTGTGTTAAATGAAGACAAATGGCAGACAATAGCAGTGACTGTGTTAAATGAAGACGCCTGTCACTTACAAATGGCAGACAATAGCAGTGACCGTGTTGAATGAAGACTGCTGTCACTTACAAATGGCAGACAATAGCAGTGACTGTGTTGAATGAAGACTGCTGTCACTCACAAATAGCAGACAATAGCAGTGACTGTGTTAAATGAAGACAAATGGCAGACAATAGCAGTGACTGTGTTAAAATGAAGACCCTGTCACTTACAAATGGCAGACAATAGCAGTGACCGTGTTGAATGAAGACTGCTGTCACTTACAAATGGCAGACAATAGCAGTGACTGTGTTGAATGAAGACTGCTGTCACTACAAATAGCAGACAATAGCAGTGACTGTGTTAAATGAAGACTCCTGTCAACTCACAAATAGCAGACAATAGCAGTGACTGTGTTGAATGAAGACTCCTGTCACTCACAAATAGCGGACAATAGCAGTGACTGTGTTGAATGAAGACAAAATGGCAGACAATAGCAGTGACTGTGTTAAATGAAGACAAATGCAGACAATAGCAGTGACTGTGTTAAATGAAGACAAATGCAGACAATAGCAGTGAGGTGTTAAATGAAGACTCCTGTCACTTACAAATGGCAGACAATAGCAGTGACTGTGTTGAATGAAGACTCCTGTCACTACAAATGGCAGACAATAGCAGTGCTGTGTTGAATGAAGACTCCTGTCATTCACAAATAGCAGACAATAGCAGTGACTGTGTTGAATGAAGATCCGTCATCACAAATAGCAGACAATAGCAGTGACGTGTTGAATGAAGAACAAATGGCAGACAATAGCAGTGACTGTGTTAAATGAAGACGCCTGTCACTTACAAATGGCAGACAATAGCAGTGACTGTGTTGAATGAAGACTGCTGTCACTCACAAATAGCAGACAATAGCAGTGACTGTTGAATGAAGACTGCTGTCACTTACAAATGGCAGACAATAGCAGTGACTGTGTTAAATGAAGACTCCTGTCACTCACAAATAGCAGACAATAGCAGTGACTGTGTTAAATGAAGACTGCTGTCATTTACAAATGGCAGACAATAGCAGTGACTGTGTTGAATGAAGACTGCTGTCACTCACAAATAGCAGACAATAGCAGTGACTGTGTTAAATGCAGACTCCTGTATGTTACAAATGGCAATGTTAGCTCGCTGTGCCTACTTCTTTGTCTGTCTGTCTAAAACTCTGTCCGTCCGTCTATCTGCTTCTCTAGTTCTCTCTCCGTCTCTGTCTCTGTCTGTCTGTCTCTCTCTCTCCCTCTCTGTCTGTCTATCTGTTTGTCTGTCTGTCTGTCTGTCTCTTCTCTTCTCTCTCTTTCTCCCTCTCTCCCTCTCCCCCCCCCCTCTCTCTCTCCCTTTGACTGAACCAACCCCAAATAACCATAATGGATCTTTTGTTGGTGAAAACAGAAACCTCCGGATCGAACTGCATCTTCCATTTTCACAATTTCCCTACCGTCCATTGACTTGAAAGACCACACGCGGAGATTGCCTATCAACAGAACGAAAACCGCCTGTGGTCAAAGCATCATTTGAAAATTCCTCACCGTCCCTATCTCGAAGCTTACTTTTCGCTTCTGGGTCAGATAGGACATTATATCGCGCCGATGTCTGCCGCCATATTACACCAATGAGGGGGACCCTGGCGAGTACTGCGATATTAGGGGATAAACAACTGGAGACTGACGGGGAGAAGAAGATACTAGCGTGTGGTTCGTATCCTGCGTTGCTGATGTGAGTGTTTATGCTGCTCTAAAACAGTTATGGGCTGATTGGCTCATGTGCAAGAGCCGTGGACCCAAGATCTTGTAATCATCACATCATCATCATCATCATCATCATCATCATCATCATCACATCATCCCTCATCATCAAGTATCTTGCCACACGGTGTTGGCGATCATAGCCTTCCGTCTGTTTCTATCCCATGTTGCCGCAAACACCTCTTCCACCCTCTCTGTCTTCAGCCACTCTGTAAGTCCGTCCAATCTTTTCTCCTTGGGTCTACCTGGTGTTCTCTTTCCCTCCAGCTTTCCTGTTGTGACCAGGTGCTCCAATTCCCCTTTCCTCATAAAATGGCCTATAAATGTTGCCTGTCTTTTCCTAAACTTTCTTATCAATGACTTCTTGCCTCTGCCTCCATCAAAACTGTCTCGTTTATTTTCTTTGCTTTCCATGGAACTCTCAACATTCTTCCTAGAAACTACATCTCGGCTGTCTCAATCTTGTTCTGGATTTGCTTGTAGACTGTCCACGCCTCACAACCGTATAAGATTATCGGTTCTATATAACATTCAAGAACCCTCTTCCTGATGTTAATTGATAGGCATTTGTTGGTAAGAATGCTTTCATCTTTTTGAATGCTGTTTTAAGATCTTGTATATCGAGTTCAATTCCAGCCTGAAACAAAAAACTGGCTTGTTTGCAGTCGATCTTCAATGCTTTTTAGACCAGATTGGTTCTTTCGATAGAGCTATGGACACAGGATATGATACCTTGAGTTCAGTCCCGGCCCCAAATATTAAACGTTGGCCAGTTCGTTGCCCATCTTAATGTTGCCGATATTCTGGTGGTGCCAGCTTAGTGTTTCAAAGGTCTCTCCCCCCCCCCCCACCTCTCCTCGTTTCAGCTCCTCATTTCAAGACCTTGCCAGCGCATATGGTTTTGCGCAGGCTCAAGGAGTCTGCCAGATAACGCTGGCAGATTTTAGTGGAGCGCATGTGGAATTGTTCTAGTGTGATGAATCCCTCTTGAACAAACTGCAAACTCCAAAATCCTCTAAACTTAAATGCTCCAATCATTCTGGTGGTGTCAGCTTAGTATGTTATAGATCCTGCTCATCCCCCCCCCCTTTCCCCCCCTCCCCGTCACACTTCTTCCCTTCCGTTTCAAGACCATGCCAACAAAAAGTGTCAGGCTCAAGGAATGTGCTGGTTAACAGATGGCAAATAGGATGGAGCGCTTATGGAGTCATTCGAGCATGATGCATTCTCCTTCAATAAATTTCAACCTTAAACCAGTTAATTATTGCGTTATTCTAGTAAACGGGTCTGAATTAATGAAAAGCAAGAAAACAATACGGAAACAAATAAGTAAACATAACAAAACTCTCTCTCTTTCTCTCTCTCTCTCTCTCTCTCTCTCTCTCTCTCTCTCTCTCTCTCTAGTTCGCTCGCTCTGTCTCTGTCTCTCTCTCTCTCTTTCTCTCTCTCTCTCTTCTCTCTCTCTCTCTCTGTCTCTCTCTGTGTGTCTTTGTCTCTCTCTGTGTGTCTTTGTCTCTCTCTGTGTGTCTTTGTCTCTCTCTCTCTCTCTGTGACAACATTTCATTATTTTAATGTAAAAAACTAGGAACAACACATTTGTAAGTTGGCTTGTGTATTAGTATCTTTACCATTTGAACATAACGTTTCAGTTCATTTCATTTCAGTTTTCTCACCTCCATTTACTCTTTCTCTCTCTGCTTCACCCTGACTTCTCAATAATTCTCTTTTTTGTGTGTGTGTGACATTGTATTACATCGTTGGTAATCAGTTATTGCACTAAGGGACTCTAATATCATTCATGCGTAAATACCACAGGCCAAGAGTATGGAGATAGTAATTTGTGTAATGATTTTGCTAACACAAGACAAATGCTCTCTGTGTGTCTCTCTATGTCTCTCCTTCTCTGTCTTGTCTGTCTGTGTGTCTGTCTGTGTATGTGCGTTGTGTGTGTGTGTCTATCTCTGTCTGTCTCTCTTTCTCTCTGTCTCTGTCTGTCTGTCTGCCTGTCTCTGTCTGTCTGTCTGTTTGTCTGTCTCTCTCTCTCTCTGTGTCTCTCTTTCTGTATTTTTATGCAAGTGCTAGAATGAATACGTTCGTGTGTGTGTGTGTGTGTGTGCGCGCGCGCGTGTTTATGTGTGTGTGTGCGTGTATGTGTGTGTATATGTATGAGTATATGTGTGTGCGTGCGCGTGTGTATGTGTGTGTGCCATATACTTTTATCAAAAACTTGATTTTGTTTTCTTTCTGTAGTAGATCATTCATAAGGAAGATTAGGAAAAGACAGGCAATATTTATAGACCATTTATGAAGAAAGGGGAATTGGAGCACCTGGTCACAACGAGAAAGCTGGAGGGAAAGAGAACACCGGATAGACCTAAGGGAGAAAATACTAGACGGACTAGCAGAGTGGCTGAGGACAAAGAGGGTGGAAGATATGCTTGAGGTAACAAGTGATAGAGACAGATGGAAGTCCATAACCGCCAACGCCATGCGGCAGGGCACCTGATGATGATTATAATAATACCTTCTCCCAACCCCAACCCTATATGCATATAAACCTTACCCGACCCTCGTTTCACCACCTATACCCCTCCCCCCCACCCCACCCCACCCCACCCCACACCATATGCATATAAACCTTACCCGACCCCCGTTTCACCAATATACCCTTTCCCCCACCCCCACCCCCATATGCATATAAACCCTACCCGACCCCCGTTCCACCACCTATACCCCTTCCCCCACCCCGCCTCCACCCCATATGCATATAAACCCTACCCGATCCCCGTTTCACCACCTATACCCTTTCCCCCACCCCACACCATATGCATATAAACCCTACCCGACCCCCGTTTCATCACCTATACCCCTCTCCCACCCCACACCATATGCATATAAACCCTACCCGACACCGTTCCACCACCTATACCCCACCCCCCACTCCATATGAATATAAACCCTACCCGATCCCCGTTTCCCCCACCTATACCCTTTCCCCCACCCCACACCATATGAATGTAAACCCTACCCGACACCGTTCCACCATCTATACCCCACCCCCCACTCCATATGAATATAAACCCTACCCGACACCGTTCCACCACCTATACCCCCACCCCCCACTCCATATGAATATAAACCCTACCCGACCCCCGTTCCACCACCTATACCCCTCCCCCACCCTACTCCATATGCATGTAAACCCTACCCGAACCCCGTTTCACCACCACCTTGCCCCACCCCACCCCCACCCCCACCCCATATGCATATAAACTTAACCAGACCCCGTTTCACCACTATACCCCTCCCACACACCCCACCCCCCACCCCACCCCATATGTATGTAAACCTTACCCGACCCCGTTCACCACCTATACCCCACCCACCCACCCCATATGTATAAATTACCCGACCCCGTTCCACCACCTATACCCTCACCCACCCCACCCCATATGTTATAAACCTTACCTGACCCCCGTTCCACCACCTATACCCTCACCCACCCCCACCCCATATGTTATAAACCTTACCTGACCCCCGTTCCACCACCTATAACCCTCACCCACCCCCCACCCCATATGTTATAAACCTTACCTGACCCCCGTTCCACCACCTATACCCTCACCACCCCACCCCATATGTTATAAACCTTACCTGACCCCCCTTCCACCACCTATAACCTACTCCCTTCCCAACCCACCCCCCACCCCATATGTTATAAACCTTACCTGACCCCCGTTCCACCACCTATAACCCTCACCCCACCCCCACCCCATATGTTATAATACCTCTACCCTGACCCCCTTTTAACCTAACCTTATACCTCTTCACCCACCCCACCCCATATGTTATAAACCTTACCTGACCCCGTTCACCACCATACCCTCCCCACCCACCATATGCTATAAACTAACCCTTCACCCCTAACCTCCCACCCATGTATAAACCACCGTACCCCTTCCCCCACCACCCCACTCCATATGCATATAAACCCTACCCGACCCCCGTTTCCACCACCTATAACCCCTTCCCCACCCCCACCCCCCACTCCATATGCATATAAACCCTACCCGACTCCCGTTTCACCACCTATACCCCTTCCCCCACCCCCACCCCCACTCCATATGCATATAAACCCTACCCGACTCCCGTTTCACCACCTATACCCCTTCCCCACCCCCCCCATATATGCATATAAACCCTACCCGACTCCCGTTTCACCACCTATACCCCTTCCCCCACCCCCACCCTAAACCCCATATGCATATAAATCCTACCCGACCCCCGTTTCACCACCTATACCCCTTCCCCCACCCCCACCCCCACTCCATATGCATATAAACCCTACCCGACTCCCGAAGAACATCTGACTCATTCACTCACTCATCCTCTGTAGTAAACGGGAGGCAGCAAGTCTGTCGGCCTGTTTGGGAGGACACCCTGAAACAAAAAACCATACACACTCTCTAGGGACTGAGCGCTTTCTCTGGGACACGCGCTTTCTCTGAGGCCCATAAACACTGCATGCCCTGTGGGCTTTGGACTTGTGCACGTGGTGTCTGTATCGCAATTATGCCGTGTGTGGGATTAAAGTTATAACGTTATATTGGAAGTGGTTATGGCGGTGGGTATGTATGCGTCTGTCCCCCGTACCGTCCCCATCTCCCGTCCGAAGCTCCACAAGATAATCCCTGGGCGCCTGATTTAACTAACTGATCATTGACAGGTGCTGCGTATTTATTTATTTGTTTATTTAATTATTTATTTATTTGTTTGTTTGTTAAATTTGTGGGTGCGATAGTGAGAGGAAGAGGTGGTAAAATGATAATGAAGGTGAACAAAGAAATGTTTGGGGAAGGATATTTATTACCGGTTTTTTTTTTGGTTTATCTTTATTGTGTTTACGCTCCAGCATGGTTATGCCCCGGAGTAGTCAGTGAATCCAGTGGTCTGGGTAAAGGATGTGGTTTTCCTCAAGTTCTCTCCATTGCCCCAGAGCTACTGATTAACACACAAACATTCTGATGACCTTTCCGGAGTGCTGCAGTCACCAGAATCCCCATGAGAAAAGCATAGGAGGCGTTAGATCTCCAATGACTAAGTCAGTCACTCACTCTCAAAGGTTGAAACTCCCTAAAACAGAAGGTACCACCATCCCTCCCCCGTCCAACCCTCCCTTACCCCCCCCCCCCCCCCCCCAGACTGCTGTCATAAAATCAATAATCATTATTGAAATGGCTTCGGGTCGTCCTGCGGACCTTCATCATCCTCAAACCAGAGTGGCAGTGGGAAATCCACCCGGAAAAGACAACTGGGTTAAATGGATGTGTTTGTTAGACTAATGGTCCCTGTTGACAACGCTTGTGGCTGAAAGAACATTGTACTCTGAGGAAATGTGTCACCTTCTTCAAATGATGAATGGAAAAATGAAGCCTCATTCTCTATCTCCCTTTTTTTTCTTTTGAATGTCGTGTCTAGACGAGATTTGAACTAGCTTGACGTAACTTTGAAGTCCCACATACTTAAAGCAAGACTGTTACTTCTTTTAAAACGTACATCTTTGTCTCATGAAAACGAAAAGAAACTGTTCTCTAATTCATGCAAATTAAGCCTGTGCCGATCGATAAAACCAACGCACAGTGAGTAAAGCCACCCTGATTTGTGTGTGTGTGTGTGTGTGTGTCTTGCACATCAGCCTCACTTAGCCCCCTCCTTCCCCACTCCACCCTTACCCTCTCACCATCTGTCCCCATCCACCCTGTTCTAACCACTACCCGACTTCGGAGAAAGTCTGACTCATTCACTCACTCACTCACTCACTCACTGTCTGTGAGAGGCAGAAAGCTGTCTGCATGAGATAGCAAGTGTGTCTGTGTGAGACAGCAAGTATGTCTGTCAGTCTGTGTGAGACAGCGAGTCTGTCTGTCAGTCTGTGTGAGACAGCAAGTCTGTCTGTCAGTCTGTGTGAGACAGCAAGTCTGTCTGTCAGTCTGTGTGAGACAGCAAGTCTGAGACAGCAAGTCCTTCTGTCAGTCTGTGTGAGACAGCAAGTCTGTCAGTCTGTGTGAGACAGCTAGTCTGTCTGTCAGTCTGTGTGAGACAGTAAGTCTGTCTGTCATTCTGTGTGAGACAGCAAGTCTGTCTGTCAGTCTGTGTGAGACAGCAAGTCTGTCTGTCAGTCTGTGTGAGACAGCAAGTCTGAGACAGCAAGTCCTGCTGTCAGTCTGTGTGAGACAGCAAGTCTGTCTGTCAGTCTGTGTGAGACAGCTAGTCTGTCTGTCAGTCTGTGTGAGACAGCAAGTCTGTCTGTCAGTCTGTCTGAGACAGCAAGTCTGTCTGTCAGTCTGTGTGAGACAGCAAGTCTGAGACAGCAAGTCCTTCTGTCAGTCTGTGTGAGACAGCAAGTCTGTCAGTCTGTGTGAGACAGCTAGTCTGTCTGTCAGTCTGTGTGAGACAGTAAGTCTGTCTGTCATTCTGTGTGAGACAGCAAGTCTGTCTGTCAGTCTGTGTGAGACAGCAAGTCTGTCTGTCAGTCTGTGTGAGACAGCAAGTCTGAGACAGCAAGTCCTGCTGTCAGTCTGTGTGAGACAGCAAGTCTGTCTGTCAGTCTGTGTGAGACAGCTAGTCTGTCTGTCAGTCTGTGTGAGACAGCAAGTCTGTCTGTCAGTCTGTCTGAGACAGCAAGTCTGTCTCTCAGTCTATGCAAGACAACAAGTCTGTCTGTCAGTCTGTGTGAGACAGCAAGTCTGTCAGTTTGTGTGAGACAGCTAGTCTGTCAGTCTGTGTGAGACAGTAAGTCTATCATTCTGTGTGAGACAGCAAGTCTGTCATTCTGTGTGAGACAGCAAGTCTGTCAGTTTGTGTGAGACAGCAAGTCTGTCTGTCAGTCTGTGTGAGACAGCAAGTCTGTCTGTCAGTCTGTATGAGACAGCAAGTCTGTCTGTCTCTGTGAGACAGCAAGTCTGTCTGTCTGTGTGATGCAGCAAGTCTGTCTGTCAGTCTGTATGAGACAGCAAGTCTGTCTGTCTCTGTGAGACAGCAAGTCTGTCTGTCTGTGTAAGGCAGCAAGTCTGTCTGTCAGTCTGTGTGAGACAGCAAGTCTGTCTGTCAGTCTGTGTGAGACAGTAAGTCTGTCTGTCAGTCTGTGTGAGACAGCAAGTCTGTCCTTGGTCAGATCTCTGTGGTGTAGACAGCAAGTGTGTCTGTCAGTCTGTGTAAAACAGCAAGTCTGTCTGTCAGTCTGTGTGAGACAGTAAGTGTGTCTGTCAGTCTGTGTGAGACAACAAGTCTGTCTGTCAGTCTGTGTGAGACAGTAAGTGTGTCTGTCAGTCTGTGTGAGACAGTAAGTGTGTCAGTCTGTGTAAAACAGCAAGTCTGTATGAGACAGCAAGTCTGTCTGTCAGTCTGTGGGAGTCAGCAAATCTGTCTGTCTGTCAGTCTTTCTGAGACAGCAATTCTGTCTGTTTGAGACAGCAAGTCTGTCTGTCAGTCTGTGTGAGACAGCAAATCTGTCTGTCAGTCTGTGTGAGACAGCAAGTCAGTCTGTCAGTCTGTGTGAGGCAGCAAGTCTGTCTGTCAGTCTGTGAGAGACAGCAAGTCTGTCAGTCTGTATGAGACAGCAAGTCTGTCAGTCTGTGTGAGGCAGCAAGTTCTGTCTGTCAGTCTGTGTGAGAAAGCAAGTCTGTCAGTCTATATGAGACAGCAAGTCTGTCAGTCTGTATGAGACAGCAAGTCTGTTTGAGGCAACAAGTCTGTGTGTGTACATGAGACAGCAAGTCTCTCTGTGTAAGACAGAAAGTCAGTCTGTCTGTCTACTTGGGCAAGACGTGTGCCCATCCTGAATCCCAGACAGCAAAAGATCAGGGAAAGAAAACCCCGCACACACTCCTTCAGGACCTAACTCTCCTCACGTCACATGCTTTTTCTGTGGTCCATAAACAACACGTTCCCAGCCTGTGTGCTTCAGACCAAAGCTGCACGTGCTCTCCTGTCCACAATTATGTCGTGTGCAGGATTTAAATCGAGTGATCGGTCATGACCTCACAAGCGGGCCCCAGTAGCTCAGTTTGTTTGAGCGTCGGATTCACATGCTAATGGTTTATGGGTTCGAATCTCGGGGTGCGCTACATTAAAACTGGTCTTCTCACCGTCCCAGCTTAACATCTGGTGGTATCGGTATAGAATTAGATAGGTGCCACTTCCACCACTTCCCTGGGATGATTATCCCCGTCGGCCATATCACCTGGGTAGATGTTCATTTTAGAGGTTGGGGGGGGAGGGTGTTTTGGGAGGGGGTGGATGAAGGCGTGGGATGAGATGATGGCGTGTGTGTGGATAGATTTCTTGAGAACGTAAATAATCCCATGATCTTTCCTGTGTTCTTGTGTCAACAGGATCCTCACAGCAAAGGACATGGGACACTGTACCTCCATTCTTAAATTCAGTTTCAGTTTCAGTTTCAGCTTCTCAAGATGACATCCCGCGACTTGAAACGAATTCCATATACACTTCCATTCTTAAGTGTTTTTAGGACTGTCTAAACAATATCTCTCCCCCCCCCACCCTCACTCCCGCAAAGAACTGCTGTTATGAAATCAATAATCATTATTGAAATGGCGGTGGGTATCATCTGATCGTTGTCGACCCATACTCAAGTTGCAGTGCGAAATCCACCCAGGAAAGAGAACTCTGTTTAATGGATATGTGGTTTTCAGAATAATGGCCCTTCGTGGATAATGCCTGCGACTGGAAGTGCATTGTATTCTGAGTTAATGTGTCCAATTAAGGGAAAAGGTGGCTACAAACCATGCTTCAATCCTCGTTTCACTGGCCGTTCACTTGACTGTCAGTTGATTATATTTAAGGCTGACAATATAATGCTTGCTATCTATCACCCCATGCGTGGATAACTGGACCATTTACATACGAGATGAGGGGAGGTGGAGGTAGTTTCCATGATATTAAGTGAAATTCAGCCAACCAACCATTCAAGCATTGATGATAATTAAATGAATAAATATATATATATATATATACAATATATGTATAATATCTATATGATTTATACGTATATATTATATATATATATATATATTATACATGTATTACATATATATGTATAAGTTTACATACATATAGGCCTATACATCATCACTATCATCAGGTGCCTTGCCGCATGGCGTTGGCGATTATGGACATCCATCTGTCTCTATCTCTTGTTGCCTCAAGCATCTCTTTCACCCTCTTTGTCCTCAGCCACTCTGCAAGTCCGTCTAGTATCTTCTCCCTGGGTCTACCCGGTGCTCTCTTCCCCTCCAGCTTTCCCGTCGTGACCAGGTGCTCCAGTTCCCCCCTCCTCATAAAATGGCATAAAAATGTTGCCTGTCTTTTCCTAATCTTCCTTATGAATGATCTTCTTGTGTCTGCCTCCATCAAGATTGTCTCGTTTGTTTTTTTTGCTGTCCACGGAACTCTCAATATTCTTCTTAGAAACCACATCTCGGCTGCTTCAATCTTGTTTTGGTTTTGCTTTGCTTGTTGACTGTCCACGCCTCACAACCGTACAACAGTATTGGTTCTATATAACATTCAAGAACTCTCTTCCTGATGTTAATTGATAGGCATTTGTTGGTAAGAATACTTTTCATCTTCTTGAAGGTTGTTTTGGTGGGGCCGATTCTACTGGCTATTTCTGATGTGCATCTGCCGTCTGGTGAAATGATCGTTCCCAGGTATTTAAACTTATCAACCTGTCACAAAGTTGTGCTGTTTACTGTTATTTTGCATGAGGGGATTTCATGTTTTTTATTGATCACCATGACTGCAGTCTTCCTGCTGTTTAGTTCCAACCCTTTACCTTTGCTTTTTATTTCTAGTATATTCACAAGGTTTTATAGGTCCCTTTCATTTTCTGCAACCAGCACGGTATCATCTGCGTATCGAATCTTGTTTATCATTTTTCCTCTAACCTTTAATCCAGGGTCTTCTTTTACGTTTCTTATGATGTTTTCGCTGTAAAGTGAAAACAGATCTGGTGACAAAACACAACCCTGCCTGACTCCACTTTTGATGTTTTAGTAAGAGCTTATATCGTTTTCTATTCTCATTGCAGCTGTTTGTTCCCAATACATATTTCTGATTATTCGTAGATCTTTTCCATCAATACTGAATCTTTCTAGTTGATTGATCAATTCTTTATGTCTTACCCGATCGAAAGCCTTGGTATAATCAACAAAGCATAAATATAAATCCTTATTCATCTCGATTGACCTCTCTATGATAGTTCTTAGGATGTATATGGCATTAATAGTTCCTTTCCCTTCTACAAATCCGCACTGTTCATCTGCCATT
>JAPXFY010000012.1:33094245-33096745 GCA_030674185.1 Monoplex corrugatus | reverse complement strand
AATCATGATGCTATGCAGTTCCATCTAGGATTGATACTGCTTGACAGGGTTGTACTCTACGCTTACTATCATGACATATTCTATCGTCAACCAGGCCCGAGTGATACAGACATCTGCAGTGTTGGTCAGAAGATTTGAGCAACACCCTCAATGACGCATCCGCGAAGTGGATGAGACTCGACTGTGTGGTCCCAGTCTTCCCAAATGAGCCCATAGCAGGGCCAACTCTGGGTAGGAGCCGGTTAGAGCCGAAAAATCCCACAATGAATTTTGAAGGCACTGATGGGGATTCGAACCCACAACCTTCCAGTCGGTAGTCCGTTGCCTTAACCACTACACCACGGCGACTGGTCAGTCAAACACTCTTAGTATGTTTGCCCTGTGATGCTTTTCAACAGACATCACTCTACGTCTGTATCATGACTCTACGCCAGGCTTCCCGTCCGTCTGGCTGCAAACCCTGCCGGCTTCATCTTTTTCACGTCACCTCTCGGTACAAGCGTATGGAAACAGTATACTTTTCAAGTTTTGGTTGTTTCAGTGCTTTCACGTTTTTGCAGCTGCCACTGTTGACACTTTGAGAATTGTTCTAATGCTGTAACTAGGATTGTTAAAGTAAAAAGAGGAAGAAAAAGAAGTGATAGAAGAAGAAAAGATGGACAAGGGGGAGCAGGATGATGCACAGCTATCCATTTTCTTTTAGGTTTTATTTATTTATTTTTTTGGTTTCTTGAAATATATATATATATTTTTTAACTCAATGAAAGAGAAGAGGGACGAGAACGGCAGCAGTAGCAATAACAGTATGATTATCATTATTTCCATCATGATTGGAAAATACATTTAATCACACACACATCATCATCATCATCATCATCTCAACGTTACCACCACCACCGCCACCGTCGTCGTCGGGCGTCGTCGTCATCATCATCATCATATTTTATTATTATGATGATGATTATTATTATCATTATTATTATCATTATCATTATTATTATTATCATTATTTTATTATTACATGCCTAACCTGTCCCGTCCCCCTCTCAAAAGGTTACTACCAATTTAGCTTTGTCTTGTCTGTCAGTCTCTGTCTGTCTCTCTCTCCACTCTGTCTGTCTCTGCATCCGTCTGTCTGTCTGTCTCTCTGTCTCTGTCTCTGTATCTCTTTCTGTATCTCTCTCACTGTCTTTCTGTCTACATATGTCTATCTGTGGCTGTCTCGTCGACCTGTCCTCCTGAAATAAACAAGAAGAAGAAGAAGGAGGAGGAGGAGAAGAAGAAGAAGAAGAAGAAGAAGAAAAAGAAAACAACAAAACAACAACAAAGCAGCAGCAGCAACAGCAGCAAGTTCATAATTATTATCGTATGAACAATAATGACAAGAACAAAAACAAGAACAAGAACTAGAGCAACAACGACACAACAAACGACGATGACAGCAACAACACCAACAACAACGACGACGACGATGCAGGTCATCATCATGATCATCGTCATCATCATCATCATAACAAAAACAATAATTATCACGGCGCCCATAATTAAATTGCCAATTGGTTTGAGAGAAACGGGTGGGCAACGTTAATCAGAGCTCTCAGTCGCCTGATAGAATTACCACCGGAGACACGGCTATTTGGACAAGGATTTTGCCCTGTCCGTTCCGCTCTTCTCTCAAAACATCACCACCAGTTTCGATCTCTCTCTGTCTCTCTCTCTTTGTCTGCCTGCTTGTCTGTCTGTCTGTCTGTTTGTATGTTTGTCTGTCTGTGTCTCTGTCTGTCTCTCTGTCTCTGTCTGTCTGTATCTCTCTCTTTCTCTTTGTCTGTTTTTCTGTTTGACTGTTTGACTGTCTCTCTCTCTCTCTCTCTCTCTCTCTCTCTCTCTTTCTCTGTCTCATCTCTCTCTCTCTTGTCCTTACTCTCTCTGTCTCTCCTGCTCTCTCTCTCTCTCTCTCTCTTTCTCTCTTATCTCTCTCACTCTCTTTGTCTCTTCTCCCCCTGTCTCTCTTTCTCTCGCTCTCACTTCTTTCTCTTTCTCTGTCTCTGTCTATGTCTGTTTGTCCGTCTGTCTTTCTCTGTCTTTCTCTATTTTTCTGTCTGTCTCTGTGTGTGTCTCTTTTTGTCTCTCTTTCTTCCTGTCTCTCTGTTTCTGTCTGTCTGTCTCTGTCTCTCTGTGTGTCTCTTTTTCTTTCTGTCTCTCTGTCTGTGCCTCTCTCTCTGTCTGCTTCTGTCTCTGTCTCTCTGTTTCTGTCTTTCTCTGTCTCTGTCTCTCTGTCTCTGTATTCTCTACCTCTCTGTTCGTGTGTGCGTGTGTATATGTATATGTATATGTGTTATATATATATATATATATATATATATATATATATATGTATATATACATGTATACATATATATATGTGTGTGTGTGTTTTTGTATGTGTGTGTGTGTGTGTGTGTGTGTGAGTGTGTGTGTGTGTGTGTATGTGTGTGTGTGTGGTGTGTGTGTGTGTGTGTGT
>JAPXFY010000012.1:33064245-33089245 GCA_030674185.1 Monoplex corrugatus | reverse complement strand
ACCAATCAACCAACCAACTAACCAACCAACCAACCAACCAACCAACCAACCAACAACCAACCAAACAAACAAACAAACAAATAAACCAGAAAGAAATCAAAACATATTTCAATCAGCGAAATTAAAAAAAAAAAGTTTCGCAAAGATGGTACTTGAGCCTTAGCCGGGTTAGGGTTAGGCATCTATCTATTCATCGGATTCACCCACTGACACCAATGTAAATATCATTTAATTAATTAATAGCAATAGCAATAAATTCCATAGAGACGGAATACTATAACTTTACCTTGAATAAACAAAAAGCTCAAACTGAAACGGGGGGAACAAAAACTTGAGCTTGGTGTAAACACGCGGAAAGGAAGGTCCACTGGCTCTAACCTGTTCAATAGAATCAGGCTTAATCAAGTGATTTAGATTAATTTTCTACAACACATCTCCATCAAAAGCCGGACTTCCTATTTCAACAAATCAGAGGCGGTAAAGATCCTTTTACTATAGACTGACGTTTGAGACTACACCCGAGACACTCGATACCCGGCTACGGTAAAATGATACCAGAAGATGACGACACCCGCTCTATGGCAGGTGATACCCGATGAGCAGCCACCCCCCGTTCGTTAAGTCGGCATCCGGTTAGACAACTGTCAACAGTGTCAAAATTCAAAGAAATAAAAAAAAGTTCGTGTATATGTGTGTGTGTGTGTGTGTGTGTGTGTGTGTGTGTGTGTGCGTGCGTGTGTGTGTGTGTGTGTGTGTGTGTGTGTGTGCGTGCGTGCGTGCGTGTGTGTGTGTGTGTGTGTGTGGTGCGTGTGTGTGTGTTTGTTGTTTGTGGTGTGTGTGTGTGTGCGTGGTGGTGTGTGTGTGTGTGTGTGTGTGTGTGTGTGTGTGTGTGTGTTGTTCTTTGATTAATGTCTTTTCACTATGAGTGATATTAGAATGTGTGTGTGTGTGTTGTGTGTGTGCGTGCGTGAGTGAGTGTGTAAGTGTGTGTGTGTGTGCGTGCGTGCATGAGTGTGTGCGCGAGTGTGAGTGGTGAGGAGGGGTATATATGTGTGTATACATAAAAGTATGTTCGTGTGTGTGCGTGACAGACACGCATGCAGAGCGTCTATGTATTTGCCTGCTTATGGTGATATATGCGTACGTATGCACTACTGCCTATACATGTGTGTACGGACATGTATGCTGCCTGACGCGCGTCACGTGCATGCGCGCGAAAAACAACGACAACTACGACAACAACAACAACAACAACTACGACAATAACAACAACAACAACAACACGAAAAAAGAATAAGAACGCGTATTTAATACAAGACAAGATAAGACAAGACAGGCGCGTATTAAATACGTGTTCTTCTTTTTTTTTTCCCCTGTTTTTTTTTTCTGGTTTCTGTTTGCTTGAACGCGGGCAGTCACACTTGTATTAAACAACAACAACAACAACAACAACAACAACAACAACAACAACAACATCAACAACAACACACTCAGTCATCCCTCCCCTACTACACAAACCGTACCACGTGGATCTTAGTCATGTTCCAAGAAACTCTCAACTCCCTCCCCGCCCCGCGCACCCTCCCCTCTCCTCCCTTCCTCCACCCCCTCCCCACTCCCCACCCCCCAACCCGTACTCTCAGAACAAAGCTCAGGTTCCATTCACGACAGTCGAATGTTCCGAATCACAACCTCAGTCATCATCACACAACCCCCCCCCCAACCCCACCCCTTCCCCACCCCATCCCCCTCGTTCCCTTGTCCCTCGCCATAAAAGGCCAAGCAGTAATGCACGCGTCTGTAGCCACCACGACTCCGCCCTTGTGACCATCTCTACCCCCCCCCACCTCCCCTTTGCACTGCACCTCCTCCCTCCCCCCCGCCACCTTCTTCCAGCCTTCCTCCACAGATCCTGACAATACACACACAGACCAGACAGAAGCCAGCATTGTCTGTCTGTCCGTCTGTCTGTGTGTCTGTCTGCCCCTGAGTCTGTGAAGAGCAGCACCACAGCATACCGCACCAAATTTGGAAAGCGAGGAGAGAGGATTAGGATCCGAAGGTTTTTGTTTTGGTCTTTTTTTTTTTTTTTGAGGATGGGGGGGGGGGGAGGGGGCGAAGGGGGTAGGGGGTAAAGGGTGAGTGTTAAGGGAGAAGAGGGGGGTAAGTGTGGGGGTGTGGGGGTGGGGGTAGGGGATTGGGCCTGCGTGTGTTAATAATAATAATAATAATAATAATAATAATAATTACAATATTTATATAGCGCAAAATCTTGATAAAATCGTAGTTGTTGTTGTTGTGTGTTGATGCAGTCTGCAATTAGAAGAGTTATGAATTGTGTGCACAATCACTAAGCTGATGACTAAAATTGCCACAGGTTGGATGATTCAGATTTCGAGGTATTTAGAATGAAAATAACAACGATGATTAATCCGTGTTATCAGTCCCTTTCCCTCCTTTTCAGTCCCCTGGGTAGTTTGATGCCAGTGTGACTTGGGAAGTGCAATAAACGTTATTCAGACTTGTAATAATAATAATCATAATTACAATAAATTATAAGTAGAAGATGAGATGATGAGATACGAAGAAGAAAAACAAAAAAACAAGAAATAATAAAACAAGAGCAGAAGAAGAGCAGCAGAGCACAACAACAAAAAAGCAACAAGAAAAAAGAAGAAGAAAAGAAGAAGAAGAAGAAGAAGAAGAAGAAAAGAAGAAGAGAAGAAGAAGAAGAAGAATAGAAGAAGAAGAAGAAAAGAAGAAAGAAGAAGAAGAAGAAGAAAGAAGAAGAAGAAGAGAAGAAGAAGAAGAAGAAGAAGAAGAAGAAGAAGAAGAAGAAGAAAGAAGAAAGAAGAAGAAGAAGAAGAAGAAGAAGAAAGAAGAAGAAGAAGAAGAAGAAAGAAGAAGAAGAAAAAGAAAAGAAGAAGAAGAAGAAGAAGAAGAAGAAGAAGAAGAAGAAGAAAAGAAAAAGAAGAAGAAGAAAGAAGAAGAAGAAGAAGAAGAAGAAGAAGAAGAAGAAGAAGAAGAAGAAGAAGAAGAATGGCATTTGCATACGCTTAAACCGATCTCCCACAAGTGGACGTAAATTCCGACCATGTACACAGAGAAAAACAATAAATGCATTCATGCGAAAATATGATTATTCATCCATGCATACATGCATATAAATACACATTCATTCGAACGTACATGCATAGATAATAACACTCCTCCTACTACTACTACAACAATTACTACTACTACTACTACTACTACTACTAATTTTCATACACTTAAACTAAATATCCCTAAGTGCATACAATTTCTGATTATGTACACACACAAAACAGAGCATAATGAATGCATGTAATATGCAAAAGTATTTACATTCATGTATAATATTAACGCAAATACACACAATACACGGTCGCTCGCACACATATAACGGCCTGGACAACACGCACACACACACACACACACACACACACACACCACACACACACACACACACACACACACACACACAAAACACACACACACAGGTGCAAACTTGATGCATTAAAACAAAATACACCAGGAATGTAGTATGTCTGTGTGGAAAAAAGATAACACATAGTCATATTCTTTCATGCGTTCGGATGAAAAGACATATTCCTACACTATCCAAGACAGTTTCTGATATATTTGCCTCACCATCCTTAACATATGAATTTTTTGTTAGCCTATCAAAAAGTCCTATAGCAAATTATCTTTAACACGCCGTTATTTCACATGTTCAATGTTATGGTTAGCCAATTTTATTGTTTCAATCGTTAATTATAACGTCTTGTGATTTTGTTCCTTCTCGTCTTCGACACAGTTGTTTTCTGGTTCATTTCTTTTTCCTGAAGATTAACCATTTCCAAGTATACTCTTCACTCCTCATGAATTTTTTTTGTCCTAAAAATCACTTAAGTGAATAGACATAATAAATGAAAGACCACCACACACACACACACACACACACACACACACACCACACACAACACACACACACACACACACACACACACACACAACCACACACCACACACACCACACATTCGCAAGCGCACACACGCACACACACACACATACACACAAACTCGCAAGCGCCCGCACACACACACACATACACACACACACAAACTCACACACACACACATAAACTCGCAAGCGCACACACACACACACACACAACACACACACACACACACACACACACACACATACACATACACACACAAACACAGACAACACACAAACATATATAGACACATACACAAACACAACACACATACACATACACACACACACAAACATAGACACACAAACAATTAGACACATACACAAACACACTTCTAATGTCATTCAGAGTGAAAAGATGTTAAATCAAAGAAGGAACACACACCTGTGACATTAACCCTGTTCTCACCCCCCCCCCTCCTCTCTCTGTCTCTCCCTCTCTTTGTCTCTGGCTCTCTTTGTCTGTCTCTGTCTCTGTCCCTCTCTCTCTGTCCCTCTCTCTCTCTCTGGCTCTGTGTGTCTGTCTCTTTCTGTCTCATGTCTGTCTCTGTCTCTGTCATTGTCTCTCCTCTCTCTCTCTCTCTCTCCCTGTCCCCTCCTCCTCCTTCTCCTTTTTCTTCTTCTTCTTCTCTCTCTCTTCTTTCTCTTTTTTCTCTCTCAATCTCTGTCTGAACCTGTGTCTGTCTGAATCTGTGTCTCTCCGTATGTCTGTCCCTGTCTCTGTCTCTCTGTCTCTGTCTCTCCGTCCTCTCTCTCTCTCTCATTCTTGTTCTTTTCGTTTTTGTTGTTCTTCTTCTCCCTCTCTCTCTCCTTTTCTCTCTCTCTCCCTTCTCTCTCTCTCTCTCCTTTTGTCTGAATCTGTGTCTGTTTCTGTCTCTGTCTGCCTGTCTCTGTCTCTGTTCTGTCTGTCTGTCAGTCTGTCTGTTCGTCTGTCTGTCTGTCTGTCTGTCTCCCTCTTTCTCTCTCTGTCTTATAAATCAAGGCAGATGCAATGAGACCAAGGCCATGCCAACGGTTCTGGTTAGACTTCTACAGTTCAAATTACTTGTCGAATCCTCTGTTGGCGGAATGGTTGATTTTCAAGGACAGTACCCAAAGATACAGTGAATGGCTTTTCCAGGTAATAGATGCAGAAACTAAGCCGATTAAACATCGATTAAAACTTGAATAAATTCCTCCATGAACACATTCACGAACAAGCTGATGAAACATTCACATATCTCTGGTTCTGTGACCCAGAGAAAACAGATCGTGGCCATCGAAGGTTCATTAGCCATCATCTAATTTCAGAGTCAATATTCTCGTAGGGGAGGGACGGAGGAGTGGTGGAATGCAGTATAAGACGGCGTTTTTCGTCTTTGTCTCTGGGGTGCGGCAGCAAGAAAGTCAGGTATACTGAGGACGATCCACGCAAAATTCCCATTGTTTTCCAACTCAGCGCCATGTTTGGGAAACTGTTTCCTGTTCTTTGTGTGTGTGGTGTGTGTGTGTGTGTGTGTGTGTGTGTGTGTGTGTGTGTGTGTGTGTGTGTGTGTGTGTGTATGTGTGTGTGTGTGTGTGTGTGTGTGTGTGTGTGTGTGTGCGCGTGTGTGTTTGTGTGTACGCGCTAAATGCTGTGCACTTATTCTTCGTTGACTTTTGTACATTACGCTTGACAAAGGCCAGTTTGCCGAAAGTTTACGCTTGTCTTGAATTGTCGTATCAAATACGCGTTCTGATTCTATGTTTTGAATTTTTCTGTTTTTGTTGTTGTTTTGTTTTGTTTGACTTGTGTGTGTATGTGTGTGTTGTGTGTGTGTGTGGTGTGTGTGTGTGTGTGTGTGTGTGTGTGTGTGTGTGTGTGTGTGTGTGTGTGTGTGTGTGTGTGTGTGTGTGTGTACGTGTGTCTGTGTGTGTGTGTCTGTGTGTATGTGTATTTCATTTTTTGAGAACTGATTCCCTTTTTCCTCTTTCGATCTTTGGCGACGACCTCATTCCAGAGTAGTATCCTGAAGGATAATCTTGAACAGTGCGTCGTAGCAGGAAAAGTGGTATGACCAAACCAAGAAGGCTAACGCCTTTTTATTGTTGCCTTAAAAATTCCTGTGGACACATACATACTCTGTTTGGAAAAAAAAATCAAACTACTTTATATCACGTCCATCGATATTGAGAGATCACGAAAATGCGCGTTGGGGAGGTACACGTTCTGATTTTACTCATCCTGGCTGCAGCCTAGTGCTTTTAGCCCCACACCTCCTCGTTCCACTTTTCACCTCTTGTCTCCGACGAGCACTGTCATTGACATACTCCGCCTACTGGCTAACATTGTGACCTTGTGTGTCGTTTGCATACGTCCTTGAAGCGAAGATGCGGGCGGGCGCCCGTTTGATGTGGGGGCATCACAGACATCCTATAAAGATGTCTGTGGAGGCATATGCGAGCTCGACGTAGAGAAGGTCTTGATTTGTAAAGCGTATGTAAAACGGAAGTTATTTTCATAACTGACGAGGTCTGAGACCTGTGACAAGGGCTGTTCATAAACGGTAGGGATATTCTTTATGATTACTATCAGCCATGCTTAAGGTTACAGTAGTAAAAAATATGTAACGGTGTCACAAAAGAGCACATTGTTGGTTTACACGCTCTTTACTTCTATAACATTTGGAGCAAGGAAAAGGTATTTATCTTGACAAAGAAACAAACAAACAAACAAACAAACAAACAAATCCTGTGCTGTCCTCACAGCCTGTCTGTCTCCATATTTCTTTGCCAGTTCTTTGTTTTTGTTTTTGTTTGTTTTTTGACCGCTTTTCTTCCTCATTCCTTCACTAAGAGGGAAAAGGTAAGGAGTTTCCTGCAGGGATTGTTTTGTGGTATTTGATCGTGGTTTCCAGAAGACAAGCCCGATCCAACCCACTTTAATTTTCATATTTCAATTTCTGTGGGTAGCTGGTACCTTCTGTCCCATAGATCAACATTGCCGATGGTGTCTTGGACAGCAGACGCGTACAAATTTTCAAAGATAGCTGTTTGTAGACATGGAAGAGCTGAGTTCCATAAAATTGATAAATTCCTAGTTTGAAACAAACTATTTTTCCCAGAGCATTGACTATAGTTTCAGTTTCAGTTTTATCCTTGGTCAGGAAGGCAACACAGCACACGGATGACTGATAAACATTTATTCATTATCAAAACGGGTTTTCTATTTCATTCATTTATTCATTGTTAAAACGGCTCCTCTGTATGAAGCCGGGCTACTTGCATCATCATAGTGCAGTGAAACCCATTTTGTTCGTACTTATTCAATACCTATTCAAATGGAGTTTTTCTATACAGTTTTGGCAGGAACAATGCCTTCGTTGCTGTTGATTCTTTTACCTGTGTTAAATATATACTGCACACGAGACCTCATCGTAGATTATTACCCAAAGACCTAGTATTACCCAAAAGACGTAGGTATTATCCAAAAGACCGAGGGTATTACACAAAAGACCTGCAGTGTCCCACCAGACCTGGGTATTATCCAAAAGACATAAGGCATTACCCAAATGACCTAAAGTATTACCCAAAAGACCTAGAGTACTATCTAAAAGACATGGGGTATTATCCAAAAGACCTAGGGTATTACCCAAAGACCTAGGGTGTTACTCAAGAAGTCCTAGGGTATTACCCAAAAGACTTAGAATATTATCCAAAAGACCAAGGGTATTACCCAAAAGGCCTAAGTATTACCCAAAAGACCAAGGGTATTACACAAAAGACCTAGGGTATTACCCAAACGACCAAGGGTATTACACAAAAGACCTACAGTATTATCCAAAAGACCTAGCGTTTTACCCAAAAAGGCCTAGGGTATTATCCAAAAGACCTGCGAAGTTACCAACAAGACATAGAATATTACCCAAAAGACCTAGGGTATTACCCAAAGGACCTAGGGTATTACCCAAAAGACCTAGGGTATTACATAAAAGACCTAGGGTATTACCCAAACGACCTACAGTATTATCCAAAAGACCTAGCGTTTTACCCAAAAATGCCTAGGGTATAATCTAAAAGACCCAGGGCATTACCCAAAAGACCAAGAGTATTACCCAAAAGACCTAGGTATGACCCAAAAGACCTAGGACATTACCGAAAAGGCCTACGGTATTACCTCAATGACCTAGGAATTACCCAAAGATTAGTTATTATCTAAAAGACTGAAGGTATTTACCAGAAGACTTAGGGCATTACTCAAAAGACCTGTAATATTACCCCAAAGACCTAAAGCATAACCTCAAAGACCTAGCGTATTACCCAAAAAAGACCAGGGTATTACCCAGAAGACCTAGGGTATTACCCAAAAGACTAGCGCCCAGCCCACCACAGAATGTCTAATGGAAGAGGGCAGAAGAAGTAAAGAAAAATGTTTGTCCCCAAGGAGGGAATGAACATGGAAAGTGACAGCGTCAAAGAATCACCCGGGGTGACAGAGGCAAGAAGAGATGGCCGGGTGAACGGGGTGTGGAGAGAAGTGGTACGGGTGAGAGTAGTGGTTGGGGCGAGGCAGGGTGAGGGGTGGGGATGGGGATGGGGGTGGGGGGGGGGGTGAAGGAGCGTGCAAACTGCAGGCAGTCTCAACAGGGGAGGCAAACCCGCAGAGACTGATTCATCACCATCACTACTACCACTACTCGTCAGAAACTAAAAAACAAAGCCAGCCTTGGACATGCGGGGTGACATTTTTACACAGTGTGTCCCAGGCAGATTTATCCCTGGAAGATTTCGCGTTTGCTTTGTAGTGCGCATGTTGTGACATACACTCATTAAAGGTTAAAAAAAAAGTATACGTACTGCACATCATGCATGATATTACTGCTGTCGCTACTGCTAATGTAAATTTATAAGACCTATTATTGTTGTTTGTGTTGTTGTTGTTGTCGTCGTCGTCGTCATCATCACATCATCTCATCATCATTAGTTACTAGTACTACTACTGCTGCTGCTGCTACTACTGCTGCACTGCTGCTGCATATTTAAAAAAAAAGAGCAGCACCGAAGAAACAGACGAAAACGAAAGAAACAGCATAAAATATAAGACACGTTTTTAAGACAATTGCACGAGGCACGAGCGAACAGCCGTTAGAATACGACTTTAGTTAAGTTTGCCTTAGGATAGGCATACGTAGAAAAGACGAACTTTGCACATGCACAGTCAGATGGTAAGCAAGCCAATACTAACTGATTGCCTCCCTTTCAGAAGTTAACAAGAAATACCACGAGAGTGTGGATGGGACCCACAGCGCCAGTACCTCACCACACTCTGGACAATCACCACTCAAGCTCCCAACGCCACTCGATAGTTATTTCATCAAGCAACAACAACAACAACAACAACACAAAAGGGGGGGAAAATCCATGCGCTGCATGACCCATTCGGACCCAGTCATCAGTTACCTTGTTTACAAACCGAATGGCAAGGTGGGGAGATGTCAACCCCCGGAACATAGCCACACAACGCCACCAACCAGGCCCAGCCCAGCCTCCGGACCAAGAGAGAATTGAAGACCGTTCTTACGGATACATACACGTACACTTAAAGCACCCTCAGATTCACTGTGCGACCCGCCCATGACCAACCGCCCCCCCCCCCCCCCCCCCCCAAAAAAAAGCAAATAAAAAAAAAAAGGAAAAAAAGAGAAATAGCATTAATCGTAACATAATATCATACACACGTATGAACAGGCTCGAGAGAAAAAATACTCACGGAATTATATTTTATGAAAGGGGAGCCTCTTAATGAGCGTCACCGCTTCCTAAAATAAAAAAAAATAAATAAAAAAAAAAAAAGCGTACGCCTGCTAGCCGCCGCCAAGTCATCCAAGCATTGTCACCATCACCATCGCCGTCGCCGACAGCGTCATTCCTGTGGACAAAGGCACTGGCCTGTGTGAATCACTGCCCGTGCAATCTGTCACCCGTACCTCCCATTGTGCAGCCTGACTCTTCTTCACCCGGGGTCCCTCTTACCCTGCTGTGCTCTATGGGAGAAGAGAGAGAGAGAGAGAGAGAGAGAGAGAGAGAGAGAGAGAGAGAGAGAGAGAGAGAGAGGAAAGAGAGAGAGAGAGAGAGTGTGTGTGTGTGTGTTTGCGTGTTTGTGTTTCTGAGTGCACACGTGCGCGCGATTGTGCGCGTGTGTGTATTTCTGAGCGCGCGCTTGTGTGTGTGTGTGTGTGTGTGTTGTCGTGTGTGTGTGTGTGTGTGTGTGTGTGTGTGTGTGTGTGTGTGGTGTGTGTGTGTGTGTGTGTTTCTGTGCTCTATGGGAGAGAGAGAGAGAGACAGAGAGAGAGAGAGAGAAAGAGAGAAAGAGAGAGAAAGAGACAGAGACAGAGAGACATAGACAGACAGACAGACACACACAACACACACACACACACACACACACACACACACACACCACACACACACACACACACACACACCACACACACACACACACACGATGGACATACAGACAGACAGTCAGAGAGATAGACAGAGACAGAGAGAGAGACAGAGAGACAGAGACAGAGACAGAGAGAGAAAGAGAGAGAGAAAGACAGAGAGACAGAGAGAGAGACAGAGAGAGAGTGCGTCATCCATTCCCGTCTGCCACGTAGGCAGTACACGTGCGCACATTGGGAATGATGTCATTTGTTTTTGTTAAAAAATAAATGGTGCTGTGGGGTTGCATTAAGCATGCGTCTGTTACTTCAAGTGCCCATAATTTTAATTGTTCAGGCAATGTTCTGGCTTTAACAACCTTTATGAACAATCAGTATTCATGAGCAGAATTCTGTCACAATGATCAAGTGTGAATGGATATATGTCTAGCCTAATGACATTGCTTGGCCTAGACACAAAAGAAATGTGGGCACAATTTTGTTTGATAGGGTTTATTCAAATATTCGGTGAAACGTGTCAGTTTAAGTTTACTCAAGTGCGTGTCACTGCATGTGAATGATTGCACATGCGTTGAAATACATATTGCTGTATCGTGGGGAAACAGACGGTAATATTGCAGATGAAATAATTAAAAACAAAACAAACCAACAACAACAACAGCAACAATCATTGAAAAACATACACAGACACAGACACAGATACACACATATACACAGACACACAGACACACACGCACGCGCATACACACACGCACCACACACGCACACACACACACACACACACACACACACACACACACACACACACAATCAGCCACTGAGCCTCACCACTCAACCAGTTCACTGGTTTACCAAATCAATTCAACATATGTTTATTCTCAGATTGACTAATATTGTACTGACACTGGTTTACCAACGAATCAGTCAAAGCAGCCTGATCAACCACTTAACTGACAAACTAGCTGACCAACTGACCAATCAACCACAAACCATCCAGCCAAGAGACAAGACAAATACAATGAAGAATAGATGTTCTTCAAATTTTCAACAACAACAAAATCTTGACACCTGAACAACTCACACAACATAATTATGCGCACACAGTCAGACGCCCGCCTGCACAAACAAGCAGACAGACAGACTGACACATTGATGCATACGTGTGTGAGCTTGAGCACAAAATCGGCCCACACAGTTTACAAAAAAAAATTATGTGATATTGAGTGGATCGATGTTGAATTCAATCAAATTTTACTAGACAGTGCACAGGACTCACAAAAAAGGCAAACCTAATGTATGCTTCATTTTGATTTTCCTGGGATCCCATTTTTCTTTATTTGTGTCAAATTTAGGCCACTAATTTCTCACTGTCATTTGCATCCTCCCTACAGTACGGGTGATTGCAATCGCACCCATGGTTCATCTCAATACAAGCAGCGGAGATGATTTTGACATTTTCTCGCAGGTCTCAAGGCTAGGAAGCAGAAAGAAAAATGAAATAAATGTCAAGGCAATGAAAACAGATGATGCCTCACGTTACAAAGAACACTGTGACAGGCGCGGTTCAGGGACGGCGAACAGCACGTGCACTTGGCCTGGTTGACCCACGTGGCACCAACGTTCATTGCACGCCTGAATGACTTTTCCTGTTTTGATAATATCATTGACTGGTGCTTGGGATGCATGTGAGGAAAAAAGGTGAAATTGTATTCTCTAAAAAACAAAAAAAAACAAAAACAAACAAAACGCACATGCACCATCTTCAGCTCGAACACAGGTTATAACAACTACCACAAAAATAGCACAACATAGGTTATAACAACCACAAAAATACAACAACATAGGTTATAACAACCACCACAAAAATACAACAACATAGGTTATAACAACCACCACAAAAATAGCACAACATAGGTTATAACAACCACCATAAAAATAGCACAACATAGGTTATAACAACAACCACAAAAACAGCACAACATAGGTTATAACAACCCACATCACAAAAATAGCACAACATAGGTTATAACAACCACCACACAAAAATAGCACAACATGGTTATAACAACCACCACACAAAAATAGCACAACATAGGTTATAACAACCACCACACAAAAATAGCACAACATAGGTTATAACAACCACCACAAAAATACAACAACATAGGTTATAACAACCACACAAAAATAACACAACATAGGTTATAACAACAACCAAAAAATAGCACAACATAGGTTATAACAACAACCACAAAAACAGCACAACATAGGTTATAACAACCACCACAAAAGTAGCACAACATGGGTTATAACAACCACCTCACAAAATAGCACAACATAGGTTATAACAACCACCACACAAAAATAGCACAACATAGGTTATAAAACCATCACAAAAATACACAACATAGGTTATAACAACCACCACAAAAAATAGCACAACATGGTTATAACAACCACACAAAAATAGCACAACATAGGTTATAACAACCACCACAAAAATAGCACAACATAGGTTATAACAACCACCACACAAAAATAGCACAACATAGTTATAACAACACCTCACAAAAATAGCACAACATAGGTTATAACAACCACCACACAAAAATAGCACAACATAGGTTATAACAACCACACAAAATAGCACAACATAGGTTATAACAACCACCACACAAAAATAGCACAACATAGGTTATAACAACCACCACCAAAATAGCACAACATAGGTATAACAACACCACACAAAATAGCACAACATAGTTATAACAACCACCACACAAAAATAGCACAACATAGGTTATAACAACCACCACAATTATACCACAACATAAGTTATAACAACCACCACAAAAATAGAACAACATAAGTTATAACAACCACCACAAAAATAGCACAACATAAGTTATAACAACCACCACACAAAAATAGCACAACATAGGTTATAACAACCACCTCACACAAATAGCACAACATAGGTTATAACAACCACACAAAATAGCACAACATAGGTTATAACAACCACCACACAAAAATAGCACAACATAGGTTATAACAACCACCACACAAAAATAGCACAATATAGGTTATAACAACCACCACAATTATACCACAACATAAGTTATAACAACCACCACAAAAATAGAACAACATAAGTTATAACAACCACCACAAAAATAGCACAACATAGGCTATAACAACCACCACAAAAATAGCACAACATAAGTTATAACAACCACCACAAAAATAGAACAACACAGGTTATAACAACCACCACAAAAATAGCACAAATAGGTTATAACAACCACCACACAAAAATACCACAACACAACATAGGTTATAACAACCACCACAAAAATAGCACAACATAGGTTATAACAACCTCCACTAAAAGAGCACTACATCTACTATTGCTACTGCTGCTATTATTGTTATCATTATTATTATGATGACTTCTTCTGCTGCTCTACTTCTATAAAGCAGCTAGCACGACCATATTAACAGGTCAGTAACTGTACGAACACACACACACACACACACACACACACACACACACACACACACACACACACACACACACACACACACAACACACACACACACACAAAGAAGAAGAAGAAAAAACAGCCTGAATTTGCCACGTCTTTCCAATGTCCCAGACTGTGCATGTGCCATATTGGGCTCATCGCTCATACTGATTTTGCTGATAAAAGACTAGTTAATAATTAACGTCATCAAACCTGATGACAAACCCATAGCGAATACGTCTTTTACTGTTGCTGGTGCTGGTGCTACTGCTACTGCTACTGCTGGGAGCTGATAACATAAGAAGAAATAGAACTTTGCTTAAAATGTGTGTGCTGACCACCAATCCATCCCGCGTACCCAGCATTAAACAGCGAGAAAAATACAACAGATAATTTTGTAATCATTTGGAAAACCAGGGTGCTGAAATCATCTGTCTCCGTGTCTGTCTGTCCGTCTCTCTCTGTCTGGCTGTCTCTGTCTATGTCTGTCTGTCTATCTCTTTCTCTCCCTCTCTTTCTGTCTGTCTGTCTGTCTCTCTCTCTCTCAAAAAACAAACAAAAACAAAACAAAAAGCACAGTGCTGGCTGTTTGACAGTTCAATTCAATCAACTTTTCTTTCTTACACCAAACAGGACACAGCTCCAAAGAAAAATGAAGCCTAATGCATCCTTCGTTTTGATTTGCCTCAACTCCCATTTTTCTTTATTTGTGTCAGATTTGTCCTGCTATCTCCTAACTGTCATTTTCATCCTCCCTTTGCCATCAGTAAACGTGATAGCATTGATGGTTCGTCTCGACAAAGGCAATGGAGGTAATTTTGTCATTTTCTCACGGGTCTCAAGACAGGGCAGCAGAGGGGGGAAAATGAAATAACTGTCAAGGCAATGGAAACAGATGATGCCTCATATTACAAAGAACACAGTGACAGACATGGTTCAGGAATGTCGAGCAGCACGTGCACTTGGCCTTGTTGACCCAGTGCATGTGAGCGTCCCCATGCGCGTCTGAATGACTCTTTTGGTTTTGATTATATTCTTGACTGGTATTTGTGTGAGGATGGGTTACACTGTGTCACTGCTGAGAAAAAAACAAAGACATGTATGGACACATATGGACATATTATTATTTTGAAAATGGGCCATTAGAACCATCACAACTATTATTACAGCAGCTGCTATTGCTACTGTTGCTGCTACTGACTTGCATTTAAAGATAAAAGCTGAAACTTTGGTTCTCTTTTAGAAAACCGCACGCATTCACCATAGTAAGTTTGAAAGCTGTTTTAACAACTACTACAAAAATAGTACTTTTACTGCTATGACTGCTGGAAATATTGCACCACTATTGTTACCATGATTCTTATCAATATTGTTGCTGCTCTTACTGTTTCTTTTTTTTATTACTTCTTTTAAGCACTTGGTGAAACTGTATTAGCAAGCCTGAGACTGCAGGACCACAGCAGTAAAAGCTTGAATTGCCATGTCTTCACACTGTCCAGGATTGCACACTTGCAGTATTGGACTCAGCACTCACATGAATCTTGTTGATAAAGACTGGTCAACAACTGACATCACTGAACCTGATATTAACCAACAAAGACATACTACTTTCATTGTTACTGCTGTTGCTGCTTCTGCCACTCTATATTCAACAAACGTCTGGTAAGGAAGGAGAAATTGTATTGTACTTAAAAGTACACACCTACCATCCATCCACCCTTTACGCACCCATCAAGTGAAGACAACAATATGGGAACTCTCTCTGTCTCTCTCTCTCTTTCTCTCTCTCTGTCCCTGTCTCTCTTTCTCTCTATCTCTGCTCTCTCTCTCTCTTTCTGTCTCTCTCTCTCTCTCTCTCACACACACACACACACACACACACACACACACACACACACACACACACACACACACACACGAACACATACACTTTGTCCGTCTGTTTTTTTCTCTAGCTCTGTCTCTCTCTCTCTCCGTCTCTGTCTCTCTCTGTGTCCCTGTGTCTCTGTGTCTATGTCTTTGTATATCTGCCTCTCTCTGTGTTTGTCTGTCTGTCTGGTTGTCTGTCTGTTTGTCTGTCTGTCTGTCTCTATCTCTCTCTCTGGAAATCTGTCTCTCTGTCTCTGTCTCTCTCTCTCTCTTAAAAATTGCACAAGGTATGTAGTGGCTGTGTGACAGTTCTATTCCATCAACTTTTTCCAATATCAGAGAGGACACAACTCAAAAACAAAAAAAGAAAAAGAAAAAAAAAGAAAAAAGTAAAAAGAAAGAAAGAAAGAAAGAAAGAAACCTAATGCATCTTTTATTTTTCATTATCCTGTAGTCCCATTTTTCTTTATTCGCATCAGATTTGTGCTGCTAATTCCTCACTGCCAATTTCATCCTCCCTGTATTACGAGCAATTTGCACCAGGGCCGATGGTTCACTTTGACAAAGGCAATGGAAGTAATTCTGACATTTTCTCGCAGGTCTCAAGACAGGGTGGTAGAGGGGGAAAATGAAATAACTGTCAGGGCAATGAAAACAGATGATACCTCATGTTACAAAGAACACAGCGACAGACACGGTTCAGGAATGTCGAACAGCACGTGCGCCGCGCAGGCCTGGTTGACCCACGGGCCACCAGCGTCCCCTGCACGCCCGAATGACTCTCCTGGTTTTGATTATATTCTTGACTGGTGCTTGGATGAGGATTGGTGAGATTGTGTCCTTATTAAGAAAAAACACACGCACGTGGACAGACGTGGATTCCAGCAATTTGACCACCGTTGGAAAATAAGTCACCATAACACAAGAACAAAGAGAACAATAATCCTAGGAAAAAAACAACAACAAATGTTCGTCCTACCGTTGTCACTGCTCTTGACACCACCACCAAGGCTTGATCCAGCCTTTATCTCACTTCGATGTTTAAGTCATCATCATCATCAGGTGCCCTGCCACATGGCGTTGGCGACCATGGACTTCCAACCATCTCTATCTCTTGTTGCCCCTAGCATTCTCTCCCCGGATTGACCCGGTGCTCTCCCTCCCTCCAGCCTTCCCGTCGTGACCAGGTGCTCCAAACCCCCCTTCCTCATAAAATGGCCTATAAACGCTGCCTGTCTTCTCCCAATCTTCCCTATGAGTGATCCACCTGTGTCTGCCTATATCAAGACTGTCTCGTTTGTTTTCTTTGCTGTCCATGGATAAACCACATCTCGGCTGCCTCAATCTTGCTCTGGCTTTGCTTCCTGACTGTTCACGCCTCGCATCCGAACAACAGTACTGGTTCTATATAACATTCAAGGACTCTCTTTCTGATGTTAATTGATAGGCATTTGTTGGTAAAAATGCTTGTCATCTTCTTGAATGCTGTTTTGGCTTGGCCGATTCTGCCAGCTATTTCCGATGTGCAATGTTTAAGTCAGTGGTCAATATCTTCAGTGTGACACTGTGTTAGTTTTTGGCGCTTTATTTGCTGGATTAAAAGATCACCTCTGAAGATTTCTTCACAAATTCCTGTCATCTGTCTTTTCTCTATGTTACTCCTGAGTGTTGATGCCTTTCCCTTTTTTTGGTATTGTCGTTCTGTCTTTTCCTTTGCCTAACACTTCTGTCATGTCTTGTCAGGGTGATTTTTTTCTCAGCCAGTTGATCTTGAAAGGTGGTCATATTATCTCGAGTTCTTTTTCTTGAAGGTATTGAAAAAAGTACCTATAAAGGCTCATGGCATTTTGTCTTTCAGGTGTCTTTATCCAACCCTTTCGTTTAATTAGTGGGGTATAGGAATAGGAGGAGGGACACATCATCACATAAGAAGCACTGATATATCAATGTTTCCTGTGTACATGTGTATATACAACTATACCTGCAATGTAAGGAATTTTGAACTGGTATTTCATCAAAGTTAGGTCACATGACCATTCTAAAGTATTCTCAAATTTAGAATCTGTTCTTCCAAATCTGAAAAACAAACATTTCATTGCTGTTTTTCAATCTTTTTAAAGACCTGGATTTTACTGCTGGATAAACACAATTATTTCATGGTTGTTTCTTGACATTTTCTGAAGATCTGGTTTTCATTATTGTACAAATTATGCTTTGTTGCGGAAGCACCAAGAGAAAAGTTATCTAGGATCCAGAATCAACTCAGTGTAGATTGACTGATATGATTAAATAGGATTGGATGACTGGCTCCTTCTACCGCACACACATACACACACGCGCGCGCGCGCACGCACACACACACACACACACACACACACACACACACATACACACACACATACAACCACCACCACCATCACCTACACACCACCTACACACCAATACAACCATTACCGCTAATGGTCCTAGTGTCCATCTGCGTTACTGTGGATTGTCTCTGTAAAGTGTCATAACTAACAAGGACAACTGACTGTGAAACAAGAAAAATTGCACAGCCCATTGAATACTGGTTGATGTTTTCTGTTACTGTCAGTATGGGACATCGTTGATAAAATGATCTTGTTTTTGCCATTTCTGTTTCAGTTCTCTCCAGAAAATGTTTCTGTGCTTGGGATAAATTTCATTTCCACCAACACTGTAGATGTTGTTTTATGGGAAAAAGATAAAAATTTTTTATCTCGACATAAGACAAAAGCCTGCACGTAAATCCCCTCCATCTCACCTGTAATACCTAGAGAAATGTGTTACCGCATGCCGTTGCCGTCCTCATCAAACAAAGCAAATTACAATAAAAAATGCGATGAAGATGGAAAAGGTATATCGTGTCCTTTGACGCGAATAGACAACATTGACACTGCATACAACCACAATACAAAACCCTTGACGCGAATAGACAACATTGACACTGCATACAACCATAATACAAAACCCTTGACGCGAATAGACAACATTGACACTGCATACAACCATAATACAAAACCCTTGACGCGAATAGACAACATTGACACTGCATACAACCACAATACCAAAGTCTATTAACAACACATTCTTCCCCACCACTTTCCACAAAAAGTTCATAGTCTCCATCACTTCATTACTATTGCTTCTACGAGTAGTTAAAACAGTTAATAAAAAGTTTGTAAAGGTGTCACTGTGACTCAATAAGAAAGATTTGGAAAGGTGTCATTCATCATCGTCATCATCAGGTGCCCTGCCGCATGGCGTTGGCGATCATGGACTTCCATCTGCCTCTATCTCTTGTTGCCCCTAGCATCTTCCCCACCCTCCTCGTCCCCAGCCACTCTGCTAGTCCGTCCAGCATTTTCTCCCTGGGTCTACCCGGTGCTCTCCTTCCCTCCAGCTTTCCCGTTGTGACCAGGTGCTCCAAATCCCCCTTCCTCATAAAATAGCCTATAAATGTTGCCTGCCTTTTCCTAATCTTCCTTATGAACAGAAACATGGACAGAAACAAAAAGGTGTCATTGTGAAGACAAAAATTAATCTGCTTGGGCTTTGTTTTACTGGGATGGTCAGTATAGCTGGTCCCCTTTATCCCGGCTGCTGATTTAGAAACACACAAACACGTCAACACCCACACCTGACACACACTCTGCACCATCACCACTATGGTCCAAGCGTCCATCCACTACCTGTGTAGAGCATCACAATTGGGGAATTACAATTGAATGTGAGACAGGAGTAAGTCCCATAGGCCATAAATCACAGGTAATTGCCGGTAGCCAGCTTCAATCTGATTCACTACCCCTTCTCTCAAACAGCTGTGCAACGCTCACCATGTGACTCGAATGTATCGGCTGCACATCTATCTATATTTGCCTGTTCGTTATACCGCTCCCGGCTTGTTGGGTATGTCAGTGTCAAATGAATGTACCTCTATTGCAGTTGTTGTTGCTGCTGCTAACCGTTGCTGCTGTTGCCTCCACTGCCACTGTCACTATACCACCACCACCACCATCACTACTACTACTACTACAACAACTACTACTACTAGTACTCTTACCAGTACTACTGCTACCACTACTACTGCTGCTACTACTACTGTTGCTGCTGCTCCTCCTTCCCCTCCTACTACTACTACTACTGCTGCTGCTACTACTACTACTAATACTACTACTACTACTACCACTTTTTTCTCTTCTTCTTCTCCTTGTAGGTGCCCTCCCTGTGATCCAGGGGTCGGCGTGTCACGATTCTCCCACATGTCCTGTCCTGTATTCGGTGGACACATTCAGCCAGACTTTTTCCTGTCCGGTCTTTGACATCATCTGTCCATGTTCGTCTTGGGCGACCTCTTGCTGTCTTGCCTTCCACTCTTCCAGGGAGAACGGATTTAGAGAGAGAAAGAGAGAGAGGGGGAGATAGAGAGAGAGAGAGAGAAAGAGAGAGAGAGAAAGAAAGAGAGAGAAAGAGAGAGAGAGAGAGAGAGAGAGAGAGAGAGAGAGAGAGAGAGAGAGAGAGAGAGAGAGAGAGAAAACAGTCATGCCGTATTGCATGTCCAAAATAAGTCAGTTTTGTTGATTTCACTTTTAGTAGTAATTCTCTGTGGACTTTTAACTTTTCTAATACAGCTTTGCTTGTTATTCTGTCTTTCCAATTACCTATCGACCACACATTCAACTCCCAACATAGTTCCACTAAAGATGTCTGCGCCAGATCTGCAACATGCTACATCACATGGCATGATTGAGAGTCAAATCGTCAAAACATGGTAGTTGGTAAGACTTCTACTACAACTACTACTGCTGATGCTGCTGCCGCTAATGCTGCTGCTGCTGGCTACGCTGGTACTACCACCACAATTACTACAGCAGGAGATATAACATCGTTCTTAGAGCACTGAATAAACCCAGTTCTGCCTTTAGGAAGCTGACCAAGAGGTTGTAGCAAGACCAAGGTATCAATCTCATCACAAACTGATCCCCCTGCTGCACTGCTATGAAACCTGATTATCTATCGACTACACATTCCACTCCTAGAGTTGTTCCACCAAAGATATCCGCGCAAGTTCCGCAACATTACATGACATTATCGAGAGTCCCATCTTCAAGTTCTGAAGAAGTGTGGTCTTACCAAACTTGGGTGTCTACTCACTAAGTGCCAGTTTTATCGGACATAACACGTCGTTTATATGGAAGACAACAGCTCCCCAAAGGATGCTCATGTACAGAGAGCTTAACGAGGACATCGTGATCGTAGAAGATCACTAAAATGATACAAGATAACTCTAAAAGCCAACCTCATCAGTTAAGACATTAACACTTCCATTTGGGAAGACATAACCCGTAAGAAACTATGCTGGTGACAGCAGAGCACGCAAGGCACAATCACTCTGGAAAACGCCACAAACAACTGCTGTTCAGCAGAAGAGGAGTTGGCAGAAGCATAACCCAAGTTGCAGGGCTGTTTCTCATGCAGCGCCGACGGAAGAAAGTGAACGTCCAGATTTGTTTTTCTTGCCCACACGGAGACCCACACTGGACCAGTATGCCTACTCATCTATCAGATCAGTGGGAAGGTCCATCATCATTAGGCCACTCAGTCTTGAAATTTGGAACTTGGAGTTTGTTCGAAAGAAATTTATCGGGATCGGACAATTCCATACGGGCTCCACCCAAATCTGTCAGATAAACACCCCAAATCTGCCAACAGTTATCTGGCAAACTCGCTGAGCCTGCGCAAACCCTGGTAAATTATTGAAATGGGGAGGCGCAGGAAGGGAGAGAGGACCTATGAAATATTAAGCTGACATCACCAGATTGATAGAAACTTTAGGATAGGCAGCGAACTCAGAACAGATTTTATGTTGCAGACAGGAACTAAAATCGAGATATCGGATTTTGAGTCCACAGCTGTATCAAAGAATTAACCAACCTGTCGGTCTTTGAAGCCAAGGTTAAGCACCAGAAAGTGTGGACTGATGAATACATGGCTAGCTAAACTTGTGATCAGGACTGACCACACCGTCCATGTACACGCACCCGTCATCTGGTGCCTATACCTCTTTTAAGACGGGTAAAGTAAAGCCACGGAAAGGACAGGAGATGTGCACCGCTCTCATAACGCTGCCCACAAGAAAGGATGACGTGTTTTACACACTGCTGCCTAGTGACCGCTATGGTAATGGGAATCCTTTGTCTTTTCACTGTACTACTATTACTGTCTTTGCTGTCACTACACTTACTGTAACAACAACACTAACACTTACTGCACTACTGTTGCTGTTGAGGACATAAAGAGTGGGAGATGTACTTTCAGCGACAAGGGATAAATTTGTATAGAGGGACATGATCGCCAACGCCATGCACAGGGCACATCATGATATTGACTGCTGCTGCCGCTACAGCTAGGTAAAACATAGGCTAGGTAGGATCTCAGGATCTGGCAGCTCATGGGTTTATATGCAGTTTATATGCAGGCTTAAAGCTTGAGCCATGATTACCAGTCACCTTTGACGTTAGTGCATATAGAATTCATTTCCAGCGCGGAGACGTCATCTTGAGAATCTGGAACTGAAACTGAAACTACTTCACTTACTATTCTAACTATCACTGTTACTGTTTCCGTCACGATAACTGCTACACCTCAACAACTGGGGTGGTATGGCTTGACCATTTTGTGAGGGTTTATACCCAGTCAACAGAAGACTGACTAACAAAAGCCTGGCTGGACGCTCTGAACCCTATCATATTTTGCGAGGTATACTTGTACAGGACTGCTTCGGTATTTTGACATAAATCACCACCACCACCCCCCCCTGCTAGTACTCCTTTTACTTACCTATGGTCCACTTGCATATTTTCCCTGACTGGCCAGAAGATCTGTATGGACCGTGAAATGAGACCGGACAAGGACTGTTAAAATATATGGCCAAGGCAGGGAGCATTGACCAGTCCATCAGTTTCCATTGTTCAACAGCTGATGCCGGAACATTAAACTCTACAGTCATTGACTTTGAATGCATAGGATAAAGCTGTTATTGGAGTTTGATAGTGCGTATCATATTTGATGATTATACCTCCTGTCTCTGCCTTCCATTGCTCTGTTTTGCTTGTCTTACACAGTGCACATACAAAGCCCTTTGTTTGGAAAACTGAATAAATCTCACAGTGGAAACAATACCTTCATCATCGTCGTCGTCGTCATCCCTCATCATCGTCGTCGTCGTCGTCGTCGTCGTCATCATCATCATCATCATCATCATCATCATCATCATCATCATCATCATCATCATCATCATCATCATCACACATCATCATCATCACACAACAACAACAACAACAACAACAACACAATAACAAGAACAACAACAAAACGCCCCTGGAGCAGAAAACAGTGCTTGTTTCATTTCAACAATATCAACAACTTATCAAAAACCTCATAAAGAGGAAAGAAAAGTGATTTCGGGAAATACTGTAAAAATGTCATCGCTAAAGCAGAAAATGACAAAAGTTTCGTTTCAACAATAAAGATAGCTGATTTTACACACACGTACACACACAGACACACACACACACACAGACACACACACACAGACACACACACACACACACACACACACACAACATACATACATACATACATGCATACATACATTCATACATACATACATACATACATACATACACGCGTGTGCGCTCACACACACACATACACACACACACGTGCGCGCGCACATACACACACACACACACACACACACATGCACATACACAACACAACACATACATACATACACACACACGCACACACAAAGAAAGATGATTTTGGGGAAACTTGGGAAAATGTACAATTAATCAAACTTCAAACTGTATAATACCCTGTTCGACCCCTGCATTTGAACTAATTCACCCAGATATAAATAAAACTATTGTTTGATCAGCACAATGTGTACAATCATGAGGTATTTTCCGTTTGGTCTTCACTTTCATCTCTCAGAAATGAAGCAAACATCACTTTTTCAAGGCAATTTCCCTTTTCCGAACAAAACATCCAAAATCGAGGACGTCCACCAAAGAAATTCCATAACAGGGTCATTGACTGACTTTCCATACTTTATAGGTCTTCTTGACTATTACGTCTATCTCACGTCAGCAGTATCACACATTTCAGCTGGAGTTTGCTCATCTAATTCGTCGCGTTATTTACAGTGTGGTCTGTTTATCGCGATTGTGCACTGGTAACTTTCCATTGGCTGGATATATTTTTACATAACCAGATATTAGTATTAGTGTCAGGTCAGCTGATAAGTTTCATTTTTACATAACCAGATATTAGTATTAGTGTAGGTCAGCTGATAGTTTCAGTTTCAGTTTCAGTTTCTCAAGATGACGTCTCCGCGCTGGGAACAAACTCCATATGCACTAACGTCACATAAGCCTGCACATAAACCCATGAGCTGGCCAGGTCCTGAGGCCCTACCTAGACAATGTTTTACCTAGTCTATATTTTATACTGGTATTTTATCAGCCTACCGCTGGAATAATCTTGGTTACATGTAAGCTGATAAACAGTTGAGAAATGTTTGTCGACTCGTTGCCTGCCTACAGGCTGATGAATAGACAACAGACACCACTGGTTACTTTTTGCCAACTATACCCTTGGCATGTAGAACAGCAACGAAGATACTCCGACCCTGTCTGGTCTAAGCCAGGTGTGTATGGTACCCCGGTGTGATTCAGGGCCTTGAGGTTTCATTCTAGATACTGCTCATTGCCAAGCCTAACTCTCTCGTGTCTTCCTGCTGGTGTCTGTCCAGTGAAGGTAGTCCGGCTGACGTTATTCTTTTCTATTCGGATGGTGGGCCCAAATCCATGTTTATTGTGTTTTCATGATGACCGTGTCCTTACTGTCTTGATTGCACACTGCTAGTGATCGTTCTTACGATAAACAGAATATAGTACATCGCGTATTGAATCGATATTTAACATATGCACACCAAAGTGCACATAGTAAATTATAGACAGACATACAAACAGACAGATAGACAGACAGACAGAAGATAGATAGATAGATAGATAGATAGATAGACAGAAGATAGATAGATAGATAGACAGACAGATAGATAGATAAATAGATATCAGATAGACATACAGATAG
>JAPXFY010000012.1:33049245-33059245 GCA_030674185.1 Monoplex corrugatus | reverse complement strand
TGTGAAAACTGGTAATAACTATGGTTAGGGGAAAGGAGCTGGCAGCTATGCGAACTGGTGGCAGGGCGGGCTGCCCTAAAGAGAGATGAAGACAAGAATGGGGCGAGAGAGGGGTCTTCCATTCTGTCTTGGTCCGGAGGTTGGGCTTGGACCTGGTTGGTGCGCGTTGTGTGGCTATGTCCCGGGGTTTGTCATCTCTCCACCTTGCTGTTCGGTTTGTAAACAAGGTAACTGATGACTGGGTCCGCATGGGTCATGCAACGCATGGACAGCTCCCCATCCCCCAACCCCCACCCCCTCTTTGCTTGATGAAATGGCTTATCGAGTGGTGTCGGGAGCTTGGGAGATGATTGTCCGGAGAACGGCGAGGCGTTGGTGCTCCGTGTCCCATCCGCGGCCCGTGTGGTGTTTCTTGTTAAACGGCAAGGCCCAAATGAAACATTACTGGCAATGGTGAAACGACGGTTGTGAGGCGTGGACAGTCAACAAGCAAACCCAGAACAAGACTGAGACAGCCAAGATGGGGGTTTCTAAGAAGAATGGTGAGAGTTCCATGGACAGCAAAAAAACAAACAAACGAGACAGTCTTGATGGAGGCAGACACAAGAAGATCACTGATAAAGAAGATTAGGAAAAGACAGGCAACGTCTATAGGCCATTTCATGAAGAAAGGGGAATTAGAGCACCTGGTCACAACAGGAAAACTAGAGGGAAAGAGAGCACCAGGTAGACTCAGGGAAAAAATATTGGACGGACTCGCAGAGTGGCTGAAGACAGAGAGGGTGGAAGATGTACTTGCGGCAACAAGGGATAGATGCATATGGAGGGTCATGATCACCAACGCCATATGGTAGGCCACTTGATGATGATGATGATGATGATGATGATGATGATGATGATGAGTGAAATGACGTAAACTCGCTTGGTTCGATCACCGCTTCTGCTGCCATGACATACCATCCAAGAGCGTCCTTCATGGTGCACTGGAAAACGGCTATCGTTAAAGTCGACAGGAGGAAAAGCTGGCTGGCAAATACCAAACGATGGACCAACCTCAGCGTGCCTAAACTGCTTGCTGCTGTACACAGATACACAGATGGAGGATCATGTCTGCTTCTACACCCCATCAGTCCGAGCCCCCTCACCCCAATCCTCCTTCCCCTCCCCCATCTCCCGTAAAGATGCCGGGAGGGGGGGGGGGGGCTCTTTCAGTATAAATAGTATCCCCACTTTCTGGAAGTTCTGTGTTAGAAATTTCCGCTTTTCTGTCACTCTCTTTGTTTCTGCCTTGTTCGTTTGCTTTGTGTCATTTCTTCCTATCATTTTTCTGCCTTGCTGCTCCAATCACTTGTACGTGTTTGATAAAGTCTTACGTGCTTTATTTTAGGATTGATAACTGGTACATGTATTGAGTGCATCTTTGGCTCTAGGGAAATGAGATACGCGGAAGCAATTTTAGGTAATTTAGACCCGTTTTTACATGTGTTTAGGTGTTCTTAATTATATTTAGATTTGTATCCATGTATTTTTTTTTCTAAATCTCCTGTGCGATAAATTGGACGGACTTTCCAATGCCAGGGGCATCTCCTTAGATTATACACACGAATGCAATGGTATATGTGCTTAATTCTCTTTTCCTTTTTTTTTTGCTCGTGAAGTATTGTACATGTTTTGAAATGATTTTAGCCCTGATACGACTCTATGTAGTCGGCTGGGCTTTGATAAAGAAAAAAACATAACAACGAACCCCAATTTTCCCACCCCTTCTACTCCCATCAGTCCATACACCCCCAACTCCCATCCCACCCTCCCTCACCCGACCATCGTACAGGTTAAGGAATTAAAGAGACGAGAGAGATGCTTACATAAATACATATCTGCAGACCCACTCCAGCAAACCGAATAATTGCCCTACTCCACTTCTTTTTCGCTTAAAAGCGTTCTAGCTGGCTCTAGCGACAGATGTTGAAAAAGGAGAGAGAGAGAGAGAGAGAGGAGGGAGGGAGGAGGGAGAGGAGATAAGCTAGAGATGAGAGTGAGAGAGTGAGATAAAGCTAGAGAGAGGAGACAGAGAGAGACAGACACGACAGAGACAGAGAGAGACAGACAGAGAGACAGACAGAGAGACAGAGAGAGAGCAGAGACAGAGAAGAGACAGACAGAGAGAGACAGACAGAGACAGAGCAAAAAGTAGAGACAGAAGAGAGACAGAGAGAGGCTGACAGAGAGAGCAGAGACAGAGAAGGGGAGATACAGACAGAGGAGGAAGAGACAGACAGACATACAGAGAGAGGGGGAGAAACAGAGAGAGGGAAAGATATATAGAGAGAGGAGGGGTGGAAGGAAGCGAGAGGGAGTGGAGATAGAGAAACAAAACACATTGTTAATAATCCGAAGTAAGTGTGCATCAGCCCAGAGAGAAAAAAAATCTCACCTACATGCAAGCTGCTCTGCTCTGACTGCTGCCATAATGAGAAGACCCCCCCAAACTACGTGTATGTGTATGTGTGTGTATGTGTGTGTGTGTGTGTGTGTGGTGTGTGTGTGTTGGGTGTGATGAGTGTGTGTGTGTGTGTGGTGTGTGTGTGTGTGTGTGTGTGTGTGTGTGTGTGTGTGTGTGTGTGGATGAGTGTGTGTACATCTCTATGTCTGTGTCTCTGTGGATGAGCATTTGTGTGAATATGTGTCACGTGTATACGTGTTTGTGTGTATGTGATCGTGTATGTGTGTGTGTGTGTTGTGTGTGTGTGTGTGTGTGTGTGTGTGTGTGTGTTGTGCGTGTGTGTTGTGTTGTGTTATGCGTATATGTGTATGTGCGATATAGAAAGAAAGAAAAGGAGTGAGAGAAAGATAGAGAGAGAGTGTGTGTATTTAAGAGAGAGTGAGTCAGAGAGAGAGAGAGAGGGCCAGAGTGAGAGAGAGAGAGAGACAGAGAGACAGAGAGAGAGACAGACAGAGAGAGAACCACATGTGCATGTATGTGTGAGGTTTAATGCGTTTTGTGTGAGGTTTAATGTGTTTTGTGAGAGGTTTAATGTGTTTGTGGGTTGTGGTGTGTGTGTGTGTGTGTGTGTGTGTGTGTGTGTGTGTGTGTGTGTGTGTGTGTGTGTGTGTGTGTGTTGTGTGTGTTCATACACACGCTTGTGTGTGTATTGTGTCTGTGTCTGTGTCTGTGTGTGTATTCATGCAGACGCTGAGCTTGTGTGTGTACATATGTCTGTGTGCACGTCTGTGTGCCTGCGCGTTTTGTGTACGTTGTGTTGTTGTGTTGTTTTGCATCTTGTTGTGACAAATTTCCTAAACTGCAGTTGGTATTTCCATACCCACTCATAATCGCTGTATTCGCTACAGAGCGTTTAGTACACTCATCAGCAGACACGCTGGGATTTATTTTTTGCCTAAAAATTGTTGTGAGGGATATAGAATGATTCTGTAAAACCCAAGTCTGTCGAGTTTGTGTAGGAGAGTGAGGAGTGGATAAACTGTGCATTCATTGTATTGTATTTATCGTATTTTTTGTTATAGTTATTTGTTTGTTTTTGTTTGTTATATTTTGTGTAGGGGAGTGAGGAGTGGATAAACTGTGCATTCATTGTATTGTATTTATTGTATTTTTTGTTTAGTTGTTTGCTTTTTTTTTGTTATATTTTGTGTAGGGGAGTTGAGAGGGGATAAATGTGCATTCCATGATTGTATTAAATTGTATTTTTTGTTATAGTTGTTGTTTTTTTTGTTGCTGTATATTTTGTTGTAGGGGAAGTGAGGTTGGATAAAACTTGCTCATGTAATTGTTTTTCGTATTTTTGTTAAGTTATTGTTTGTTTTTGTGTTATATTTTGTGTAGGGGAGTGAGGAGTGGATAAACTGCATTCATTGTATTGTATTTATTGTATTTTTTGTTATAGTTATTTGTTTGTTTTTGTTTGTTATATTTGTGTAGGAGAGTGAGGAGTGGATAAACTGTGCATTCTTTGCATTGTATTTATTGCATTTTTGTTCTTGTTGTTTGTTTACCTTTATTTGTTATATTACAATGGGTTTACCATGTGAAATTCGGGCTGATCTCCTCGAGGAAAGAGCGTCGCTGCAGTGTAGTCCACCCATCCTTTCTTTTTTGTGTGTGTGTGTGTTCTTTTCTGTATGCTTGTATCTTTGCCTATGAAAGTGGGTTTTGGTACAGAATTTTGCCAGGTATAACTTCTTTGCTGTCGCGGTTTCTTTAACGTCCGTTGTGTGTGTGTTGCACACGGGACCTGGGCTTATCGTCTCATCCGAATGATATCAGATAATGTAACATGTATCGAAATGTGGTTATATTAATAATGATAATAATACTGCTGCTGATGGTTTATATGAGAGCGGATCAATAGGCGTATACAGTTGGAAAACGATGGTCAAGAAATTCTGTAATTTGTAATTTCCCTTTTTTATGAGAAAAGAAATACCCGCAGTGGTATTCCTTCCCCCCCCCTTTGCCCCTTTCTTTCCTTTTTTTGAGTTGTCTTTCTCAAAGGTTTCTGTTTTGTGTTGTATTTTAGACCACATAGGTTACTGTATCGAGCAAAAGATCTGTGTTGTCTCCTTGTATTTTGTCTGTCTGTTCGTACAATTACAAAGGGGGACAACCCTTCTTTCCGTCACTTGAGGCTATGACTACCTTTGCTGTTCCCAGCAAAGGGCTTGTAACTCGTGAAATTCTTACCGACCTTGTACTGGAAGACTTCTACGCTAACGGAGCCTAGCTGTTAATGTACGAACGTCAGGTTTACTGTTGTTTTTTCGTTTAAAGCTCAGCCGACTTCGTATATCAGGGCTATAACCATTTCAAAACATACACAATACAAAAATGGAAAAGAAAATTAATTACACATTTCAATGCATTCGCGCACATGATCTAAGTAGATGCCCCTGGCGTTGACCACTCCGTCCAATTTATTACATGGGGGGATTTAAAAATCAAACGTGAGTACAGATGTAAACACAACTAAAGTACTAAACATATATAAAATCAGGCCTAAATTACCTAACACTGCTTCTGCAAATCACATTTCACTGGAGCCAAAAAATGCACTTAATACATGTTCCTAATTATCCATTCTAAGAAAAAAGGATGTAAGACTTTATCGAACACATAGACGTGAATGGACCTGCAAGGCAGAACATGATAGAAATGACAGAAAGCGAAAGAACAAGGCAGAAACAAAGAGAGTGACAGGAAAGAGGAAATTTCTAGCACAGACTTTCCAGAAGGTGGGGATATTATTTATACTGAAAGAGCCTCCAGGATTCCCACGGTGGGAAAGTTTCGGACTTCCAATCGGAAAGATTTTGGTTCAGTCTGCCTACACACCTCCGCCTGGTGGGTCAGTGGCTGGCTTATGGAAACATGATAACAGTAAACATACACGCCCATTGACTAAAGTATACATATGCAGATTGTGCAGTATCATACTGCCTGCACTGTGTGGACAAAACAACGTGCGTACACATATCTGAAAAAACTTTGAACGCTATATATGTAAAAATACATAAAGACAAAGACAAGAATACTCACATATACACATACACACACGTACACACACACACACACACACACACACACACACACATACACACACACACACACACACACACACTCACAAAACACACATACATACACACACTCTCTCTCTCTCTTTCTTTCTCTCTGTCTATGTCTCTCTCTCTTTTTCTCTCTTTCTTTTTCTCTCTCTCTCTGTCGCTCTCTCTCTCTCTCTTACTCTATTTCTCTCTCTCTCTCTCTCTTTCGTTCTCTCTCTTTCTCTCTATTTCTCTCTTTCTCGTTCTCTCTTTTTCTCTCTCTTTCACTCTCTCTCTGTCGCTCTCTCTCTCACTCACTCTCTCTTTCTTTCTCCAAAGTCAAGTAACAACCATTTCATTCAGATGTAGCATCTCATCGACATAGTTTAAGGTTTGGTTTGTGCTCCCATTTTCCCGATATGCAGTCAGCATCGTTCGTCACTGCCTGACAGATGAGTGTTCCAGACCACACAAGCTAAAATATCAACAATGAAAACTACCGGCCCGCATCAACTCTTGTCAAAAAGACACAAACTATAAAATCCTTTAATTCTAGGGAAGCGGGAAGAGGGGGGGCGGGGAGGGAGGGGGGTTGCTACAATTTGACAGCCAATAATAGTACCTGCATGCTTGCCTTGGTCGCTGAAACCTTGTAGATTCCCTGCGGTTTTATTGTCGCTGGCTCACTGCCGGCGTCGGAGGTTCAATTCTCTTTGATGTGGTATGGGTTGTAGTTGCTTGACTGACTGGGAAGAGAAGTTTTCAAAGTGCAAATTGGGAAGAGAAGTTTTCAAACTAGAGACTGAAAAGAAGTTTTCAAATTACATACTGGGAAGAGAAGTTTTCAAAATACAGATGGGAAAGAGAAATTTTCAAACTACAGATTAGGAAGAGAAGTTTTCAAGCTACAGATCAGGAAGAGAAGTTTTCAAACCTACAGATTAGGAAGAGAAGTTTAAAAATTACAGATGGGAAAGAAAAGTTTTCAAACTACAGATTAGGAAGAGAAGTTTTCAAAACTACAGATCAGGAAGAGAAGTTTTCAAACTACAGACTGGGAAGAGAAGTTTTCAAATTACAGATTAAGAAGAGAAGTTTTCAAACCACAAACTGAATAGAGAAGTTTTTAAACCACAGATTAGGAAGAGAAGTTTTTAACTATAGAATGGGGAAGAGAACTTTTCAAACTACAGATTGGAAAGAGAAGTTTTCAAACTACAGACTGCAATGAGAAGTTTTTAAACCACAAACTGAGTAGAGAAGTTTTTCAACTAGAGATTGGGAAGAGATATTTTTTAATTACAGATTGCAAAGAGAAGTTTTTTTTAACTACAGATTGGAAACAGAAGTTTTAACTACAGATTGGGAAGACAAGTTTTTAACTACAGGTTGCAAAGAGAAGTTTTTAACTACACATTGCAAAGAGACATTTTCAAACCACAAACTGAATAGAGAAGTTTTTAAACTACAGATTAGGAAAAGAAGTTTTTAACTACAGATTGGGGAAGAGAAGTTTTCAAACTACAGATTGGGAAGAGAAGTTTTTAGCTACAGACTGGAAAGAGAAGCTTTTAACTACAGACTGCGAAGAAAAGTTTTTAAGTACAGACTGCGAAGAAAAGTTTTTAAGTACAGACTGCGAAGAAAAGTTTTTAAGTACAGACTGCGAAGAAAAGTTTTTAAGTACAGACTGCGAAGAAAAGTTTTTAAATACAGACTGCGAAGAAAAGTTTTTAAGTACAGACTGCAAAGAGAAGTTTTAAACTTCAGACTGCGAAGAGAAGTTTTTAACTACAAATTGGAAGAGAAGTGTAAGCGAAAAACAACATGTATATCACCCATTCTAGAAAAATCGGAATTCTAATAACTCTTAATGGACTCGCCATTAATTTATGGGCAAGCAAACACATGTCTGGACAATGTCATCATGTCCATTATTAACCCTTTGACTCCCACACCCTGTCCACTAGCATCCTGCATTGTCAACCATGCTAGCAAAGCAAAAAGTTAACCCTTTGACTTCCTCACCGTATTCAGTAGGAAGCTTGTGGACAGAATGAGAGGGTCAAAGGGTTACATTTTTGCAGTTGATGGATAGGGTGCGGGAGTCAAAGGGTTAAAAAACCGGATCTGATCTCATTTATCGGTGGAGCCCACATTTGCTTAAAACCAAAATCGGTCCCGCTGTCATCGCAGTTATAGGAGATCAAAAGATAAAAAAACAACAACACCTAACGCGTGGAGTTCATAACTTTACCGCATATACGTAGCCGACACGAGAGGAAGCCCACCAAACCAAAACATGTCGCAAGTTTGGATAGAAAGGATAATAGATACAATCTGTATAGTTTTCAGAGGTAGCATGCATCTGAAACTAGTTTGCATGGTGTCATCCCGATTCACATATTTCCGATTCGTTCGTTCCATCTTCCCGCTTTGCTTATCCCTAATTTGGCGATTTCGATACGCCTGTTCTCAGTTTACCTATGTACTGGCTAAAAGAAATATAGGCAGATTATTTCCCTTTGCATTGACTGACTACTACGAACTCGTATAGAAATAAACTACTACAGACCAATCAGTTCTGTTATTTCGTTGTTAGCGTTTTTGTTTGTTGTTTTTTTCTTCTTTTTCCTTTCTTTTTCTGTCTTTTTTTTTTCTTTTACTTTTTTCTTGCAAGCTGATGTACAATTATTGTAATTAAAGAAATGCAAAAGTTCTAAACTGAAAAAAAAAAGGAATTTTAGCTTGGTTTTCGCGAGTGTGTCACATAGTTCAACACTCATTCAGATATGTTTTGTGTGTGCGTCTATGCGCGTGCGTGTGCCTCTGTGTGTGTGTGTGTGTGTGTGTGTGTGTGTGTGTGTGTGTGTGTGTGTGTGTGTGTGTGTGTGTGTGTTTGAGAGAGAACGAGAAAGTGGATGAATAGGCGAAACGGGGACGGCGGGTCGGGTAAGCAAAACGGGACCAAGAGTTACACTCTCAAGAGGCAATTGAGGGTGACCGCACCATTAAATGGTAGGCGAAGCGGAAATAGGTAAATCGGATCTGCTCCTTTTGAATGTGTCAGTCCCCGATAAGTAGGGTAGACATTGACAAGAAACACCACGAGGGTGCGGATGGGACCCAGAGCACCAATGCCCCACCACTTCCCGGACAACCACCTCCCAAGCTCCCGACGCCACTCAATTGTCATTTCATCAAGCAAAGGGGGGCTGTCCATGCGTTGCATGACCCATTCATACCAAGCCACACCAGTTTACCTTGTTTACAAACGAATGGCAAGGTGGGGAGATGACAACCCCCGGGACATAGCCACACAACACGCACCAACCAGGCCCTGGCTTAGCCCAGCCTCTGGACCACAAGAGAATGGAAGACCCCCCTCTCTCTCTCGCCCTGCTCTGGGTCTTCATCTCTCTTTCGGGCAACCCCCTTGCCGTAGTGGGAGATGACAAACCCCGGGACATAGCCACATAACACACACCAACCAGGCCCGGCTTAGCCCAGCCTCTGGACCAAAAGAGAATGGAAGACCTCTCTGTCTCTGTCGCCCTGTTCTGGGTCTTCATCTCTTTTTCGAGCAGCCCGCCCTGCCAACAGCTTGCATAGCTGCCTGTTCCTTTCCCCTTACCATGGTTATTATCTGTTTTTACACGGGTTTTTTATCAACATCAGCTTGCCCAATCATTTCATCAGTAAGTATGAAACTTAAACTATGGCATTCAGTTTGCTGGTGCGTAGCCAACATCAGGGAAGACCATGTAAACCGGAGCTCCTCATCAGTTTTGACTAAGCCCATAACAGACAGTCTACATAGTGTTTTTCTTTTTAACACACACACACACACACACACACACACACACACACACACACTCTCACTCACTCACACACACACACACACACACACACACACACGCACACATACACACGCACACACATCCACACAATGTATATGTTTTCACTTGAATTTCTTTTTAAAATTTCTATGTGAATTACAATGTCATTTTGCACATGACATCAAAACAATAAGAAAAAAAAAAGAATCGATTTACAGGTTAACGAAATAAACAAATTGAAGGAACAAACAGACAAATTCTGGAATAACAAGTCAGGTAGGTATGAGTCAAATAAAATCAACAATAATAATGATAACGACTTAACGTGTATGTCATCATTACGGTCACAGAATCATTGGGACGATAGAGGAGGGTGCGGATTACTTCCACTCATCATCATCACATCATCATCATGTGCCCTGCATCATGGCATTGGCAATCATACCCTCCATACGAATCTATCTTTTGTCCCTGCAAGTACATCCCTTACCCTCTCTGTCCTCAACCACTCTGCAAGTCCGTACAATATTTTCTCCCTGGGTCCACCTGGTGCTCTCTTTCCCTCCAGCTGTCCTGTTGTGACAAGGTGCTATAATTTCTCT
>JAPXFY010000012.1:33021745-33046745 GCA_030674185.1 Monoplex corrugatus | reverse complement strand
GAAAGGGAGGAGGGTGCCCAGACTGGGGTGGGGGTGGGGGATGGTGAGACAGAGCGGCACGCGACTGCCACGTGGGCTACTCAACAAAAGTACACAGTGGGTGTGCGTGTCTGGCTCACTCGAGTGGCTCCTTTCGAGAAAGGTGCTTTTGAATTTTGAACAAACAAAACAAAACAAAACAAAAAAAACCCCGAAACAACCAAACAACAAAAGTGGAGCATGTATCCGGGACAGTTAACGGGCGCGGTAGACAAGCGGACAAACGGCGGACTTTCATTCAGAAGGTCCTGGGTTCGATTCTTCCACACACTACCACCTGGTGGGTGAAGGGAAGAGATTTTTCTGATCTCCTACCTGTTAGTTTCAGTTTCAGTTTCAGTTTCAGTTTCAGTTTCTCTAGATGACACGTCCGCGCTCTGAACGAATTCCATATGCACTAACGTCACAGGTGCCATGTGTATAGTGATCATGGCACAAACCCTAAGCCTGCACATAAACTGCATGTGTCAAGACCTGCCAGAATGTAAACCCCCTTAGCGTGTATATGCATGCAGAATATCAAATATGCACGTTAAAGATCCTGTCAATCATGGCAGTGGCTGGTTTATGGAAACATTTACCCAGGACGGAAAAAAATGTATATTGTAAGAAGGGGGGGGGGGGGATGTGAAAGGAATGAAACAGATACAGGACATGCCCATGGACATTACGATGTGTGAAAACAGTCAAAGAGATACGGGAGATGTTCATGAAAATCAATTGAGGCAACATTTAGAAAGTGTGAGGTAAAGAGACTCAATTGAAAAAAAAAATGGGATAGGGTATACAATTAACCACATCCATGTGAGCAGCTTAACCCTATGGCTCCCGCACCATATCCTACAGCTGCAAACACTTAACCCTTTGACTCTCTCACCCTATCCACCAGCTTCTTGCAGGAAGCTGGTGGATAGGGTGAGAGAGTCAAAGGGTTACGTTTTTGTTTTGTTAGCATGGCTGACAATGCAGGATACTGGTGGACAGGGTGCGGGAGTCAAAGGCTCAACAAAGTACACCACGGGTGTGCGTGACTGTCTCATTCGGGTGGCTTCTTTGATGGTGTGGGATATCCAGACAGAAGAATACATTTTTAAAAGTCTGAGGGTAAACTAGATGCGTGCGCATGGAACAGATGGAGAGAGAGAGAGAGACAGAGAGAGAGACAGAGAGAGAGACAGAGAGTCAGAGAGACAGATAGACAGAGAGACAGAGAGACAGAGACAGAGACGGAGAGAAAGAGAGAGACATAGAGAGACAGGGACAGAGACAGAGAGAGAGAGAGAGAGACAGAGAGACAGAGACAGAGAGACAGACACAGAGAGAGACAGACAGAGACGGAAAGAAAGAGAGAGACAAAGAGAGACAGGGACAGAGACAGAGAGAGACACACACAGAGACAGAGAGACAGACAGACATACATACAGACAGAGACAGAGAGACAGAGACAGAGCCAGACAGGGAGAGACACAGAGAAAGAGAAAGAAAGAGAGACAGAGAGACAGACAGACATACAGACAGAGACAGAGACAGAGCCAGACAGGGAGAGACACAGAGAAAGAGAAAGAAAGAGAGACAAGAGACAGACAGACAGACAGAGAGAGAGAGAGAAACAGAGACAGTGAGAGAGAGACAGACAGAGACAGAGACGGAGACATAGAACACGTGAATATGAACATGGAACGTTGGATGTGTCTGGCATTCTCTGTTATAATGTTATTATTCAAGAGAGAGAGAGAGAGAGAGAGAGAGAGAGAGAGAGAGAGAGAAACTGAAACTGAAACTGAAACTGTTTATTGTCATTACCCGAAAAGGTCTTTTGACAAGGGGGATAACAATTTTCCAGTAGTGCGACACATAATCCACTCTTTGTATGTGCGCAAATTCTTCACACATAATCAAAAAAAATATCGAACATCCATTCCTTGAACAGTCGAACATATTCAAATCATATATAATGAACAATCATCCATTTTACCACTACTACATAATGCAAAGAAAACAACAACAAAAAATATCAGAACAGTGTTCCCACATTCAGGCCAATAATTTGTCTAGGTTTAGACAAACCAAAATCTTTTTCACACACCCACACCCACTCACACGCATCCATATACGCTCACACGCGGGCGCGCGCACACACACACACATCAAAACTATAATATGATGAAACATCTGGGCTAGACCACCCAAACCTTACATTTAGTGATAATAATATAATCTTCACATAACTGCCCCAAAATACTCTGTTAACAAGGGACATCACTATGCCTTTTATTTATTTGTTTTTTGGTTGGTTTGTTTTTTTAATTTTTGTTAACATGTATAGTAGACCCTTAAGTGTCTATATACCCTTTCAATATCCACTTCTAACATATTCTACAAATATACCATTATTTTCATATTATTAGCTACTCTTAAATTATCGGCAAACAAAGCAAAATAAAGCAAATGAAAACAGCTCTTTACAAAACAGAGTCTATAATAAAGCGGCTTCTTTTGGAGTTAACGTGATATAGCCCACATCAGTCAAAAGAGATTAAATTAATCCCAGTATGATATTGTCTAGCACTATTGTCGGGCTTGTAAGTGTTTATGTCTTATTTTTTGTGCTTCCGCAATGTATAGTGCCACTGATTTGATTATGACTTCGTCATCAGATGACAAAATAGATACAACATCTTGTCTTTTGGCCATGTCGGATTCAAAAACTTTGCATTTTCCACGTATTGTGTCAAAAATTTGGCATTGGAATAAAAAGTGTTTTTCATTATCGACATTGTTTCCACATAAGGGGCAAGGATATACTGTGGACGTCCCAGGTTGAAACCAATTTTTATTTGCATTGAAACCAAGTGTTCTTAATCTAAATCTTGCGTAATTAGTTCTTTGCCATTTATCCGTAACAACACTGAGATATTTTTCGGTTTGAAAAACATCTTTAAATGAGAAGAACCAACTATATTTTTCTTTGTTTTCCATATCTGAGTGCCAATTTTGTTTAAACGAACAAATAAGCCTGTCTTTAAATTCATTAATAAACTGACACTCATTTCCTACTCCCTGGGACAACCACACGATTCCAAACCCAAGTTCTGATAAAGCCTTTTTTACCTGATAGGCCCAGTTCTGTTTTCCTATTTCCATTTGAGTAACCATCATTTCATATGCCTGTTTACATAACCGAGATTGTGGAAGCCTTAACAATTTCAACCAGTATTTAATACTCTTCACAAAGGTTCTAATGTATAAAGATATAGAGAGAGAGAGAGAGAGAGAGAAAGAGAGAGAGAAAAGAGAGAGAGAGAGAGAGAGAGAGAGAGAGACAGACAGACAGACATACAGACAGACAGACGGAGAATATGAGCCTAGTGCGTGAGTGTAAGAATGCATGTGAACATATTACAACCTTTGGGATCATACTCTTCATAGCAGATTGAAAACACTCGGTGCACCAATACGGCGAATCATCATAACTGATGCTATCAAGTAGTCTTCCTCCCAGATACTCTCTCTCTCTCTCTCTCTGAGTTCTCTGGGCCCTGAGGAATGACAAGATTCCCCCACCTGACCATGACCTTGCAAATCAGAAGTAATAGAAAAGTAGTACTCCACCGGATTCGCACTAACTACGGGATACCAGGAAATGCGACAGTAGATGAGCAAGGAAAAGAGATGCACAGGAGGACCACCCACACAACAACGTCAGCTTTTATTATTTTTACTTTTATTGATGTTTAAAGCCCAGCCGACTGCGCAGAGCCATATCAGGGCTATAACTGCTTCAAAACACAAAACTTCAACAGGAAAAAAAAAAAAAAGAAAAGAAAATTAAATACACATATCAATGCATTCACGCACATAATCTAAGGACATACCCCAGGCGTAGGACCATTCCGTCCGATTTATCGCACAGGGGAGATTTAAAAAACATACCTGAATACAAATATAAGCATACATAAGGACACCAAAACATATATAAAAAAACCCAGACATAAATTACCTAAAATTGCTTCCGAATATCTCACCTCCTTAGAGCCAAAAATGCACTTAATACATGTACCCAATTATCAATCCGAAGAAAAAATACGTAAGACTTTATCGAAAAAATACAGGTGAATGGACCATTAAGGCGGGAAAAAAGTAGAAATGACAGAAAGCAAGGCAACAAGGCAGAAACAAAGCGAGTGACAGAAAAGAGGAAATTTCTAGCACAGAATTTCCAGAAGGTGGGGATACTATTTATACTAAAAGAGCCCCCGGCAACCCAACGGGGGTCCTAAAACGAAAAGAGGAGCAGCGTCAGAGCATTCTTTAACCCTCTGAAGGTGAAGGAGTCAAAGGGTTAAGTTTTTTTTCCAGTTGGTGGTTAGGGTGCAGGAGTCACAGGGTTAACATGGATTTATACTAATGGTATCACCTTGTAGCCAGACTGTTGTTGATGGTCCAGTAATGTGTGAAGTGAATAATATGTTCCTTTCCAGACTCGATTCTGAAACACTTGCCTTTGGAATCAGACTTCTTTCTTTATCTTTTGCTCGCCGTCTACATGGTCAGGTCATATCTGACGATGAATATGACCATATGGGGTGTGTGTGTGTGTGTGTGTGTGTGTGTGTGTGTGTGTGTGTATGTATGTGTGTGTATGTGTGTGTATGTGTATGTATGTGTGTATGTGTGTGTATGTGTGTGTATGTGTGTATGTATGTATGTGTGTGTGTGTGTGCATGTGTGTGTATGTGTATGTGTTTATGTGTGTATGTGTATGAGTATGAGTGTGTGTATGTGTGTGTATATGTGTGTGTATGTGTGTGTGTGTGTGTATGCTTCCCTAAAATGATTCACAATACAGGATGCTGGTGGACAGGGTGCAGGAGTCGAAGGGTTAAGCCACAGGGATGAAAGGGATGACTATCATCTTCAAGAGCAGCAAGTGGTCCTTAATGAGGCTTCGCACCAGCCACAACCGTCCCAACGCCCATATGACCAGCAAGTTCAGACTGATACCTTTACTAACCTATCCCTGCAGCCCAGAGAACCAGACAGCTGAACATGTATTGTCGCAGTGATGTCGCCTCGAGCAGTGAAACAGTAGGAGACATGACCGACAACTCCTGTGACTACCAAACTCCAGGGCAGCCGGCAGGAACTGAAAAACAAAACAAACAAACAAACAAAACACGGCTACATTCATTGCCAGATGATGTCTGAGCATGTTGACAGTGAACGAAAGAGGAAAAAGAATATTCATATAATGGCAAAGTGACACCAGCTTTACTGGTCACATGAGAAAGACTGTCATGGGTGATGAAGACAATGAACACAATAGAAGATGTGACAGCAAAACAGAAACAAAACAAAACAAAAAGAAACTCAACAACCTCCCCTTTCTCGAAGCAAGCAAGCAAGCAAGCAAACAAACAAACAAACAAACAAACAAACAAACAAACAAACAAACAAACAAGAAAGAAAGAAAGAAAGAAAGAAAGAAAGAACAAAGCAAAACGAAATCCCCGCTGCCTTTCATAAATGCAGAATATCACTTGGCTTATAGTCCAAGCCTTGTTCTCGTGTCAATAGTTTTTTTTTTTATAACGACCATCATAATTACAATCTTGATTTTTTTTTCAGAGGGACCAAATATGTCAACAGCGTGGTGTTGAGATGGACCATAATATGTACAACCTCTGTAACATTCCGAAGGTAAAGACGTAATGGTAAAAGACTGACTCAAGGACCTCCAGACCAGCAATGCAATATAAGGGTGATGCTGCCTGTATTATCTAACCTGGCCTTCCCCAATCCTGACCGGGGGGGGGGGGGGGGGTCTTTCAGTGTAAATACTATCCCCCGCCTTGTGGAAGTTCTGTGCTAGAAATTTCCTCTTTTCTGTCATTCTTTTTTTGTTTTTGCTCATAACTGAAACTCTCCAATGATCTTATTACCCCAAAACAAGTGCGACCACCCGCGTTCAAGCAAACAGGAACCAGAAAAACACGAGAAAAGAATCAGAACGCTTATTTAACACAACCAGACGAGACAGCCGCAAATTTTCGGCCAATTGGCCTTTGTCAAGCGTAAACGTAAGATCACAAACGAACAAATAAACAAAAATTAGGAGAAAAAGATTAAAACCACCGGACGAAGCAGCAAGGAAGTTTTAGTCTTCTTTTCCCTATTTTTGTTGTTTGTTCGTGTGTGATCTCACGTTTACGCTTGACAAAGGCCTGTTGGACAAAAGGTTGCGCCTGTCTTGTCTGGTTGTATTAAAGACGCGTTCTGATTCTATTTTCGTGTTTTTCTGGTTCTTATCACTCCAGTTAATCACCTCTAACTCCAAACAGTAATAAACTGACAGTGTCTACCTGACCTTTCTCATATGCCCACATATTATACAAAGCACACACTGAATTGTTCCGTCTTCAGTGGTCATTCATACACACTGTAAAAAAGTTTACCTGCAATACAACCACAACGACCACCACAACAGAACAAGCAATAACACCACCAATAGCACATGCAAGTGAAGCAGGTTATAATTGTCTTGTATTCCACAGCATTACCCGTACTCCCTAAGCCCTCTGGTGTCACACAAAATCTTAAATTCAAGGGTATGCGATGGATTTATATGACTTGGAAGTAGGGGGAAGGGGCAAGGGGGTATGTGTGAAGACGGCACTGAAACATTACATACAGACCTGTTTCGAAAGTGTGGAAGAAGGCATTGTCCGATTGCGCTTTTCTTTCAAAATAAAATTGATTCAAGATGTCAGAATGAAGCAATTTCAAAGCAGTATGAACATGAATAATTATAGGAAAAAGTGGCATTCTTCAAGAAATGAGAATAATAAATACCAGTGCACGTATTTTTGTAACTTAGTAAAGGAAAGTACAGGACACATTTTTTTTTGGAAATGTGAAATCAGAATCAACTTCAAATTTTGGCAGATTATTAAAAACATTCCTAACTCTTTAGTTTGAAACACATTCAAGTACAAGAATTACTAAGGATATAGGTGTTTGTTTTGTTTTGTTTTGTTTTCTGTTTGTTTGTTTGTGGGTGTTCTTTTTTTTTTTTTTTTTTTTTTTTTTGGTACTGAAGAAATGTTCGTACTGATGTTTTATTTGATTTTATCAAACTCTTTCTTTAGCGTTATCTGTACACATGCAAAATAAAAATCACCAGCCAAATATAAATGGTTTTGAGATACAGCTGCTTTCCATGTTCTTAGCAGTGGCGAGTATAACGCAAAAAATTAATCTTGTTTTCACGCAGTTGCCTCCCAGGTGGCTCTATTGCAAAAAATATCTTCCTTGAAAACTAACTTTCGGTTTCATAGCTTTCCTTATCTTCATTTGTTCTTTGTCACTTATCAGTGATGTCAACATATTTTTTATTACACTTCAGATTCAGCTATTTTAATGCTTCACATTTATAAGCCAGAAGTACGTGTGTTAAACTATGTAACACTTGTGCTTCGAAATATGTCTTCATTAATTATGTGCTGATTTCAGACATGTTTTCATTTGTCACTGTATTATATGTGTCACTACTAAACTCATATGTCTGCCGATATAACGCAAAGCGTTGTATCTATTAAAATGAACTAAAAACAACACATTGAAAGAAACCAGTTAAAACATAACATCCAAAATCCTACAGAGAGAGAAAGAGAGAGAGAGAGAGAGAGTAAGAGATGGACAGAGAGAGACAGAGACAGAGAGACAGAGAACAGACAGAGAAACAGAGACAGAGACACACACTCATAGAGAGAAAGAGAGGAGTGGGTGGTAGGGAAATATTTGTTCACTATTTTTTATTATTAGCATCTAATTAATGCTGTGGTAGTTGCAAATGCCCTCATGTTCAGATCGTCACCGTTCAGGGAGAGAGAGAGAGAGAGAGAGAGAGAGCGAAGAAAGAGCAGAGACGAGAGAGAGACAGAGACAGACAGACAGACAGACAGACCAGACGAGAGAGAGACAGAGACAGAGATTAAGAGACAGACAGAGACAGAGGCAAAGAGACAGAGACAGAGACAACAATGCACGCACACATACAAGAGAGAGAGGAGAGACAGACAGACAGACAGACAGACAGACAGAGAAAGACACAGAGAGAGATACACATAGGGAAAATGAATGAAAGAAAGAGAATGAGAGAGAGAGAGTGAGAGAGAGAGAGAGACAGATAGAGAGAGGGACAGAGAGAGACAGAGACAGAGAGACAGACAGACAAACACACAGACAGACAGAGAAACAGAGACAGAGACACACACTCATAGAGAGAAAGAGAGGAGTGGGTGGGAGGGGAAGATTTGTTCACTATTTTTTATTATTAGCATCTAATTAATGCTGTGGTAGTTAAATGCCCTCAAGTTCAGATCGTCACTGTTCAGGAGAGAGAGAGAGAGAGAGAGAGAGAGAGAGAGAGAGAGAGAGAGAGAGAGAGAGAGAGCGAGAGAGAGTAAGAGGGGCAGAGACAGACATAACCAAGAGACAGAGAGACAGAGACTGAGATAAGTAGACAGAGACAGAGATAAAGAGACAGAGACACATACACACACATACGAGAGAGAGAGAGAGAGAAAGAGAGACAAACAGACAGACAGACAGAGAAAAGACACAGAGAGAGATACACATAGGGAAAATGAATGAAAGAAAAAAAAAAAGAGAGAGAGAGAGATGGAGAGAATGAAAGAAAGAAAAAAGAAAGAGGGAAAGAGAGAGACAGACAGACAAAGACAGAGACAGAGAGACAGAAAGACAGACAGACAGAGAGACGGAAAGAGAAGGAGAGAGCATCGCATGATTAACCCAGACAGCCCAACCTTTGATTTGCATTTTGATTCGGGTTACAAGTTTGAAATACTGCCAACAGCCGGCCAGCCTCCTATCCAGAGCATCGAGAAAAACGCTCGCGGTAATGATAGCCATGCGAGGCCAGGGCATCGTTAGAAACGCGAAACTTTTCGTGACAAAACGGTTACTGGCCAAAGGGATACCGACAATAAATCAACCCTCACGGAGCAAAAGCACTGATAAAGTTGTCAATAACTCCACTTGTTTTCCATGCGGTCTCGTTCGCAAGGAGCTGACGGGAAAAGAGACCCGTTCTGGAAGAAAGAAAAAAAAAAAGTAGTGAAAAAAAAAGAGGAGAAAACCTTCATTAAACTCGTCAATGTCATGAACGTTGTCTTCAAATCATCTCTCAATGATAGGGGGTCCAGGCGGCCGGTTGATGAGGGAGGAAGGAAAACTGAGACAAGAGCCACGGTTGGCCAATAAGGAACGCTAAAACAACGAGACCAGCGCAGCGCTTGCTCCATTATCTCCCTTGTCTGTGCCGAGCGGGTGACCTCGCCAAGAGGAGGGAAATGGCCGTAAAGGATGAAAAGACTGGGCATTTGCAACGAAACCCCCGCCGACTTAACGACTGTTAGATAATTGATACGTCGCCGAGGGTTTTTCTTATTTTTTCTTTTTTTTTTCTTTTTTTTTTTTTAAACTTCTCCCGTCAAGAATATGAGCCTGCAGCATAAGAATATGTTCAACCGACTGATTAATGCGCATCTTCAGCCATAATATTCGTCGCTTGTTTTTGTTGGGGGTCATGACATTTCAAAATGTTTATACAAACAAAAGATAATAATATGTTCTGAATTTCGCGTGGTATAAACGATATTTCGCAAGTTTATTAAACAATAAACTTTTCTGCTGCTCGTTCAGACAACGAGGAAGTTTTGTTGTTTTTCCACTAGTTTGCATGTTTGTTGTTTGTTGTTTGTTACTTCTTCCTATCATTTTCTGCCTTGTTGGTCCATTCACCTGTATGTGTTCGATAAAATCTTACATACTTTTCTTCTAAGAGTGATAATTGGGTACATGTATCAAGTGCCTTTTTGGCCTTAGGGAGGTGTGATATGCGGAAGCAGTTTTAGGTAAGTTACGTCCGTTTTTATGTATGTGTTATTGTCCTAAGTTATGCTTAAATTTGTATTCAGGTATGTTTTTTAAATCCCCTGAGTGATAAATTTAATGGAATGGTCAACGCCAGGGGCATCTCCTTAGATTATGCCCGCGAATGCATTGATGTATGTACTTAATTTCCTTTTCCTTTTTTTTTTCCTGTTGAAGTATTGTGTATGTTTTGAAACGGTCATAGCACTGAGATGGGTCTACCCAATCGGCTGGGTTTAAACAAAAATAACAATAACAATTTTGTTTTCTCACGTTTACGCTTGGCAATACCAGCTGGCCACAAATTGAGCCAGTCTTTGTCTCATTATGTTAAATACGCGTTCTGATTCTATTTTCGTGCTTTCCTGGTTCCTATTAATGAATGCTAACATTAATCAAAACAAATCATATCTTTCTTATTCTACAAAGTTGTTGTTGGCAGTCCTTTTTTTTCAAATATTTTTCATTTATGGGCTGCAGTTCTCACATGCAGTCAAATGTATGAGTGGGCTCTTACGTGTGCATGGTGGGTTTTTTGTTGATTGTTGTTGTTGTTGTGTTGTTATGTTGTTTTTTACTCCACTATTAACATAGTCAGATTCCATTTTGGGGGGTGTGTGTGTGTGCTGTGTGTTTTCGTGTTTCCATAAGCCACAGAACACTGACATGGCCTAGAGGATCTTTAACGTCCGTATGTGATGTTCGGCTTGTGTTTTATATTATATATTATTGATCTGTTATGTTACAGGCAATCCACACGATTTCAGCCATTTCACGGATTGCTGAGCTATTCGGCGTAATGGATCATGAAGCTTGTGGGCATTCCGGGTAATGGCTAGACAATCCGTGAAATGACGAAATTCTGGAATGCCTGTAACATTATACGTATGAAGGGAGTTCAATCACTAGCGGGTCTGCACTTGTGTTGACGTGGGAGTTCGGAATAATCACCACCCTTTATCCACCATGTGGTACCCACACAGACCTTGTCCTTAACCCTTTGTCTCCCGCACCCTATCCTATCCACCAGCTGCAAAAACTTAAACCCTTTGACCCAGCCCGAAACGTAAAAAAAAAAAAAAAAAAAAAAAATGGCCTGTTCGCTTCCAATTTTAATGTTCCAGTTATTCTGGTGATGTAAGCTTTTTGTCCATAAATCTCCTTTCACCATCTCCCCCATTTCAAGATCTTGTCAAAACATAAAGTTTTGCAAAATCGATGATTGATTGATTTGGTTTGGTTTCTACGTCGACACCCATCTCAGGTGATATGGCCGACGGGGATAACCATCTCAGGGAAGTGGGGGGGGGGGGGGGGGGGGGAAGGGGGACTTTTCTAATCCTATACTGACACTACCAGAATGACAATGATGTCAAGATGGGACAGTGAGATGGCCAGTTTTAATGTAGCTCACTCCGGGATTGGAACCCACAACCATTAGCATGTGAATCCGACGCTCTACCAACTGAGCTACTGAGGCCCGCATTTGCGCAATTTCAAGGATTTTTTACCAGATAACAGTCGAGACAGTCTTGATGGAGGCAGACACAAGTAGATCACTCATAAGGAAGATTAGGAAAAGACAAGCAACATTTATAGGCCATTTTATGAGGAAGGGGGATTTGGAGCACCTGGTCACAACGGGAAAGCTGGAGGGAAAGAGAGCACCAGGTAGACCCAGGGAGAGAATGCTGGACGGACTTGCAGAGTGACTGGGGATGAAGAGGGTGGGGGAGATGCTGGGGGCAATGAGAGATAGAGATGGTTGGAAGTCCATGGTTGCCAACGCCATGCGGCAGGGCACCTGATGATGATGATGAATAGTCGGCAGATAGGTGGAACGCATATGGAATTTTCTGGGTGCATTGACTGTTTCTTGATCAAACTCTCAACGCAACTTTCAGCTCTAAGCTCTCTTTCAGTTTGGTCAAGACCTCACGGCGCGCGTGTGATTCCATATGTGCTGCGCCATAAATCATACCGTGCGGTGGGGGTGGGGAGGGAGGTCCGAACTTTTGGCGGCTGGTTGGTTCGTTTGATAGAGTTGTAGACTCAAGATCTGATGTCTCGAGTTCAACCCCAGTCTGCAAATTTAAAAACTGGCCTGTTCGCTGCCCATCTGAATGTTTCCATCATTCTGATGGTGCCAGCTTAATGTTTCAAAAGTCCCTTCCCCATTCCTCCCCAATTTCAAGACCTTGGCAGCACACAGGGTTTTGTGCAGGCTTAGGGAGTCTGCCAGATAATTGTTGGCATATCTGGGTGGAGCACATATGGAGTTGTCTGAGTGCGATGAATCCCTCAAAATCGAAACAAAATCCAAATCCAGAGTAACCACACCGGATCTGATGTCATGGGGCAACACATGTAATCAGTACGCTGGTGACGATCAGGATCAGATGACCTCTAAATTGCTTTTCTCCGACACAAAAATTTTATGCGTGTGGACAGACAATATTTTGAAGTTCTGTCTTTCTCGTTAAATTCAGAGAGCAACGGCATCATTTCGCTGCTCCATCGGAGCTATAAAGCTGACAGGATTAAACAGTAGCATGAAAGGAATCTCTGGCTGAGCATGCATCAGCACGCAATAACTTCATTTTCTATGAAAAATGTCAAGAAAATCTTCTCGAGTTTCCTTGACGACTTTTCATCGAATGTAAGATCCGACACAATAAGTTATGATGGCTTAACCCTTTGACACCTGCACCCTGTCCACCAACTGCAGGAGCTAAACCTTTTGACTTCCTCACCCTGTCTACCAGCTTCCTGCAGAAAGCTGGTGGATAGTGTGAGAGAATCAAAGGGCAAAGTTTTTGTTTAGACAGCATGATTGACAATGCAGGATGTTGGTGGACAGTGTGTGGGAGTCAAAAGGGTTTTAAACCAAGATGAAAGTGAATTGTTTCTTTTATGCTGGGAATAATGTGTCCAGACTTCGCAATCACAGAGCAAGTTTGAAAGACAGTTAACCGCTGTCAAAATGCTTTTTCTCGATACTGTATACTTTTAAGACTCAAATCCATACCATGGCCTGTCACACAACAAGAAAGCAAACTTTGTACAAAAATGTAGATTCTGTACCTTTGCTGGTTTCCTCTTATATAACTCAAAACATACACAATACTTCAAAAAGGGGGAAGATGAAAAGAAAATTAAGTACACATATCAATGCGTTCGCGCACATAATCAAAGATGTCTCTGGCGTTGACCACTCCGCCCAGCTTATCGCATAGGAGACTTAAAAAAATCTGAATACAAAGTTCAGCATAATTGAGGACACTAAACATATATAAAACGTGCCTAAATTACCTAAATTGTTTCCGCATCCTTAATTTCCCTAGAGCCAAAAATGCACCTAATACATAATTATATCCAATTATCAATCTTAAAAGAATGTATGTAAGACTCTATCAAGCACATGCAGGTGAATGGACAAGCAAGGCAGAAAATGATAGGAAGAAATGACAGAAAGCAAACGAGGAAGAAAGAAACAAAGTGAGTGACAGAAAAGAGATATTTCTGGCGCAGAGTTTCCAGAAAGTGGGGGTACTATTTACACTAAAAGAGTCCCCGGCATTCCCACGGGGATTTCTAGTTATATGAAAAAGTAATTTGAAAATCCAGTCTGGATAGTAACTAAAAACACATGTTCAAATCTGGCTCTGTGTCTGATACCACATACATAATTCTAGACGAAACAAGATGATGGATAGCCGGCTTCTTTGTGTATAACTGCAATCCAGTGTAATGTTTGTCTAAACGTTCAAGCGATCAGTTGTACAGCGGTAAAGATTCCGGTAGACAAATGAATACGTGCCGACGAACTTTCTTTTTCGGAACTAGACACAAGTACCGTCACATCAACGACATCGTCTCTCTTTTCATTTTTAATCAGTGTGGATAACCTTTTCATAAGCCGTCGTTAGCATCACGCAAAACACACACAAAGAAGGACATTACCGCCATCATGCCCGCGAGCGACTCTTCAGTCATGGAGGTGCGCACTTCCTGTTCCGGTGGTTGTGGACACCAGAACGAAGCAGTCACGCCAGGCGAAGCACGTGCAAAGTTTATTGGCTTTGCCGCGTCCTGTGCTAGACCTCTTATCGCCACCATCGCTCAGGTTAATAACTTTTTTTCGGTGCCAGATATCTGCGATTTTTGGAAGCAGGAAGGCCATCAATATGGCTGCTTTGCCACCATCCGGCAAGTCAACAGCACTGAAATCGACCAGGGGGACGGGATGGGGGGGGGGGGTAGCTTCCTCCTGAAACGACGCAGCGGGGACAGCTTGTCCTGTTTTCTGGCGGCAGTTTGTAACACTATGTTATCCACATCAGATGCTGGCAACCTTTGTGCACGACACAGACGTGCGGCTTTGGGGCGGGGGGGGGGGGGGGGGGGGGGGAGGTCCTGTGTCGTTAATCTCCTGTTGTCATGGTGAACTTCAACATCGTCTTTTAATCTCCTGTTGTTGTCATGGTGATCTTCGATATGGCCTTGGACTGCACGCTGAGGCGACTGACACTGCAGCGCTAAGCTGTAAATATGATAGTGTCATGAGGAATTTCAGAATGTAGAGTTGTAGGACTTTGTTTTGTTTTGTTTTGTTTACCAACTTCAGTTAGAGTTTTGGCTGTTTATTGATTTTTCTTTAATCTTCGTTGGTGATTATTTCCCGAAAATTTACCGGAGTTCATGTTTGATTTTTGTTCTTTGTTTTGCTTGTTTTCTTTCTTTTTCTTTTTTTTTCTATTTGGTTGTTGTTGTTGTTTTCGTTGTTAACGTCCTGAAATTTCAGTGAAGAGAAGCGAACATTCTTTTCTTTTCCTTGCTTTCATTTCTTTTTTTCTTTTTTTTTCTTCTCTGCTTGCATCTTCGTTCAGTTGTTGTCCAATCTTTTGATACTTTCTTCACAGTTATTCAATTTTTGAGTTGACGAAGCCAAAGACAGACAGAGAGAAGAGAGAGAGAGAGAGAGGAGAGGAGAGAGAGAGAGAGAGAGAGAGAGAGAGAGAGAGAGAGAGAGAGAGAGTTACCACATGATTTGTATAACAGACATGTTTTATGCTGAGAGCACTGTATCTCTTGTATTATGCCACTTTCAGAATATAACAAGTTCAGTCTAGTTCAACAAGACGATAGGAATAACGAGAGACTTAGCCTTGTACTCAATAGATTATAGACGCCATCATCATGAAAAGACGATGGAGATGGATTGGGTACATCATCCAAAAACAGCAGATAACATCACTTTGACTGCCCTAATAGAGTGGGCACCAAAATGAGGTCGTAAGAGAGGAAGACCCAAGTACAGCTATCGAAGAACAGTAGACGAGGACGCACAACCCAAAAACAAACCTGGGGTACCAGACCGAAGCTGACCCAGAAGAGAAAAACATGAAGGATCTTACATGTCATTGACAATGGGTGGTAAAAAAAGTGACTATCCTTGATTTCTTTTTTATAGTCATGCAGGCACAGTCTGGTCTTGAGGAAATGTCCACCATGTCGAGGGGATGATGTGAGTTAGTTCTACACTAAACAGTAGCAATGTAGCAGAAATGTGGCTCTATAGACGACTTCTCTGGACAGACAGAAGAACAAACGATGGCATATTAAGAAAAACTGAATGTTAAGCACCAACTACTAACAGTGATCAATTAAAGAAAGCTGAAATATGTAGTCCATGCGATCAGAAACACCAAAACTAATTTGATAACAATAGTCCTGCAAGGAGAAGTTGAAGTGAGGAGAAGAAAGGGACGATGCATACCTCCTATTTCAACAACATCGTTGAAGTCTGTGGTCAGGAGATCCAGGTAGTCGCCCACAGATGTCTCAATCGTGTGACATGGAGAAGAGTTGTGACGTCGAGCGCGGCTTCTACCGCTGATCCCGGCGAGGGAGAGAGGTGTAAAGGTGTGAAACAGTAGCAATTTTCGGTAATTTTCTGTAAGTTGTCATCCATTGGTGAGCATAGAGCGTAGTGTCCAGAAGAGGCACCATGGAAAATCCTGAAATGACCTTGCATCTTTAACCCTTTGACTCCCACAAAATGTCCACCAGCATCCTGCATTGTCAACCATGCTAGCAAAGCAAAATCTTACCCCTTTGATTCTCTCATCCTATCCAGCACCTTCCTACAGGAAGCTGGTCGATAGGGTGAGGTAGTCAAAGGGTTAAGATTTTACAGTTGATAGAGTGCGGAAGTCAAAAGAAGATTCCTCTTATGGGTGGTGGCCTCATGGCGAAATGATATTAATAACAAAACAGCATTGTGAGTCATAGCACTAGGACTAAGGCTGGAAAGTAGGAATCTACTAACCTAACAAACAAGTTTGGCTTTGGTGGTTTGGCAAGTCAAAAGAAATGAAATAAACTACGTGGAAATCCGAGACAAAATAGTGTAACGTGTTCTTCGTTCTTCGGTTCTACTTGCATTGCATCTGATCGATAAAGATATAAAGTCCCAAAATCACACTAACAGAATCGGGCTAGAACGCTGTCTTCAAGAATGATGATGATGGTGATGATGACGATGAAGAAGATGATGATGATGATATGATGATGATGATAACGATGATGACGATGATAACAACAGCAGCAATACTACTACTACTACTAACTATTACTACTACTACTACTACCACCACCACTACTATTACTACTACTACTACAACAACTACAAATAATAATGATATATTTGAAAATGAATAAAAACAAGTTAAAAAGACAAATAATGATAATAATAATAATAACAATAATAATAATAATAAAAAAGAAGAAGAATAGGAAGAAGAAGAATGATAGGAAGAAGAAGAACAATAAAGAAAAAGGAAAAAAAAAACTGTTTAACCAAGCCACCTGGATTCACACCAAGCTGTGGCTGCATAAAAGGAGTCTTGTACAGGATAGGGTGGGAAATGGACGAGAGATGGGGTTGGAGGTGGGCAGGTAGGAATGGGGGGGGGGGGGGGAGGGGGCTCGGAGCGAAAGGTGTGGAGGAAGAGAAACGAGATTGCTGATAATTCTCCGCACGCACCTAGCACCGCTGACAACTCGGTTCTCAGAGGTGCCATCCCCCGTTTCCAAGGTATCGGGATGAAGAAAGGCATCAATATGGTAGTGGAGCAGACGTCTGTCCATCCCTTGGCGAGGATCGATAAAGACCAACGTAATATACACACAGGGCGCATTCTGTCACCATTATGATCACACAGATCTTGAAGGAGCCGGCAGTCCCTCCCTACGTCAAACAAGCAACCCCTCCCGATCCCCTTCCCCATCCCCCCCTCTCTCTCTCTGTCTGTCTTTCCCTCTCTTTCTATCACTGCTCTCTATCTGTCTGTCTGGCTGTCTGTCTCTTTCCCTCTCTGTCTCTGTCTTTTTCTCTGTATTTGTCTGTCTGTCTGTCTCTGTCTCTGTCTGTCTGTCTCTTTCCCTCTCTGTCTCTGTCTCTGTCTCTCTCTCCCCCACCACCCTCGGGGTCTCCAGCGTCGTGAAGACTGGTTCAGCATGTCTGTGATATAACTGTCGCCAGGCGGTCGCTGCCTCGTCTTTCTCTGTCTCTCTCTCTCTGAGTCTCTGTCTGTCTGTCTATCTCTCTCTGTCTATTTCTCTCTGTCTCTGTCTCTCCTTTCTGTCTGTCTGTCTGTCTGTCTGTCTGTCTCTCGTTGTCGATCTCTCTCTCTCTCACTCTCTCACTCTCTCACTCTCTCACTCTTTCTTTGTCATGATATGTGGCTTGTTCTTTTGTTGTCAGTTGTTATCTTGTTTTCTAATGTAATTATTTCTTTTGTTGCGCAGTTTAAGCACTTCTTCGCTAAAGGCTGTCATCCTTTTGGTATAAAATATCTCCGAAGTCTGATTAACTCTCTGTCTCTCTGTCTGTCTGTCTCTCTCTCTCTCTATCTCTCTGTCTGTCTTTCCCTCTCTTTCCATCTCTGCTTTCTCTGTGTCTGTCTCTGTCTCTTCTCTTTCACTCTCCCTCTCCCTCTCTGTGTCCTCTCTGTCTCTCTCTCTCTGTCTTTCCCTGTTTCTATCTCTCTCTTTGTCTCTTTCTTTCTCTCTGTCTCTCTGTGTCTGTCTCTCTGTTTCTCTCTCTCTCTCGATCTCACTCTCTCTCTCTCTCTCTCTCTCTCCTCTCTCTCTCTCTCTCTCTCTCTCTCCTCATACCTGCGTGCAGGCTTAGTGGCGGCTGGCGAGATACGATCGTGTGGAAAAACCGATAAATACCGAAACTGGCCTGGATTAAAAGAACGCGGTCCTGTTGGTCCTGGGATCGAAGGAGGGGTGCGATAAGAATGTCAGGGTGGTGACATGGTGCCAGGATCTCACACGCCATTAGTCCCCTGCATGGTAACCACCCGTATAACCATCTACCTTCTGTATCTGTTTTTCCTCTCTCTCTTTCTCTGTCTCTGTGTCTCTGTCTCTATCTGTCTCTCTGTCTGTGTCTCTGTCTCTCTGTCTGTCTGTCTCTGTTTCTCTCTGTCTCTGTCTGTCTCTGTCTCTCTCTGTCTCTATCTCTCAGTCTCTGTTTGTCTGTCTCTGTCTGTCTCTGTCTCTCTGTCTGTCTGTCTGTCTCTCTGTCTCTGTCTCAGTCTCTCTTAGTGTCTCTGTCTCTGTCTCTCTGTCTCTCTTCTCTCTCACCCTCACTCTCTCCCTCTGTGTCTCTCTGTCTCTCTGTCTGTCTCTCTCTGTCTCTGTCCCTCTCTGTCTTTTTCCTCTCTCTCTATCTCTGCTCTCTCTCTGTGTCTGTCTCTGTCTCTCTCTTCTCTCTCACACTTCCTCTCTCTCTCCCTCTCTCTCCCTCTCTCCCCACTCTCTCTTTCTCTTTCATAACTGCGCGCAGGCTTACTGGCGGCTGTCGAGATAGGATCGTATCAAAAAACCGATAAATACCGAAACTGGCCTGGATCAAAAGAGCGCGGCCTGTCAGGCCGGTGGATCGAAGGAGAGGTGCGATAAGAATGTCAGGATGGCGACTTGGTGCCAGGACACAGCCATTAATTCCCTGCATGGTAACCACCCGTATAACCACCCAACTCCGTATCAGCTTTCCCTCTCTCTGTGTCTGACCCTGTGTCTCTGGCTCTGTCTGTCTGTCTGTCTGTCTCTGTCTCTCTCTTCTCTCTGTCTCTCTTTCTCTCTCTCTGTCTCTCTTTCTGCTCTCTCTCTCTCTCTCTCTCTCTCTCTTTGTGGTCTCTCTGTCTCTGCTCTGTTTTTCTCTCTGTGTCTGTCTCTCTTTGTCACTATCTCTCTGTCTCTGTCTGTCTCTCTCTGTCTCTGTCTATCTGTCTGTTTCTTTCTCTCTCTCTCTGCTCTCTCTCTCTCTGTGTCTATCTCTATTTCTCTGTCTCCATCTCACTCTCTCTCTTTCTCTGTGTGTGTCTCTCTCTGTCTCTGTCTCTCTTCTCTCTTACCCTCTCTCTCTGTCTCTATCTGGTCTCTCTGTCTCTCTCTCTGTGTCTTTCTCTCTGTCTGTCTGTCTCTCTCTCTCTCTCTCTTTCTCTCTCTCATACCTGCGTGCTGGCTTACTGGCGTCACCACTTCCATATCCATTTTTCCTCTCTGTCTCTGTCTGTCTGTCTCGGTCTCTGTGTGTCTCTGTCTGTTTCTGTCTGTCTGTCTGTCTCTGTCTCTCTCTCTCTCTGGGGTCTCTTGGTCTGTCTGTCTCTCTCTCTTTCTCTGTCTGTCTGTCTGTCTCTCTTTCTCTCTTCGTGGTCTCTCCATCTCTGTCTCTGTTTATCTCTCTCTGCCTCCCCCTCCTTCTCTCTCTGTGGTCTCTCTATCTCTGTCTCTGTCCTGTTTCTCTCTTTCACCCTCTCTCTCTGGTGTCTCTGTCTTTGCTCTGTCTCTATCTCTCTCTCCGTGTCTCTCTGCATCTCTCTCTGTCTCTGTCTCTCTCTCTGTCTCTCTCTCACTCTGTCTCTTGGTCTGTCTGTCTGTCTGTCTGTCTTCCTCTCTCTCTGTCTTCCTTTCTTTCTCCCTTTCTCTCTCTCTCTCTCTTTCTCTCGCTCTCTCTCTCTCTCTCTGTCTCTCTTTCTCTGTCTCAGTCTCTCTCTGTGTCTCTGTCTCTGTCTCTCTATCTCTGTTCTCCATCACCCTCCCTTTCTGTTTCTCTGTGGTCTCTCTGTGGTCCGTTCGCTTCTCTGTCTGTCTCTCTATATCTCTCAGTCTGTCTGTCTCTCTCTCTGTCTTCCCTCTCTATCTATCTCTGATCTCTCTGTGTCTGTCTCTGTCTCTCTCTCTCTTCTCTCTCACCCTCCCTTTCTCTCTGTGGTCTCTCTGTCTGTTTCTCTCTCTCTCTTCCTCTCTCTATGTCTCTTTCTCTTTGTTTTTGTCTCTCTTCTCTCTCTCTCTCTCTCTCACCTGCGTGTGGATTTACTGGTAGCTGGTGAGATAGGATCATGTCAAAAAACTGATAAATACCGAAACTGGCCTGGATCAAAAGAGCGTGGCCTGTCAGGCCAGTGGATCGAAGGAGAGGTGCGATAAGAATGTCAGGGTGGCGATATGGTGCCAGGACCTCACACGCCATTAGTCCCCTGCATGGTAACCACCTGTATAACCCGCCTCTTATATCCGCTTTTCCTCTCTCTTTCTCTCTGTCTGTGTTTCTGTCTCTGTCTTTCTGTGGTTTGTGTGTCTGTTTCTGCCTCTGTGTCTCTGTCTCTGTCTGTCTCTCTCTGTCTGTCTCTCTCTCCTCCCCCTCTATCTCTCTTTTCTTCTCTTCTCTCTCACCCTCCTTCTCTCTGTGGTCTCTCTGTCTTGGTCTCTGTTCCTCTCTTTCTCTATGTCTGTCTCTCTCTCTCTCCCTTAGTCTCTCTCTCTCTCACTCTCTCTCTGTCTCTCTGTGTCTTGTCTGTGTGTCTCTCTCTCTTTTGTCTCTCTCTGTCTCTTCTTATCTCCCTGTCTCTGCCTCTTTTTTTCTGTCCCACTCTGTGTCTCTGTCTCTCTTTTTCTCTCCTCACTCTCACCTGCTCGCTTGCTCACTCTCTCACTCTTTCTTTGTCATGATACGTAGCTTGTTCTTTCATTGTCAGTTGTTATCTTGTTCTCTGGTGTAATTATTTTCTATTATAGCGGAGTTTAAGCACTTTTCACTAACGGCTGACCACCTATTGGAATATAATATCAAAAGTCTGAAAACTTACTAATTACTTACTCTCTCTCTTTCTCTCTCTCTTTCTCTTCTCTCTCTCTCCTCACACCTCTCTCCTCTTTCCCCCCTCTCTCTGTCTCTCTCTCTCTCTCTTATACCTGCGTGTGGGCTTACTGGCGGCTGGCGAGATAGGATCATGTCAAAAAACCGATAAATACCGAAACTGGCCTGGATCAAAAGAGCGCGGCCCGCGGATCGAAGGAGAGGTGCGATAAGAATGTCAGGGTGGCGACATGGTGCCAGGACCTCACACGCCATTAGTCCCTTGCATGGTAACCACCCGTATAACCACCCACCTCCGTATCAGCTTTCCTCTCTCTCTCTCTCTCTCTCTCCTCTCTCTCTCCTCTCTCTCTCTCTCTTCTCCTGTCTGATTCTGTGCCTCTGTCTTTCTGTCTCTGTTTCTCTCTCTCTCTCTTCTATCTCTCACCCTCACTCTCTCTCTCTCTTTTGGTCTCTCGCTCTCTCTCTCTCACTCTGCTCTCTGTCTGTTTCTCCCCCTGTTTTTGTCTGTCTCTGTCTCTCTGTTTGTCTGTCTGTCTGTCTCTCTGTCTGTCTGTCTTTCTGTCTGTCTCTGTCTCTCTGTCTCTGTGTCTCATTTCTCTCTCTCTCTCTCCCTCTCTCTCTCTCTCTCCTCTCTCTCTCTCTGTCTTTCTCTGTCTTTCTCTGTCTCTTTCTGTCTCTACCTCTGTCTCTCTCTCTCTCTCTCTCTCTCTCTTTCTATCTCTCTGCCTCTCTCCGACCTCCCTCTGTCTCTGTCTGTCTCTGTCCCTCTCTCTCTCTTCTCTCCCACCCTCTCTATCTCTCTGGTATTTCTGTCTCTGCTCTGTTTCTCTTTCTCTCTGTCTGTTTGTCTCTCTGTCTCTCTGTCTGTCTCTCTCTTTTCTGTTTTTCTCCCTTCTCTGTTTCTGTCTGTTGCTCTGTCTGTCTCTCTGTCTGTCTCTCTGTCTCTGTCTCTCTCTGTTGCTCTGTCTGTCTGCCCCTCTATCTCTGTCTCTGTCTCACTCTCTCTCTCCCTCCTTTGCGCTCTCTCTCTCTCTCCAACCAAGGCCTCCGCTTCCGCTGTTAACGTCTGCTGATGGAGGTGATTGTGGTGATGGTAGTGATGGTGGTGAAGAGAAGGGTAAAGGTAGCGGTGGTGGTGCTTAGAGTGCGCTAACGCCACAGACTTTCAGACGCACTTGCTTAGTGGAGATAAAGTGCTGTTTTCTTCTCCTCCGGAAGAAGCTGTGACGTCAGACTCGAGTCCAGTAGACAGGTTTGATAACACCAAGCTGTAATGTGCGTAGACTGCAGAGGGCTTTTAGTTCATTACGAAAAACTGGAACCGTTTGAAGATATTGAATTGTTATGGATCAAATAAAAGAGTTTCAAATAGGCCTACAAGGCGAGTGAACTATATGCTTACGTGTAAACCTTCTATGACAGTAGTGTGAAAAGACCTAGTTCCATTTAATCCTTCGACCCCCGCATCCTGTACATCAACATCCTGCATTGTCGACCATGCTAACAACGCAAACATTTGACCCTTTTGACTCCCTCACCCTATCCATCAGCTTTCTGCAGGAAGCTGGTGATAGGGTGAGGGAGTTAAAAGATGAAATTTTTGCGTTGGTAGAAAGGATGCGGGAATCAAATTTGAATATACGTAAGCCTACATTGACATAGTGCGAAAATCCTTCGTTCCTCTTTAAGTCATTTGTCAGCACAGCCCTTTCAAAATTCAAGACCTTGAATGCGCACTAGGTTTTGCGCAGGCTTAAGGAGTCTGCCATATGACAATAACATATTCTGTGGAACGCATATAGAGTAGTCTACGTAGGATTAATCACTCTTGGATGAGTTCCAAAATTGATAAAGATTGTCCTTGACGCTGACATAACTTTTCGTTCTTCTTCTTCTGTCACCCACCGTCTATATGGTCAGGCCACGTCTCCTCTCGTGGGGATGCCGCGGGCTCTTTCAGTATAAATAATATCCCCACCTTCTGGAAATTCTGTGCTAGAAATTTCTTCTTTATCTGCCACTCTTTTTGTTTCTGCCATGTTCCTTTGCTTTCTGTCATTTCTTCCTGTCGTTTTCTGCCTTGCTGGTCCAGTTTTTTGTATGTCTTCGATAAAGTTTAGAGTGATTATTAGATACATGTATTATGTGTATTTTGGCTCTAGGGAAATAAATGTGATATTTGGATGCAAATGTAGGTAATTCAGGCCTTATTTAGATGTCTGTTTAAGTGTCCTTAGTTATGTTAAAACTTATATTCAGATATGTTTTCTTTGAAATCCCTTGTGAAATAAAGTGGATGGAATGGTCATCACCAGGGGCATCACCTTAGATCATGCCAGCAAATGCATTGATATGTATGCTTAATTTTCTTCTCCTTTTTTCCTTGTTGGAGCATTGTTTATGGTTTGAAACGATTATGGCCCTGATATGCATTTACGCAGTCTTCTGGGCTTTAAACAAAAATAACAACAACAATAACAATACCAAAGGAAATAAGAGGGAAGCAGGGAGAATTTTAAATATCAACTAAGTAACATAACTCTTGAGAGTCACGGAGTTATCTTCCATGTAGAATTTCTCAAACCCAACACAGTTTGCGCTACCCATTCAGCTAGCATTGACGCAGCCACAAAGCATAAAGTGGTAAGCTCAGAACATTCCTACCACTTTATGCTTTGTGGCTGCCTCTATGCTAGCTGAATGGGTAGCGCAACCTGTTTGGGTTTGAGAAATTCTACATGGGAGATAACTCCGTGACTCTCAAGAACAATAACAATAACAAGGCCACGTCTGGTAAAGTGAGGCTGTGGTTTGTTTGTTTATCTGTAATTTTGTTCCCTCGATCCTGTTGGCTACCATACAGCTTGTGGTCAGAGGGTGTTTCCTGTCGTTCCACTTCATTGTCATTGTATTGTTATTGTTGTTTAAAGCCCAGCCGACTGCGCAGAGCCATATCAAGGCTATAACCGTTTCAAAGCATACACAATACTTTAACAGGAAAATAAAAAATAAAAAAACGTAAAAGAAAATTAAGTACACATATCAATGCATTCGCGCACATAATCTAAGGAGATGCCCCTGGCGTAGACCACACCGTGCAATTTATCGCAAAGGGGATTTAAAAAACATACCTGAATACGAATTCAAACATAACTAAGGACACCAAAACAGACATAAAAACGGGCATAAATTACCTAAAATTGCTTTCGTATATCTTACTTCCGTAGAGCCAAAAATGCACTTAACACACGTACCCAGTACTCAATCGTAAGAGAAAACACCTAAGGCTTTATCGAACACATACAGGTGAATGGACCAGCAAGGCAGAAAATGATAGGAAGAAAAGACAGAAAGCAAAGGAGGAAGAAAGAAACAAAGAGAGTGACAGAAATGAGGAAATTAATAGCACAGAATTTCCAGAAGGTGGGGATACTATTTGTACTGAAAGAGCCCCCGGACATCTCCACGGGGATGTCGCTCCACTCGTGTTTAGCTGTCTGGTCCTCTTGACAACAGGGGCAGGCTGGTGATAGCGTCATTGAGTTTGAATCCACGGTTCTTCTGGAGACTGTTCACCAGGTTGTGGCTGATGAGGAGCCTTACCTGGACCACGTGCTGTTCTAGTATTGGTTGGCATACATTTTCTCTGCAGTTTTTTGGAATAGATAAATATGAACTGGGATGTGTATCTTTTTCTTTTTTTCTTTTTTTCTTTTGGTCATTTTTGTTGCCACATTGTCTGTTAGATGTCCGTTTGTTGTGAAGCAATATGTGAAGAAAAATGTTTTAAAAAATTGAACTCTAAAACGTGATTTTGATACTTGC
>JAPXFY010000012.1:32974245-33006745 GCA_030674185.1 Monoplex corrugatus | reverse complement strand
TTGTTCTTGTTCTTCTTGTTCTTCTTCCTCTTCTTCTTCCTCCTCCTTCTCCTCCTCCTCCTCCTTCCTTCATTCTTCTTCCTCCCTCTTCTTCTTCCTCCTCTTCCTTCCTTCTTCCTTCTTCTTTTCCTTCTTGCGCAGGCTACAGCTCCTACAAGCACAGACAAGCCTACCTATCTAGTGGAGGGAGAGCAGGAGTTTTGCTTAGGTAGCCGTTCTTTATCCCGCCTTACAGATAGTCATAGTCCATCTTCGAGGAGTTAAGGAGAGAATTTGAAAAAAAAGCACAGATGAAGGACGGGCAAAGCAGAAATAACAGAATTGTGGCAGAAATAAGAACAGAATTGTGACGAAAAGAGAGCATGATAGAAAATAGTCTAAAAATGCGGTCGTAAGATCTCCGTGAGTAGAACAGATGATTGCGACATAACCGTTGTAAACAGCTACAAAATCACTGTACACCTGACCCAACGTAAGCCATAAATAATAACGACACCCACAATCAACACAAAGCCTTGCACGTGTTAGAAGATAGCTGTCAGAACCTACTCCCCCCCCCCCCACACACACACAACAGAATCATTGAGTTTATTAGAGATGTATCAAGAGGGATTCACAGCACGCGGACAACTCCATATGCGCTCCAGCAATCTGACAGATTTCCTAGCCTGCAGAAAACCCTATGCGCTGGCAAGGTCTTGAAACGGGGAAAGGGGAGAAGGGGCCCACCAAACACTAAGCTCACACCACCAGAACGATGGAAACATTAGGATGTGCAGCCAACAGTCCAGTTTTTAATGTTGCGGGCTGGGATTGAACTCAAGCACACACAACACAAACACACACACACACACACACACACACACACACACACACACACACACACACACACATACACACAACACAACGCACACACACACACCACAACACACACAAAACACACACACACACACAACTGAGGTCTTCGGATTGTGTGAGTTTGAAGTTTATTCAAGAGGGATTCATCGCGTTCAGACAATTCCATATGCGCTCCACCCGATCTGCCTTCCGTTACGTGGCAGATTCCTTGAGCCTATGCGAAACCCTATGCGCTGGTGAGGTTTTGAAAATGGAGGGACGATTGGTGAGATGGGTCAGGAGGGGTGAGGGGTGGGGGTTGAGGACTGGGGAGACATGACCTACGATAATCGAATGCTGGCACCGCGAGAATAACCAGAATAGTGGAGTGTATCTTAGCATAAAAAAATGGGCAGTTTACATGGCAGCTTTTTATGTCGGGGCCTGGGACTGAACTTGAGGCATAATATCATGAATCCACGGATCTGTGTCGTGTTACAAGAGCCAGCAAACCCACAAGAAAAACAAAACAAAACCCAACAAAACAAACGAAACGAAACGAAACGAAACGAAACGAAACAAAACATCAAACAGATGACCAAACAACTAGCAAACATACACTGGTCTCCTTTCCATCACTACAGTCACAATACCCATTCGCTATTTTCGCCCGACTCTTTCAATCATCGCAAATAGCAAGAAACTCAGTGGAGACCCAACGGCGGAAGATCCTTAGAGGGATGCCCCCGTCAAGGAAATGTCATCATCATCATCATCATGTGCCCTGCTCCATGACGTTGGCGATCATGGCCCTCCCTACAAATCCATCCCTTGTCGCTGCAAGTACTTACCCACCCTCTCTGTCCTCAGCCACTCTGCAAGTCCGTCCAATATTTCCTCCTTAGTGCTTTATTTCCTTCCTGCTTTCCTGCTGCGACTAGATGCTCTAATTTCTCTTTCCTCATAAAATGCCCTGTAAATGTTGTTTGTCTTTCCCTAATCTTCTGTATTAATATTCTTCTTGTGTCTACCTTCCTTCAAGACTGTCTCCTTTGTTTTCTTTGCTGTCCCTGGAACTCTCAACATTCTCCTTAGAAAAACCACATTTCAGTTGCCTCAGTCTTGTTCTGACTTTGCATGTTGACTGTCCACGCCTCACAACATACAACAGTATGGTCTATAGAACACTGAAGAACTCTCTTCTGATGTTAATTGCTAGGCATAGTTGGTGCTGTTTAGCTAAAACAAGCTAAAACAGCAACAAATGTCTCGGCCTTTTTAACTCTTGATACTCTGAAGGAACCAAGGCGCGTCCAAGTCATAATTTCTTCATGTCCATCTGCTGTCGCTATTTTCTTAAAATAGAAATCTGTTGCAGGGATTATGTACCCAAGTGAAAACATTACCACTACAACCACTACTTATTTCCACGAGGGGACTGATAAAATTAATCCCACGTGCCATCTGTCGCCTACGATTCACCTAAACCGTTATTCCACTGTCAGCCGCAGGCCTGCGACACATTCAGTACAAGTATTACTTCAAAACCGTGGATTAAAAAAAAGCCTAGTAGATAGCACTGATTCAAAAGCTCAGTATAACGCTAAACAATACTAAAACTGTCTGTCAATGTGCAGAAAGATGGTGAAAGCTCGTGTGGGTAGGCTGAGAGAGTCAAAGAATTAAGGTGCCAACTATTTCTTGTGCAGTCTCTCTCTCTCTCTCTCTCTCTCTCTCTCTCTCTCCTCTCCTTGTCCCTCTCTCTGTGTGTCCCTGTCCCTCTCTTTCTGTGTCCCTGTCCCTCTCTTTCTCTTTCTGTCCCTGTCCCTCTGTCTCTGTCTCTCTCTTTCTCTCTGTCTCTGTCTCTGTGTCTCTGTTTTGTCTGTCTGTCTGTCTGTCTGTCTGTCTCTCTCTCTTTCTCTCTCTCCATCTATTTATCTATCTGTATGGTCGGGGCCATCTAGCGAAGAAAGAGCCATGTTTCTATTTCCTGTTGGCCACTATAATGCTTGGTAGTCAGAAGAGTTTAACTTGGCCATGTCTCCTGTCACACCATTTGGCTGTGTTGAGACGTAGGACCCTACCCTGCTCTACCCCAAGGAACCTCAATGAGGGAGCACTATACTTGTCTGATGTACGTAACCGTGTAGACTGTTACCTTATAATAAATAATAATTACAATATTTATATAGCGCAAAATCTTGATAAAATCAAATCTAAGCGCTGAAACAGACACACACGCACGCACGCACACACACGCACGCGCACGCACACACACACACACACACCACACACACACACACACACACACACACACACACACACGCATGGCTATAATGGGGAGAAAGAATAAAAGCAATGGAAAATTATAGAGAGCATATTATATACAATTATATATTACAATGTGATTCCCCTCCGAGTGGAGACAGGCTGCAGAGGTACGTTACATTGCGTGGTAACTTGGTTTGCTAGAAGGCGCCTGCAAGCCTGGTACCCCTGAGTTCATCCTTCTGTCTTAACTGTAAGGGTGATCCTGCTTTTAGTGCATGGCCATAAGTTCCACTCTATGAACACGGGGGGGGGGGGGGGGGGGGAGGAGCTATGGCTTTAGGCGACCTTTATCACATAATGGCTATGTCATTAGACATAATACAGAGTATTTACTGACCATGTTGAGACGTGACCATGCTCGAACGCAGAAGATCAAAAGGCGAAGAAGATCAGATATGGCTGACTGTATGCTTGTAATTCACAACAGAAAAAAAAACCGTCTTCACCTCTCCCTAAACAGAAACAGAAAAATCGATACATTCCTGCTCTAATCTTATATTACGTGATCTCATCATCCTAACTACCTTTCGCTTGAACACAAATTAACCACCTCAGTATTTTTCCAGATTGCCTCATGATAGTGCAGGTTGTGTCTTCACTTCCATAATTGTTCAGTTATACGACAGGGTGGTATCACTGTGTTAGCCAATACCCGGGTCCACCTGAAATGAAGATGAAATTAGATTCGTTGTGTATTTTCATGTCCCTGAACGGGCTGATTTCGTTACTTTGTTGTTTAACCCTTTGACTCCCGTACCCTATCCACCAAATGCAAAAACCTTAACCCTTTGACTCCCCCACCCTATCCACCAGCTTCCTGCAGGAAGGAAAGAGAACAACAGGCAGACCCAGGGAGAAAATATTGGACGGACTTGCAGCGTGGATGAAGACAGAGAGGGTGGAAGAGAGATCTACTTGCAGCAACAAGGGATAGATAGATTCGTGTGGAGGGCCATGTTCGCCAAGGCCATGCGGCAGGGCACGTGATGATGGTAATGATGAGTGATGGAAATAAACGAAAAACAACAACAAACAAACAAACAAAGCAACGCCCACACAAACATCCGTAAGTTTGGAACGCTTAAAAAAAAAAAAAAAAAAATTTTGCTTTTATGCCATCAAAATGATATGAAGTGTGAACCCAGTTCTGGTCATGCATGGGGCAGACCTGACAAATTTTTTTTTGATGGAGCTGATGACATGACAATTGCTTTTTAATCCCTTCCTTTCTACCATGCCGTGACACTGACAATAATACTGCGTTCGCCTACGAGGCGCCCGGAGCATTGTTGTCTGTCTAACATGTGAACAAAAGAGTATTCTGATGTCTGTCTGTACCACAGATGGTGAGAACTGTAGGGGAGATTTACATATAACGTAGGAAGGGGGATCACGATCCCCTTGTGCTCATTTCGCTTACATTTTTTTTTCTTTTTTCTAAAATGCTAATTTTTGCCCACACATTTTTTTTCTGAAGTGCTCATTTCGCTTATATTCCTGTGGGTTTTATTTTGTTCTGTTTGTTTGTTGTGTGCGTGTAGTATGTATGTATGTGTGTATGTGTGTTTACGTGTGTGTGTGTGTGTGTGTGTGTGTGTGTGTGTGTGTGTGTATGTGTGTGTGTGTGTGTGTGTGATGTGTGTGTGTGTGTGTGTGTGGATGTGTGGGTGTGTGTGTGTGTGTGTGTGTGTGTGTGTGTATGTGTGTGTGTGCATGTGTGTGTGTGTTTGCATATATATATATATATATATAATATTATATATATTTTTTATAGATGTGTTGTGTGTGTGTGAGTGTGCGTGGTGTGTGTGTGTGTGTGTGTGTGTGTTTGTATATATATATATATATATATATATATTAATATTATTTATATATATATATATATGTGTGTGTGTGTGTGTGTGTGTGTGTGTGTGTGGTGCTGTGTGTGTGTGTGTGTGTGTGTGTGTGTATGACTTTACTGTGTACACACAATATTTTCTATATTTTTACGTTATTGTTGGAGCGAGTATGACCAATAGGAATAAACATTACTCAGCGACACGTTAAATTAGAATCAACTGGAGGACACAAGGTCTGAAAAACAGAAATGTAGACATGACAGAACGCACGAACGCACACTCACCCACACACACACACAGAAAACAGAATGTAGACATGACAGAACGCACAACGCACACTCACCCACACACACACACAGAAAAACAGAAAATGTAGACATAAGAACGCACGAACACACACGCACACACACACACACACACACAACACACACACTCACACACACACACACACACACCACACACACACCATAATATATAGTAATATATATATTGAATAATAAATATAAATCCCACACACGCACACACACACACACACACACACCACACACACACACACACACACATACACACACACACATCACACACACATCCCTTAAAATAAAGAGAACATTAGTGTTGAATACACAAACACACATAGCTTTCTCTCTCTTTACTCAACACACACACACACAGCGCACACACACACACAAACACACACACAGCACACACACACACACACACACACACACACACACACAAACAAACACACACACCAAAACACACACACAAACACAGTCACAATACACCACACACACACAACACACACACACAAGCAACACACAGATACACACACGAACACACCACACACAAACACACATATACACACAAACATAGTCACAATCACACACACACACAAAGTCACATACACACAAACACACACACACACACACACACAAACAAACAAACAGAGCCCCACACAAACACAGTTACACACACACCACACACAAAACACAAACAAACACAAACACACAAACACACACACACACACATACACACAGACTGCTTTACCAACAAACGTTATGATGGAGAGAGCCACAACACTGCAGGGGCAAAGGCCACCACCACCACAAGCCAGTGTCAACAGTTCTGTGATAACAGCCATAACAGGACACAGAAGCAGTATGCAGTAGACGCTGGATGCATGGTGACCGGCCAGGAACAGCAGGAATGCACAGGGGTGGTACCATGGGTGGGGATCAGGGAACCAAGGTTTTTTAGCGGTTGTTATTGTTATCATTGCTGCTATTTTTTGTTTAATTAACCCTTTGACTCCCACACCCAGTCCACCAACTAGCAAAAACTGAATCCTTTGATTCCCTCAACCTTTTCGCCAGCTTTCCACTACTTCTATTTTGTGTGGTGTGTGTGTGGTGTGGTGTGTGTGTGTGTGTGTGTGTGTGTGTGTGTGTGTGTGTGTGTGTGTGTGTGTGTGTGTGTGTATGAGTATGTGTGTGTGTGTGTGTGCGTGTGTTTCTCTGTGTGTGTGTTTGTGTGCGTATGTTTCTGTGTGTGTGTGTGTGTTTGTGTGTGTGTGTGTGTGTGTATGTGTGTGTGTGTGTGTTTGTGTGTGTGTGTGTGTGTGTTGTGTATGTGTGTGTGTGTGTTTTTATGTGTGCGTGTGTTTCTCTGTGTGTGTGTGTTTGTGTGTGTGTGTATGTGTGTGTGTGGTGTGTGTTGTGGTGTGGTTTGTGATGTGGTGTGTGTCGTGTGTGTGTGTGTGTGTTTTGTGTGTGTGTGTTGTGTTGTGTTGTGTTGTGTATGTGTGTGTGTGTGTCCGTGTGGTGTGTGTGTGTGTGTGTGTGTGTGTGTGTGTGTGTGTTGTGTGTGTGGTTCCTGTTTGCTTGAACGCTGGCAGTCACTTCGATTCAGATTTAGGTAGCAGTGCTCCAAACTTTTGGTGGCCTTGATGTATCACAAAGAAATATGCCCTGTCGCTGTATTTATTCAGATCATACACTCATCGACGTGTGTGCAAGCAGACAGACGTACTCCCCCCCCCCCCCGTCCACCCACCCCCACCACCCCCTGCATTAAACCCTCTCTTCCCCACTCACACTCACTTATCAAACATAAGAGCAAAACGTCATGGTTATACATTTTTTCCATTCCAAAATTTAACTCATTTTGTATGAGTGCAAAGGTGAGTGAAGGTGCATAAAGAATAAACAAATAAACAGAACAATAGATGAATAAATAAATGAATAAATTAGTATAATAGATTAAAAAAAATGAAACAAATTAATAATAAATGATACAAACAAATAGATAAATAAATAAAAAATAAATAAACAAATAAAATGAATATAGCTTAACTCCTGCACCCTATCCCACCAGCATCATGCACATAGTCAGCCGTGCTAAGAAAGCAAAATTTAACCCTTTGACTCCCTCACCTATCCACCAGCTTCCTGCAGGAAGCTGGTGGATGAGGTGAGGGAATCAAAGAGTTAAGTTTTTTGTAGTCGGTGGACAGGGTGCCAGAATCAAAGGGGGTTTAACACGAGACATTTTCCCTTGTCAATAGTAAGTGTCGGAGACCCCCAAACACGATAGATACGAAACCGAAGCATCAAACGCACACACTTCAGTCCTTCACAGCTAGGGCTACCGTAACACCAATAGTAACGGGACAGATTAGATCCCTGCAGTGTCAGTGGTCAGTGGACACAAGTTATGTAACGGTCAGCAGCGCCTGAGCCGTTATCCATCTGTCGTACAAATTGCCACACAATAACAACGCTATGGGAGACTGCAGTCGTCCTCAAGAAACGATCGAACATTATCTGGACAAAATAAGAATTCATGGTCGATAGTTGTAAAATTCTTTACGAAAAACGATATGAGAAGTACATCCATGTGTACGCTGAAGATTTTTTTTTCGGAGGGAAATTGGTCTTACTGTACAAGGTACCCCATGGTTTTTTTTTTTAAACATATTTTTAATTTATTTTGTACATATGTATACATACAAAGATATTGACAAAAAAAAAAAAAAAAAAACACACACGCAAACTCCATTATTTCAATCCATGAAGACAATCCCAACAATTATCTCACATACATATGAGACAAACGTTAAACAGATTTTTTCCTTGATACCTTCAGCAATATCAAACTGTACGAATGACTAATACAAGTTGACAACTTACATTACAAAAATATGGAGCCTATCATATTTTCCAATCAGAATTCATCTTGATCCCCCTCTGATTTCACACCAAATTTCACGCATTTATGCATACACCTATTTTCCTTCTCTCTCTCTTTTTAAAAATTTCAAAGTTTCCATCAAGTCTTTAAAAAAAAAGAAATCCAATGTTACCAGTAGTCTTCATCTTCTTGTCTGTATGTCTTAAGCTTGGACGCTAGTTGCTGACTCAAAAGAATCGAACTGCAGACTTCCACACTTACATGTTATGCTATAGTTGCTGCCGGCTGGCTGTCTCTGTTGATGGATGGAGCCTTGGATTCATAATGTAACGACTTGAGTTTAAATCCAGTCCGCTACATAAAAAAAATGGGCCCGCTCGTTGCTCATCTTGATGCTCCGATCGTTTTGATGGGTGTGAGGTTAGTGTTTATGGGTCCATTTCTCCTTCTCCTTACTCGCTTCAAGATCATACCAGCGTGTCGGGCTTTACAAAGGCTCAGAGAATCTGCTAAATAATTGATGATCACTGGTGGACTGGATACAGACCATATGGAACTCTCCCAGTATGATGAATCCCTCTTGATCGTGCTCCAAATGCCTCATTGCTCATCCTCAAAGCTTTTGAGAGGATATTTGGAGTGATCGGGGTTACCTGATCTGTGCACATGGGGTGAATGCTTTAATTTAAGACGTCAAAAAGAAAACAAAAACTTGACAGAATGAACTGGGCACTTTGCCGGAAACAGTGGGACAACTAATTCACATGAATGAATTGGGCACTTTGCCGGAAACTGTAGGACAACTAATTCACATGAATGAACTGGGCACTTTGCCGGAAACTGTGGGACAACTAATTCACATGAATGAATTGGGCACTTTGCCGGAAACAGTGGGACAACTAATTCACATGAATGAATTGGGCACTTTGCCGGAAACAGTGGGACAACTAATTCACATGAATGAATTGGGCACTTTGCCGGAAACTGTGGGACAACTAATTCACATGAATGAATTGGGCACTTTGCCGGAAACAGTGGGACAACTAATTCACATGAATGAATTGGGCACTTTGCCGGAAACTGTGGGACAACTAATTCACATGAATGAACTGGGCACTTTGCGGGAGACAGTGGAACAACTAATTCACATGAATGAACTAGGAGCTTTCCCAGAAACAGAGGGACAACTAATTTACATGAATGAACTGGGCACTTTGCCGGAAACAGCGGGACAACTAATTTACATGAATGAACTGGGCACTTGTCTGGAAACAGTGGAACAACTAATTCACATGAATGAACTGAGCACTTGTCTGAAAACAGTGGGACAACTAATTCACATGAACGAACTAGACACTTGTCTGGAAACTGTGGGACAACTTATTCACATGAACGAACTAGACACTTGTCCGGAAACTGTGGGACAACTTATTCACATGAACGAACTAAACACTTGTCTGGAAACTGTGGAACAACTTATTTACATGAACGAACTAGACACTTGTCCGGAAACTGTGGGACAACTTATTCACATGAACGAACTAAACACTTGTCTGGAAACTGTGGAACAACTTATTCACATGAATGAACCAGGCGCTTTCCCAGAAACAGAGGGACAACTAATTCACATGATCGTTAACTTGAATAGCTTACTTGTATTAGATGATGATAAATTTGAAAGATAGGCTGTGGCAATGACTTTCCTCCTTTTGCACCTGGAATCATAAGAGCAGTTTACGGTAGCAAGAAATCTAACAAACAAACAAACAAACAAACAAACAGACAAAACAACAAGCAAAGTGCGACCGCCCCGGGTTCAAGCAAACAGGAAAGAGACAAACACGAAAACAGAATCAGAACGCTTATTTAATACAACCAAACAAGACAGGCGCAAATTTTCGGCCAACTGGCCTTTGTCAAGCGTAAACGTAAGATCACAAAAGAGCAAACAACAAATTAATACAAAAACGAGGAGAGAGAAAAACTAAAACTTCCCTGCTGCTTCGTCCAGTGGGAGAAATGGACTGAAACTTCCCTGCTGCTTCGTCCAGTGGGAGAAATGGACTGAAACTTCCCTGCTGCTTCGTCCAGTGGGAGAAATGGACTAAAACTTCCCTGCTGCTTCGTCCAGTGGGAGAAATGGACTGAAACTTCCCTGCTGCTTCGTCCAGTGGGAGAAATGGACTGAAACTTCCCTGCTGCTTCGTCCAGTGGGAGAAATGGACTGAAACTTCCCTGCTGCTTCGTCCAGTGGGAGAAATGGACTGAAACTTCCCTGCTGCTTCGTCCAGTGGGAGAAATGGACTGAAACTTCCCTGCTGCTTCGTCCAGTGGGAGAAATGGACTGAAACTTCCCTGCTGCTTCGTCCAGTGGGAGAAATGGACTGAAACTTCCCTGCTGCTTCGTCCAGTGGGAGAAATGGACTAAAACTTCCCTGCTGCTTCGTCCAGTGGGAGAAATGGACTGAAACTTCCCTGCTGCTTCGTCCAGTGGGAGAAATGGACTGAAACTTCCCTGCTGCTTCGTCCAGTGGGAGAAATGGACTGAAACTTCCCTGCTGCTTCGTCCAGTGGGAGAAATGGACTGAAACTTCCCTGCTGCTTCGTCCAGTGGGAGAAATGGACTGAAACTTCCCTGCTGCTTCGTCCAGTGGGAGAAATGGACTGAAACTTCCCTGCTGCTTCGTCCAGTGGGAGAAATGGACTGAAACTTCCCTGCTGCTTCGTCCAGTGGAAGAAATGGACTGAAACTTGCCCCTGTTTTGTCCGGTTGTATCAAATACGCGTTCTGATTCTATTCTCATGTTCTTCTGGTGCCAGTATACAGTGGGAGAATTGGACGAAGCAACAGGGAAGTTGTAGTCTTTTTCTCCTCATTTTTATATTTGTTGTTTGTTATTCACGCTTGACAAAGGCCAGCTGGCCGAACACTTGCCCCTGTTTTGTCCGGTTGTATCAAATACGCGTTCTGATTCTATTCTCATGTTCTTCTGGTGCCAGTTTACAGTAGCGGTAAAAAGAATGAAGTAGATATAACAAACAATTTAGCTATTTTGACGCTAGTAAAACCATCAGAGAAGTGTTCGCGCACGAATGATAACTTTGCCCTTTTCACAGAATGATGATATAATGATGGTGCTGGTGGTGGTGATGATGATGATGAGATGATGACTAAAATTTTCGATGACAATTCGACTTGTCTTCTCCTGAAATTAGTGGCACACCGTAGTCGGTGCCAGATTTATGCTTGCCCCCCAACTCTGTAATGTTTCATAGGCGTGTCTGCGCATGCCTTTGGGGCAGGCTACTTAGTACTTCCGGGTTAATTCCTGTGCCCTCCGGCTGCGGAAAACTCTCCGGTCACTGAGATTTATTGCCACGCAAGTTGCATTGGTCTGCCTTGAGAGGGAGAGAGGGAGAGGGAAATAGAGAGAGAAAACAAGAGAGAGAGAGAAAGAGAGAGAGGGGGGAGAGATACAGACAGAGAGAGAGACAGAGGCAGACAGAGAGAGAGAGAAAGGGAGAGAGACAGACAGACAGACACACACACACACACACAGACATACAGACAGGAACAGATGGAAAGAAAGAAAGAGAGACAGACAGAGACAGACAGACAGACAGAGAAAGAAAGAAAGAGAGAGAGACAGACAGACAGACAAAGAAAGAAAGAAAGAGAGACAGACAGACAGACAGACAGACACACAGCCACACAGACAGACATACAGACAGGAACAGATGGAGAGAAAGAAAGAGAGACACACAGACAGACAGAGACAGACAGACAGACAGACAGACAGAGAAAGAAAGAAAGAAAGAGACAGACAGACAGACAGACAGACAGACAAAGAAATAAAGAGAGAGAGAGAGAGAGAGAGAAGTGAGAGAGAGAGAGAGAGTCCGTGTTAACATGTTATAAATGTTTTCAGTCTCTGTTTTTAAAAGAGAAGATTATTTGATAAAAACCAGTCGCCGTGGTGTATTGGCTAGCACAGCGGACTGCCGATTGGAAGGTTGTGGGTTCGAATTCCCATCAGTCCCTTCAAAAATCGTTATGGAATTTTTCGGCTCTAACCGGCTCCTATCCAGAGTTGGGAGATATATGGGCTCATTGGGAATACTGGAACTACACAGTCGAGTCTCAGCCACTTCACGGATGCGTCATTGAGGGTGTTGCTGCAATCTTCTGATCAGCACCGCAGGTGTCTGTATCTCTCGGGCCTGAATATATAAACTCTATAGAACACATACATGTGAACGGACCAGTAAAGCAGAAAGTGATAGGAAGAGATGACAGAAACCAAACCAAAAAGAGCAAGAAGAAACAAAAGAGAGTGACAGAGAAAAGAAAGAACATTTCTAGCACAGAACTTACAGAAGGTGGGGGGATACCATTTGTACTGAAGAAGTAATAATAATAATTACAATATTTATATAGCGCAAAATCTCGATAAAAATCAAATCTAACGCTGAACATACACTTACGCACGCGCGCACACACACGCACACACACACTTACACATGGCTACAAATGGGGAAAAAGAATAAAAGCAATGGAAAATTATAGAGAGCATATTATATACAAATATATATTACAATGTGATTCCCCTCCGAGTGGAGACAGGCTACAGAGGGGGGATGAGTGAGGTCAGGATTTTATGCAGAGGAGAAAAGGTGAGTTTTGAGAGCGGACTTGAAGGAGACAAAAGTAGGTTGCTGACGGACTGAGAGAGGAAGTTTGTTCCAGGAAAGTGGACCAGAAACAGAGAAGGCTCGTGGACCATAGGTATTGAGCTTGGTGCGTGGAAAGCGAAAAGTCAGAGGATCGGAGGCAGAGCGGAGGGTACGTGAGGGAAGATAGATCTCAAGTAGGCTTGACAGGTAATCGGGGGCTGCGTTATTGAGGGTTTTGTAGCACATGGTGTACCCGGTATCCCCACGGGAGAGATAACAAGAAAGCAGACATATGATTGTTGTTCTTCTTCTTGTCGTTATCATAGTCTTCATTGTCGCTACTGCTGTTGCTACTATTGATGTAGTTAGTAGTGAAGAAGCAGCAGCCACAGAAGCAGTCGGTTGATTAACCTTTTCATTCCCGCAGCATGTCCGTCAGTTGCAAAAACTTAACCCTTTCATTCCCACACCCTATCCACCAGCATCCTGCCGGAAGCTGGTGGATAGGGTATGGGAGTGAAAGGGTTAAGTTTTTGCTTTACTGTCAAGGCTGACAATGCAGGATGCTGGCAGATAGGGTGAGGGAGTCAAAGGGTTAAGTTTTTGATTTACTGTCAAGGCTGACAATGCAGGATGCTGGCAGATAGGGTGAGGGAGACAAGGGGTTAAGGAAGAGTAAGATAATGCACAACAAAGAGGGCAGCGTGCAAAACACATGGGAGGAGGTCATACATTTTGGTTTTAGAAGAAAAGAATTCTTTCCTTTCTACGTACTAGTTATGGAGATATTTGAATATATGGCAAAATGTGCAGACTGGTTTCACGATGCTCGATTCTAGATGTCACAGATAAAGAGAGACAGACAGACAGACAGACAGAGAGAGAGAGAGAGACAGACAGACAGACAGAGACAAAGACAGAGACAGACAGAGAGAAAGAGAAAGACAGACAGACAGACAGAGACAGAGATATAGGGACAGAGAGAGATACTAACACTGACACTGACACATGGGTTTATTGTGAAGGCCACCGACCCACTTACATACCGATGAATGTGGGGAGTGGGTGACATTGCTCATATACACAATACTTTTCAGTCGTCGTCCGCTGAGAGAGAGAGAGAGAGAGAGAGAGAGAGAGAGAGAGAGAGAGAGAGAGAGAGAGAGAGAGAGAAAGAGGTGGGTGGAGGGAGATAGAGAAGTTCATTTGTTCAGTTCCAATAATAGGGAAGTCATCTCAACGATATGCTATGGGATGAAACGACAGACCCCGTTACCCCTCCACCTCATGTTACAGCCCGTATTGTGTATTATTAGAGTTTAAATCATACCACGTCTTAATGTTTAAATCAGAGGACAGGTTGCATCACGTAAGTTTTTAAAAGTTCAGATTATGCTACATCTTATTGCTTTAAATCAAGTCAGAGAAAAATATATAGAGGAAGTCTTACGTCCCCTCCCCATCCAGCAGCCCAACCCAGCCCAGTGACCCAAACCCCAACCCCAATCCCTACATTATTCAACGAAACAGTGGCATCTTTCGAAAAAAATACCCCTGTCATAACGGTCAAATATCGGGTATTTATTTCTACGGATTTTGAAGTGAAAAAAAAAAAAAAAAAAAATAAAAATAAAATAAAACCCCACAAGATGTGACCAATTTACGGGTTCTACGGCTCGCGCTTTACGTTGCTAAATCCCCCATAACTTGTTCCTCGCCGTTCGATCAAGTTCACAGATGAGACTGACTCGTATGAAAACATATTGCTGCTTTTTTTTTAAAGTGGTAGAGCTGGGGTGGGGTGGGTGGATGGACGGGAAAAGAAGCAGGAGAGGAATGGAAATAGGGGAGAGGGTGGTATGATGGGAATGTTGAGGAGTGGAGGGGGGGGTAGAGCAGGGGAAGGAAGGACAACGCCAGTATTTTTGCAAGCTGCTGCTCTTGTGGAAGTTGAACAGTATAGTGAGGTGCTGTTTTATTCGCTGATTCGCCGTATTACTACTACTCTGCTACTAATGGTGGTTTGGGTTTGTAATTGGTTTAGTATTTCATCAGTAATAGGACTATTGTGTGTGTGTGTATGCTTGTGAGTGTGTGTGTTTGTGTTTGTGTGTGTGTGTATGTGTGTGTGTCTGTGTGTGTGTTTGTGTGTGTGTGAGAGAGAGAGAGAGAAAGAGAGAGAGAGAGAGAGAAGAGGACAGAGACAGACAGAGAGAGGCGTAAGAGAGAGAGAGAGACAGAGAGAGAGAGACAGAGACAGACAGAGAGACAGACAGAGCGCGTAGGAGAGAGAGAGAGAGAGAGAGAGGAGAGGAGACAGAGAGAGAGACAGACAGCAGACAGAGAGAGAGAGCATTTGTGCACGCGCGCATTTGGGTCCATTTACGTTTATTGTGTCATACAGTGGTGGTGGTTGTCGTGGTGGTGGTAGGTGTGTGTGTGTGTGTGTGTGTGTGTGTGTGTGTGTGTGTGTGTGTGTGTGTGCGTGTGTGTATGTGTGTGAGTGTGTGTGTGTGTATGTGTGTTGTGTGTGGTGTGTGTGTGTGTGTGTGTGTGTGTGTGTGCGTGCGTGTGTGTATGTGTGTGAGTGTGTGTGTGTGTATGTGTGTTGTGTGTGTGTGTTGTGTGTGTGTGTGTGTGTGTGTGTGTGTTGTGTGTGTGTGTGTGTGTGTGTGTGTGTGTGTGTGTACTTAGGCGAAGGGGGGTTAGGGGAATGGCGGTCTAGGAGTAGGGCGGTTGTTTTGAAAACAGCTTCAGACAGATGGCAAACCTTCGCCCGATGTGAACTAAACCCATTTTCCAGTCTTCAGGAAGAAGAAGAGACAAGGATTAATTCGACAACAGCCTCCAACCTACACAGGTAACAAAAGCTAAAGATGCTCAACAGGAAAGCTGGAGGGAAAGAGAACACCAGGTAAACCCAAGGAGAAAATATTGGACGGACTTGCAGAGTGGCTGAGGACAGAGAGGGTGGGAGATGTACTTGCAGCGACAAGGGATAGATTCGTATGGAGGGCCATGATCGCCAACCCATGCGGCAGGCACATAATGATAATGACAGATGCCCCTTAGTTGTCTTCTCTACGTAACTACCTATGACGGCCTTGCATGGCTCCACCATCATCACTCGGCAATGGCATCCATTCCGTATAATATACATTACCAGCCTTTGTATAGCAAATGCCTCGTATATATAGCAACAGTAATAGAGTATACCATTAATCTGTCTGTCGGTTTATTGATATTATTGTCTGGGTTATAAGACAATCGATGGGTGCCAGAGGCAAGTGGGTATGACGGCAAACTTCCAGTTGGAAGATCTGGGTTTCGATACTCCCCGGGGTAATTCCTGTTTGTCGTGGGTAAAGGGTTATTGTTATTTTGTAACCCTTTAACTCCCAAACCTTATCCACCAACTGCAAAAACTTAACCCTTTGATTCCCTCACCCTATCCACCAGCTTCCTGAGACTGGAAGTAGAGAATCAAAGGGTTACGTTTTTTGCTTTGCTAGTATGGTTGGCATTATGCAGGATGCTGATGGACAGAGTGCGGAAGTCAAAGCGTTAAAGCCCAGTTGACTGTGTAGAGCCATAACAAGGCTATAACCGTTTCAAAACGCACATTATACATCCAAAGGAAAGAAGACAAATGGAAAAGAAAATTAAGGACACATATCAAAGTATTCGGCATTCATAATCCAAATCCAAGGATATGCTCCTGGCGTTGACCACTCCGTCCAGTTTATCACACGGGGGATTTAAACAAAAATATGAGCACATATTTAAACATAACTAAGGACACTAAAACATGTATAAAAACAGGCCTATATTGCCTAAAGTTGTTTCTGCACATCACATATCCCTACAGCCCAAAGTGCACTTAACACATGGACCCAATGATTTATCCTAAGAGAAAGTACGTAAGACTTTATGGAACACTTACAGGTGAATGGACCAGCAAGGCAGAAAATGATAGGAAGAAATGAGAGAAAGCAAACAAACAAGAAAGAAACAAAGAGATAGAGACCTTTCCACCTCCCAGGTCAACATGTATGTAGACTTTAGTGTCTACACCCCTTTGTATATATGCTCAAACAGAACATTAACTCTTTGACTCCCGCACCCGATCCACTGACTGCAAAAACTTAACTCTTTGACTCCCTCACCCTATCCTGCAGGAAGCTGGTGGATAGGGTGAGGGAGTCAAAGGGTAAAGTTTTTTTTTTCGCTTTGTGAGCATGGTTGACAATACAAGATGCTGGTGGACAGGGTACGGGGAGTCAAAGGAGTTAAAGATCCTGCAGTGCAAGTCATGCTGGTGTCCTGTGGCTTATGGAAACACAAAACCATCCATATGCACGACCCACCACAGTCAGAGTACGCATACTGTGCAGCAATATGTTGCCTAACGGGAGGTTGGCAAAACAACTAGCACACACACCACACACACACACACACACACACACACACACACACACACACACACACACACACACACACACACACATACATACATACACACACACACACACATACACACACATACACCGGAAAGAAACTGAAATGCAGACAAACAAACAAAGCAAACAAACAAAAACAAACAAACAAACAAAACAAACAAACAAACAGACAAACAAACCCGTCGTTGTCTAGATTACACGACACTGTATGTATTGCCCATCTTCTATCATGATTAACCCTCTCCCTCTCTCAGTACATGTATCAGCTTCTTACATGATGTTAAGGAAGGGAAAGGGTTAATATGACGGCCATGATGAAGTTAAGAAACGGAAAGGGTTAATACAACAGACATGATGAGGTTAAGGAAGGGAAAGGGTTAATATAACAGACATGATGATGTTAAGAAAGGGAAAGGGTTAATATAACAGACATAATGAGGTTAAGGAAAGGAAAGGGTTAATATAACAGACATGATGAGGTTAAGGAAGGGAAAGGGTTAATATAATGGACATGATGAGGTTAAGGAAGGGAAAGGGTTAATATAACAGACATGATGAGGTTAAGGAAGGGAAAGGGTTAATATAACAGACATGATGAGGTTAAGGAAAGGAAAGGGTTAATATAACAGACATGATGAGGTTAAGGAAGGGAAAGAGTTGATATAACGGACATTATGAGTTAAGGAAGGGAAAGGGTTAATATAACGGACATTATGAGGTTAAGGAAGGGAAACGGTTAATATAACAGACATGATGAGATTAAGGAAGGGAAAGGGTTAATATAACGGACATGATGAAGTTAAGGAAGGGAAAGGGTTAGTGTGATGGACATGATGAGATTTAGGAAGGGAAAGGATTAATGTAAAGGACATGATGAGGTTCAGGAAGGGAAAGGGTTACTATAACGGACATGCTGAGATCAAGGAAGGTCAAGGGTTGATATGACGGACATAATGAAGTTAAGAAACGGAAAGGGTTAATATAACGGACATGATGAAGTTAAGGAAGGGAAAGGGTTAATATGATGGACATGATAAGGTTAAGGAAGGGAAAGGATTAATTATAACGCACATGATGAGATTTAGGAAGGGAAAGGGTTAATATAACGGACATGGTGAGGTTAAGGAAGGGAAAGGGTTAATATAACGGACGTTATGAGGTCAAGTAAGGGGGAAAAGGTTAATGTAACGGACAGACGGAACATACCAGATCAGAAGAAAGGAGAAACGCGCAGACGACCAGCAGCCTGACTGACCGAATTATAATAATAATAATTACAATATTTATATAGCGCAAAATCTTGATAAAATCAAATCTAAGCGCTGAAGCAGACACACACGCAGGCACGCACGCCCGCACACACACGCACGCACACACACAGACACACACACACACACACACACACACACACACACACACACCCCACACCCCCACACACACGCATGGCTATAAATGGGGAGAAAGAATAAAAGCAATAAAAGCAAGAATAAAAGCAATGGAAAATTATAGAGAGCATAGCATACAATTATATATTATAACCATGTGATTCCCTCCGAGCGGAGACAGGCTGCAGAGGGGAGGGTTGAGTGAGGTTAGGATTTTATGCAGGAGAGAAAAGGTGAGTTTTGAGAGCGGACTTGAAGGAGACAAAAGTAGGTTGCTGACGGACTGAGAGAGGAAGTTTGTTCCAGGAGAGTGGACCAGAAACAGAGAAGGCTCGTGGACCATAGGTATTGAGCTTAGTGCGTGGAAAGCGAAGAGTCAGAGGATCAGAGGCAGAGCGGAGGGTACGTGAGGGAACATAGATCTCAAGTAGGCTTGACAGGTAATCGGGGGCTGCGTTATTGAGGCTTTTGTAGCACATGGTGTATAGTTTGTACTGTATGCGCTTTGATACAGGGAGCCAGTGAAGTTGTGCCAGGAGAGGAGATATGTGGTCAGCTTTTTTCTTTTTGAGTACAAGGCGTGCAGCATTGTTTTGAATGCGCTGTAGGATGTGAATGGTGGAGGCAGGAAGACCAGACAGGAGTGAATTGCAATAGTCAATGCGAGACATTATGAAGGAGAGAACGAGTTTTGCAGTTGTTTCGACAGAGAGATACTTCCTGATCAGCTTTATACGATGGAGATGATAGTAGCAGGATCTGGCAGTTTGAGAAACAAAGTTGTTCATGGAGAGGGTAGAGTCAATGCAGACACCAAGGTTTTTAGCTGAATCAGAAATTGGGACTGATGTGTTACATAATGGGAGAGAAAGAGGAGGCAGCTGAGAAAGTTTCTGACGGGTGCCAATGAGGATAGCTTCTGTTTTGTCGTCATTAAGCTGAAGTCTATTGTGTGTCATCCAGTTCTTAATGTCCGAGTAACACTCAGTGGTGCGAGTCAACAGGCGCTGTATATTATCAGGTGAGTCACTGTCTTGAAGTTGGGTGTCATCAGCATAGAAGTGGTGTTTTATAGAATGGGAGTTGGTGATGGTGGACAGGGGGGAGGTGTAAAGAGTGAAAAGAACAGGGCCAAGGACAGATCCTTGTGGAACACCACAGGTCAGGTATGCAGGTTGAGAGTAAGTGCCATTGATGAGAACGGTTTGTTTTCTGTTTGATAGGTATGAAGTGAACCAAGACAGAGCAATGTCAGAGATGCCAAAAGTATGATGAAGTCTAGAAAGGAGAATACAATGATCAATGGTATCAAAGGCTGCAGACAGATCAAGGAGTGTGAGGAGAGAGACTTTGCCAGTATCAGTTGCAAGGAGGAGATTGTTGAGAATGTGTAGTAGGGCAGTTTCAGTGCTATGGCACTGGCGGTAGGCTGACTGGAAAGGATTGAGGAGATTGTTGGCAGACAGGTGAGAGTTCAGCTGGTTGAGGACGACTTTTTCAAGGAGTTTTGACAAGAAAGAGAGATTAGAGATAGGCCGGTAATTTTTCAGTTCATTTGGATCTAAATTGTGTTTCTTGAGGAGAGGGTGAACAATAGCAGACTTGAAAGAATCTGGGACAGTTCCAGTTTGAAGAGAAGTGTTGATGATGTCAGTGATGAATGGGAGGAGAGTAGGGAGACAGTCGGCGTAGACAGAACCTGGAAGAGGATCCAGTTCGCAGGTTTTGAACGACATGGATCTGATTGTGTTGAGAATTTCTTCTTGTGAGACTGGGGTAAAAGTAGTAAGAGGTGTGCCAGAGAAGGAAGGGTCAGGTGGGCATGGTTGACAGGGTGTCCTGTCAAGCCTGTCACGAAGAGTTTGTATTTTGGTGGTGAAATAGTTGGAGAATACAGATGGGAGTTCTTCATTTGTATGTTTTGTTGGGAGAGGTAAATCTTTTCGTGTACCAAGGAGATGATTCATGGTTGTAAAGAGTTCTTTTGAAGAAGAGGCATTCAGGATTTTGGTTTGGAAATAGCTTGTTTTTGCTGATGCAATGAGGGTGGATACTTTTGTTTTAGAGGCTTGGAAAAGTTGCCTGTGTACAGTGAGTTTGGATTTGCGCCAGCGGCGCTCTGCTCTGCGGCGGGCACGTTTTGCACAGGCGATCTCATGAGTGAGCCAGGGGGTAGGGGGGCGGTCAGGTAAAAGACGGGTTGTGGCTGGAGCATGAGTGTCCAGAAGATGGTGGAGAGTAGTATAGAATTCATCGGCAAGGTTATGTGACTTTTCAGAAAGGAGACGGGAGGCATCAGATGAAAATGTGGAGAGGTCGATAGATTTGAGATTGCGTCGAGTCACTGTGCGCATGGTACGGGAAGGAGGAGAAATGTCGAGAGAACAGAGAATTGCAGAGTGGTCAGATGGAAGGGCTGAAGTTAGACGGGTAGAAAGAACTAAGCAGTTGTCAGTAGCGGAATTGTGATGATCACGAGAAATGATCCAGTCAAGAATGTGACCTTTTTGATGGGTTGGTTCAGAAATGTGTTGAGTCATATTGTGATTGGACAGAGAGTTGATGATATGTCTTGTGTCATAACGGTGAGTGTTGTCATAGTGGACATTGATATCACCTAGAATGATGAGATTTCCAGGTAAGAGGCAGTAGTGGTCAAGCAATTGGTCAAAGTCAGAGAGAAACATGGATGTGGTGAGTTTGTTGGCAGAGCTAGGTGGGGGTCGATAGACACAGGAGAAGGTGATGGGGTGAGGGGTGGATTGGAAGGATACTTCAACGTGCTCGAAAGAAGGATGGGAGAAAGGCAGAGACTGCGAGAAAGATAGGCGGGAATGGAGTGAGTCGTTGTAGAGGATGGCGATACCGCCACCTCGGGATGAGCGATGGAAAGAAGCAAGCCTGTAACCACTCGGAGTGAGGCTAGCAAGTATAGGTTCGTGACCAAGGGGGTTAAGCCATGTCTCCGTGATAAAAGCAATGTCAACATGCTCATCTGCGACAAAGTCAGCAATAACATCGGCTTTGTCACCAGTGCATGCCGACTGAGCATTAAAAAGGCATAGTTTCAGCCTATCACAGTCATATGGTGGCGGCTGAGGTGGCGACGAAGGCGGCACCAACGGGACAGAAGGCGAGAGCGGCACCGGCGGGACAGAAGGCGAAGGCGGCACCATCAGGACAGAAGGCGAAGGCGAAGACGGCAGAGGAGGAGACAAAGCTTGCAGCAGCGAGGTCAAGGGCAGGGGCAGTGGAGGAGAAGAAGAAGCAGGAGACGAAAAGTGGCGTCGGGCAGGAGGCAGGTTGTGCCAAAGACGGTGGAGACGTCCACCACGACAGGATCGCGCAGTGCGGGGCTTGCTACACAGCCCCAATGTACGTATGCGCTGGTAGACGCCTCCACCGAGGTAGCATTTGCTGTGTTTAAAAAGTGTCAGTCCAATTTGTTTTATAAAAGACGGGTCCATAATTGCGAGCCAGGCAGGAGAGGAAGACACTTGCAGGTTGGTGTGTGGGTTGGTCAGTTCACAACACTAAAATCCAGAGAACGCAGAACACAAAGGTTTGGAAGCTGTAGCGTTGGGCGAACACAGTAGGCTAAGGTGTAAACACAATTCACAGATAAAATGTCCGACTTGAGCGGCTGAATTAAAATGATGAAAAGTAGGTATAAAAACTTTAAAATCGGATTATCTGGTAAAATATTCAAAATTTTAAAAAAATATTTACATCACCGTGTGTCCGGATTTCAAAGCAACAAACATACAAAATTCAATGCATAAAACCAAATAGAACCACGATAAAATCACTGTAAAACACCACACACACTTTTTGCTGCCTGCTGGCGCGACATCTACTCACTAGTTTTAGCTGTCCAGACTCTCTCTCTCTCTCTCTCTCTCTCCTCTCTCTCTCTCTCTCTTTCACATCTCTCAAGCTTTGCTTAACGGTATAATCTGACCGCGTGATTTCCTCCATTAGCAAGACCCCAGCAGACGACACAGGTGTTGAGGCCACAGCGGCTTTTTGTTCTTTCCACTTCCCTACCGGCTCTTGCCTCTTGAAGACAAAAGCGGCAAGTCTGCGTTATTCGCTAACCCTTCCACCCCCACCCCTCTTCAACCTTCCCGCCTCCCCCCCCCCTTCCCCCTTCCTCTCATTGCGCGGCATCATAATGGAAGAAGAAAGCCCCGTTCTGGGATCGTAACAGTAAAAGTAAAAGACGGCGGCAAGGCATTGGCTTTAGGTTCCTCCCCATTCCCTTTTCCCTCCCCATTCCCTTTTCACTCTTGTCTCCTCCCAACCAGCCACGCGACCCGCCCTTGGCTTGGCCTGGTCTGGCCTGGCCTGGCCTGGTCTGGCTTGGCCTGGTCTTCTCGGGAACGGGTCGTTTTAGAGACAATGAGGAGACGCGCATTGAAACAAGAGCATTCGCTCCCGATCACAGACAATGTCGAGACTTTTCATCCCCAATGACTAAAACTATCCCGGCGGCTTTTATACTACATCAGCGGTGGCTGAGGGGGAGGAGGGAGGGAGGGGGTGTGGGGAGGGGAGGAGGAAACGGTTGGTTGGCTGGATTCTAGAAAAGAAAGGGGCCAGACAGATACTTCGGGGGTTCCAGAAAAGGAAAGAGAAAGAAAAAGAAAAAAAGAAGCAGAAACTAACCATTCACCCGCTGCATCAGGCTCCAGAAGTGAAGAGGAGACGAGCAAGGCAAACCTCCCTAAACAAAAGCCGAGAGAATGAGGAATCTCCGCCGCGGCGGCTCCGACTGACTTCAAAGGAAATCAATGCCTAATTTGAGCAGGGCATCTCTCCCCGTTCCCCCAGTCTCTCAGTCTCTCTTGTCTCTCCCAGCTCCCCGCCCTGTAACGGGCAACACGGGGATGTGTTAACTCTAATTAATCAGCGGCCTGAGAGCTTCAATTTTCGCTTTTATGGGCAAGGCAGCTTTCCTAACGCCACTAACCACACCCCATTTCCTTTCTCACCCTTCAATGGTCACGGGCGGCGCCGGTTAACGAGAGCTGACCATCGCCAGTCCTCCCCGCCTCTCTTGTGTTCTGTGTGTGTGTGTGTGTGTGTGTGTGTGTGTGTGTGTGTGTGTGTGTGTGTGTGTGACCATACTGGTCCTGACCCTTGACATTATTCACACAAGAGGAAGCGAAGAAAAAAATAACGTCATCAAATACATGGGCAGGCAACAAAAATTATGACATCATCAACACTGGTCCTGACCCTTGACATTATAAACACACACAAAAACTAGGGAAATGACGTCATCAATACCTGAGCAGGCAACGAAAACAATGACGTCATCTGCACAAGAACCACCCACAAAATGACGTCACCAACACTTACAGGATCAACGCAAATAATGACATTATCAACACACACACACAAATCAGCAAAAACAACTGACGTCAGTAAAACAAGGCGAAGTCACGAAAATGATGATGTAAGGGAGAGGTGAGGGAAAACCATAACATCAGTGATGCTCAGTAGGAGAGAGAGGCAGAGACAGAGACAGAGAGACAGAGAGAGAGAAAGGGGGAGAAGAAAGGGGAGAAAGGGGGGGGGGTGGCTTGCCCAGGTGAAGAAGACAATCAGCGCGGACATTGAAAGCCTGTGGCGGCATGAGATGACAAGCCGGCAGACTGTGATGTGATGTGATGTGATGAGATGTAAGGGAAAAGTGTGAAACGACACCAGCAATCAAGAGACCCGCCAGGTACCGCCAACCCAACCCCTCCCTACCAAACCAACCACCAAGCCGCGTGTGAACCTGTATGTGTGTGGTGGTATTATTAAAGCTTATTACTACTACGAAACGAGCCAGTGGACAAGATTTGCACAGGGACTCGTATGGTACTAGGCCTAATTAATATTGTCCGTCCGTCCTTCCATGGAAATGTGAGCGGGGTTACTAGTACTGTGTGAAATCACAGTTGTTATTACTTTTCTGTGCCCTGTTATGTTCACTACCAACCAGAATCAAGCCTTTACCGACTCCCTATAACCAATCTAGGGAGCTTGGTTTCATTAATTTTCGTCTCGAGTTACCCTGTGATGACCATTCCGCACTGACGTATTTCGCAGCTTACCGCTGTCACACATACATATACACAAAAGCTGGCAAGAGATTGAACACATGAGTTTTACGGGTGGATGGCAGGTAAGAAAGAGAGAGCGAGAGCGAGCGAGGGAGAGATTGAGAGAGAGAAAGAGAGAGAGAGAGGAGAGAGAGAGAGAGAGAGAAGAGAGAGAGAGAGAGGAGAGAGAGAGAGAGAGAGAGAGAGAGAGAGATTTTCACGCTGTTTAACTGATGAATCTCTTTAACGTATTAACCCATGACTCCAGCACCCTATCTAACAACTGCAAAAACTTAACCCTTTGACTACCTCATCCTATCCACCTGCTTCCTGCAGGAAGCTGGTGGATAGAACGAGGGAGTAAAAGGGTTAAGTTTTTGCTTTGTAAGCATGGTTGACAACGCAGGATGCTGATGGACAAAGTGCAGGAGTCAAAGGGTTAATCACAGTTGCTTATGTCCAGTTCAGGAGATACAGCTGGTATGCACAGAGAGAGAGAGAGGAGAGAAGAGAGAGAGAGAGAGAGAGAGAGAGAGAGACAGAGAGAGAGAGCGGCGAAGACGAAGAGAAAGGAGCAGAGAAATGCAAACCACGATGGCAACGGTTGATCTAAATGTTTTTTTGTTTTGTTTTAAAGGAAAGGTTCAACAGTTCCGTTATCAAGGCCATAATCGACGTCTTGGACATAAGAGTTCTGCGCAGGATCAAGGAGTTGGCCAAGATAACTGCTGGCAGAGCCGGGTGGAGCGCGTATGGGTTTGTCTAGAGTGCGATGAATCCGTCTTGACCCAACTCCGAACTCGGAGTGTGTGAGGAGGGAGCCAGTTGACGTTGAAGTGTTTTGACTTATCTTGACATTCTGTCTATCACCAGCAAAAAATTAAGTAGTCATACCTGATCCTCTGTCAGTACGTGACATCAGCCTCGTCATTAAAATGTTCACGCGCATGGAAGAGATACAAACAAGGAACCGAATCTGTATTTTTTTTTCCCAAGAGGAGGAGATGGTCGCGCTCAGATAATTCCATTATTACGCCCTCCCATATAAACCTGCAAGCGACAATCTGAGCAGATTCCTTGATTGAGCCTGGCCGAAACTTTATGCACTGGCAAAGGTCTTGAAATGGAAGTAGGCAGAGGAGAGAGAGTGAGAGAGAGGGGGGGGGGGGGGATGTATGAAACACTAACCTGACAACACCTAAACGATTTAGAGCATTAACTATTTGACTCCTGCACTCTATCCACCAACTGCAAAATAACTTAACCCTTTGACTCCCGCACTCTATCCACCAACTGCTAAAAAATTCATCCTTTGACTCCCGCACTCTATCCACCAACTGCAAAAAAGTTAACCCTTTGACTCCCGCACTCTATATACCAACTGCAAAAAAAAAAAACTTAACCCTTTGACTTTACTATCTCTATCCACCAACTGAAAAAACTTAACCCTTTGACTCCCGCACTCTATAAACCAACTGCAAAAAAATTAACCCTTTGACTCCCTCACTCTATCCACCAACTGCAAAAAAATTAACCCTTTGACTCCTTCACCCTATCCACCAACTGCAAAAAAATTAACCCTTTGACTCCTTCACCCTATCCACCAACTGCAAAAAAACTTCATCCTTTGACTCCTTCACCCTATCCACCAACTGCAAAAAAACTTCATCCTTTGACTCCCTCACTCCATCTACCAACTGCAAAAAAACTTCATCCTTTGACTCCCTCATTCTATCCACCAGCTTTTTTGCAGGAAGCTGGTGGACAGGTGAGGGAGTCAAGGGTGAAGGTTTGCTTGCTAGCATGGTTGACAATGCAAGATGCTGGCGGACATGGTGTGGGAGTCAAAGACGAAGTTTTTGCTTTGCTAGCATGGTTGACAATGCAGGAAGCTGGTGGATAGGGTGAGGGAGTCAAAGGGTGAAGTTTTTGCTTTGCTAGCATGGCTGACAATGCAAGATGCTGGTGGACAGGAAGTGGGAGTCTAAAGGGTTAAAACGGGTAACACGCGGGCCATTGTTTTATGTTGCGGTCTGGGATTGAACTCGAGACATCCGACGTTGAAGCCACGGGCTCTGTCTGTATCGACAGGGCCATGAAACCATGAAGTAGAAGAATCCCATCTCTGGTGCCGAAGCTGGAGAGAACGGCAGACGCCAAAGGCGCAATCCCCCGGGATTCTTCTGGTTCCCTGAAGGATATCGGTTTCTTTTGGGTCCCTCGGAGAGTATCGGGTGTTGGGGAGACAGACGACCCCGCAGTAACGGCATCGCTGGTGATTGATATTGGATGGTCAGTTAATACGAGGTCTTTGAGGATTCCGTTTCTTTGTTAGGGATTGGTGGGTGGGTGGGTGGGACTTGGAAAGAGATGATGGCACCAAAGTGAGGGGTGAGGGTGAGGGGTGTGGGTGGGGGTGGGGGGGGGAAGAAAATGAGGGACGAGAGAGGTCTGCTCAGACCGTTTAGTTGTCCACCATCACTTCCCCCCTCTGTCTTCTACAAAGTGTGATATTTTTTACATAACAAATGAACGGGAAAGGGCCCCTATCAAAATCGTGACCCAAAGTTGTAACAGAAATAATGATAATGATAACGATAATGACAATGATAGTGATAATATGCACAATGTATTTTCCAGTGGTAGATGTTATTATCTAAAATATTCTTTTCTTTAAAACAAACGTGCCTTGCTCGCATGCCGTGCGATTGATATGAGTATATGATCTTAAGCGTGCATATTGATATTCTGCATGTGTACACATACAAAGAAGGTTTATGTACTGGCAGGTCTGTGGTACATATGTCAGCTGGAAGAACGGAAAATTGTCCCTCTTTACTGACTAGGCAGAGATGTTGTGTGGAGAGAGAGAGAGAGAGAGAGAGAGAGAGAGAGAGAGAGGAGAGAGAGGAAGGAAGGAGGGTGAGAGAGAGGAGAGAGGGAGGGAGAGAGGGGGGAGAGAGAGAGGGAGAGAGAGAAGAAGAGACAAGGAGAGAGAAGGTGAGAGAGAGGGTGAGAGAGAAGAGGAGAGAGAGAGGGAGAGGGAGAGAGAGAGAGAGAGACGAGATGAAGAAATGTGAGCAAGTGAGAGAGAGAGAGAACAGACAGACAGACAGACAGAGAAGAGAGCAAGCGAGAGAGACAGAGACAAAGACAAAGACAGAGAAACACAGAGAGAGGCCCTATCTCACTTTAAGATTCCAAGTTGGAGTTAAGAGTCAGTTAGCCAAGCGTAAATCTGGTACTAGAAATTGGGCTGTGGACATGATTAAGTTTAGGATTAGCGTCAGGTATGGGTTAAGAGATTAGGATTAACACACGACAAAAAGCACCAATCATCATCATCAGGTGCCTTGCCGCATGGCGTTGGCGATCATGACTTCCATCTGTCTCTATCTCTTGTTGCTCAAGCATCTTTTCCACCCTCTTTGTCCTCAGCCACTCTGCAAGTCCGTCTAGTATCTTCTCCCTGGGTCTACCTGGTGTTCTCTTCCCCTCCAGCTTTCCCGTCGTGACAGGTGCTCCAATTCCCCCCTCCTCATAAAATGGCCTACAAATGTTGACTGCTTTTCCTAATCTTCCTTAAGAATGATCTTCTTGTGTGTGCCTCCATCAAGACTGTCTCGTTTGTTTTCTTTGCTGTCCATGGAACTCTCAACATTCTTCTTAGAAACCACATCTAGGCAGCCTCAATCTTGTTCTGGCTTTGCTTGTTGACTGTCCACGCCTCACAGCCCTATAACAGTATTGGTCCTATATAACATTCAAGAACTCTCTCCTGATGTTAATTGATAGGCATTTGTTGGTAAGAATGCTTTTCACTTCTTGAATGCTGTTTTGGCTTGGCCGATTCTGCTGGCTATTTCTGATGAGCATCTGCCGTCTGGTGAAATGATTGTTCCCAGGTATTTAAACTTATCAACCTGTCTCAAGGTTGTGCCTTTGCTGTTATTTTGCATGAGGGGATTTCATGTTTTTTACTGATCACCATGGACTTCAGTCTTATTGCTGTTTAGTTCCAATCCTTTACCTTTACTTTGCTTTCTATTTCTAGTATATTCACAACGGTTTTGTAGGTCCCTTTCATTTTCTGCAACCAGCACGGTGTCATCTGCGTATCGAATGTTGTTTATCATTTTTCCTCCAACCTTTAATCCAGGGTCTTCCTCTAGGTTTCTCATGATGTTTTCGCTGTAAAATGAAAACAGATCTGGTGACAAAATACGAACCTGTCTGACTCCTCTTTTGATGTTTTGGAAAGCACCGATACAATACAGCTATTAACCTCCAAAGAACCTCCTAAAGAGTCATGCAAATCTTCTGGTCCAACACTATCTAGTTCAACACCATCTCCAACCAGCAACTGCTTACCCAATGCAATCATGTGAGATTGAGCACTATCATCTTAAAAGGACGACGGAAACACATTGGGTACATCATCAAAAGAAAGCAGTACAACATCACCCTGACTGCTTTTACTGAACACCAGAAGGAAGACGCAAGAGAGGAAGAGCCAAGACACAGTAAAGACGAAATATAGAAAGAGACTTCGACGCTCTGAAACACACTAGGTGTATTGTTCAGAGGCTGGCCCAGACTAGACAGAAATGGAAAACCTTCGTTGCTGCCTCACAGGCTAGAGGCACAATAGGCAGTAAGTAAGTAAGTAAGTAGTGAGTGAGTGAGTGAGTGAGTAAGTGGGTGAGTGTGAGTGAGTAAGAAAGAAAGAAAGTCAGTAAATTAGTAAGTTAGTATGTTATAAGTAAAGTCAGTAAGTAAGTAGTAATAATTAGTAAGTAAGTGATGAGTGAGTTAGTAAGTACAGTCAGTCAGTCAGTCAGTCAGTCAGTCAGTAGTCAGTCAGTCAGTAAGTAAGTAAGTAAGTAAGAAAGTTAAGAAAGTAAATAAGTAAAGTTTTAGATACGAAGCAGTAAGTAGTAAGAAATAGAGTAAGTAAAAGCAAGCAAGCAAGTAAGAAGCAAGCAAGCAAGCAATAGCAAGCAAACAAGCAAGCAAGTAAGTAAGTTAAACGAACAAATATAAAAACACAAAATTACGAATAGAGGAATAGGCTTACTAAGTTGCTCCTGTGTCACGTGACACATGAGACAGTCAAGGTACTTCACCAGTATACAGCCAGCCTAAGCCACTGGGCCGGTGTTGGTCCACCCTCTGTTGACCACTGGCCTGGTTCTTTTCCACTGTCTGTCGTCAGCTCACCTTGGGCCGCCCTGGCCCTCTCTTTCTCTGGTTCTTGTTCTTAGTGTAATGTTAGCGTCCCAGCGTGCTCACGATGAGGTACTGTCTTGAAGAACTCTCTCTGTCTCTTCTCTCTCTTGTCTCTCTCTCTCTCTCTCTGTGTGAAGAACCTCTCTCTCTCTCTCTGTTCTCTCTCTCTCTCTGTCTCTCTCTGTTGTGTGTGGAAGAACTCTCTCTCTCTCTCTCTCTCTCTCTCGTGTGAAGAACTCTCTCTCTGTGTGTGAAGAATTCTCTCTCTGTGAAGAACTCTCTCTCTGTGTGTGTGAAGAACTCTCTCTCTGTGAAGAACTCTCTTGTCTCTCTCTCTCTCTCTGTGAAGAACTCTCTCTCTCTCTTCTCTCTCTCTCTCTGTGTGTGTGTGTGTGTGTGTGTGTGTGTGTGTGTGTGTGTGAACTCTCTGTGTGTGTGTGAAGAACTCTCTCTCTGTCTCTCTCTGTCTCTCTCTGTCTCTCTCTGTCTCTCTCTCTCTGTGAAGAACAGTCTCTCTCTCTCTCTCTGTGAAGAACTCTCTCTCTCTCTCTCTCTGTGAAAACTCTCTCTCTCTCTCTCTCTCTCTCTCTCTCTGGTCTGTTGGTGTCCACATAATGGCTGGACTTGCACGTCTTGATGTGGTGAACCTTGAGACATGCCCCAACCCGCGGAAGCACCGTCTGCAAAATAATAAGTGGTTGACACGGGGAGCTGTTTTGATCTGTCTGTGACCCCTTCATCTGACACCCTTGTTCCGTTTAATGCCAGGGATTTTACATAGGCATCTGGTGTCAGAAGAACCAACTTTCTTTCTCATGGATGGTCTTAACCCTTTGACTCGAACTCCCGCACCCTATCCACCAACTGCAAAAAGTTAACCCTTTGATTCCCTCACCCTATCCGCCAGCTTCCTGGGTAGGGTGAAAGAGAATCAAAAGGTTAATTTTTCTGCTTTGCTGGCATGGTTGGCAATGCAGGATTCTGGTGGACAGGGAGCGGGAGCCAAAGGGTTAAGCTGCTAGGTTTCTCAGCGCGTTGAGCGATGTTGATATCACGTTTGAATTGAAGAACCTCAGTTTTAAGTCCAAAGGAATTTTTCGTGCTGTTTCATACCTTTGTTCAACTGATTGGCTGCTGCTGTTGTTGTCTTTCCAACACGACCTTTCCGTTCGTGGTCAAGGTCATCAGTGTTGCTGATGGAACTGACGAGAGTCGTGAAGGTCTCGACCTCCTCAACCTTCTTCTGGTCAGTGAAGACGTCTGTTGGCAACCTGATGTTCACAGTTCAACATGGTAAGGCACATGATGATGATGATTCATCATCATCATCAGGTGCCCTGCCGCATTGCGTTGGCGACCATGGACTTCCAACCATCTCTATCTCTCGTTGCCCCCAGCATCTCCCCCATTCCGATCTCGCCCCTGCTAACTTCAGTGTGAAGTCTTTCCCTCGCCCTACTCGTGGTGGCGGCATTGCCGTCATTGTGAGGAACGATCTCCTGCCACACACCTCATTCACTACTGACTTTGACTTTGAGCATGCCTCGTTTGAGGTGATGAAAATGTCTTTGGCTCTTCCATCCAAACCTGTGCACTTTGTTTGCATATATCGTCCTCCCCCAAGCAAGAAAAATAAACTGACAGACTCCATGTTCTTTGAGCACTTTCCTTCCCTGCTGGAACACTGCAACACCCTTTCTGGCAACATGATTATCCTTGGCGATTTTAATTTCTATTTTGATCGCCCCAGTGACTCAAATACTTCAAAACTAACTGATCTCATGACAGTATTTGGCCTGTCTCAGTCTGTTGACGGCCCAACTCATCAACATGGTCACATCCTTGATTGGATCATGCACCGCCCTGACGACAACATTCATCGTTCTACACACGTTTCACATGCCCTGGAATCGGACCACTTCTGTGTTGTGGCCTATCTTGATGTGATGGTGCCACCTAACCCGCCCGTGTTTACACAAACTCGCAACATTAAAGCAATAGATAGACTTGCCTTTAAAGCTGACTTACATGATCATCTCAAGTCATGCCCAGACCTTTCTGCTGAGCAGCTCAACGCCTCCCTGACTTCAGTGCTGGATCACCATGCTCCTTCCTCACGTCGGAAAGTGACTGTTCGTAAATCAACTCCGTGATTCAACGCCATCAGTGATCAGCTTCTGGCTGCTAAGAGAGAGCGTCGCCGGGCTGAACGACAGTGGTTGTCCTCTCGCCTCACCATACACAAGCAGATCTTCACGGCCGCCAAAAACTTTGTTAATCGACTTGTGCACGCTGCAAAAACAGCGTTCTACAGCTTCAGGGTGGTGGAGAGCTCTACCACCAAACAACTCTTCAATATCACCAACGCACTGGCTGCCAGGAACACTCCTTCTCCTCTACCCAGCATCTTCCCGCCAGCCCAGCTTCCAGACCGTTTTGCTCAGTTTTTCACGGAGAAA
>JAPXFY010000012.1:32951745-32964245 GCA_030674185.1 Monoplex corrugatus | reverse complement strand
TCCCTGATCATCACTCTCCCGAAGAAAGGCAACCTACAACTATGCCAAAACTACCGTACCATCAGCCTGATCAGCCATCCAAGTAAGGTCATGCTAAAAATCCTTCTGAGTAGACTGAAGCCACAAGCTGAGGAGATAACAAAAGAAGAGCAGGCAGGTTTCAGACCAGGAAGAAGTACCACAGAGCAAATTTTCAACCTCAGATTGCTCTGTGAGAAATACCTGCAACACCAGCAAGGCCTTTACCACGTCTTCGTGGACTTCAAGAAGGCATTCGACAGAGTTTGGCACGGAGCCTTGTGGGCAACCATGAGGCTGTACAACATCAATGCCAACCTGATCAGAACCATAGAATGCCTCTACGAAAAGGCGACCAATGCAATCTACCATGACAACAACATAGGCGAATGGTTCCGAACCACAGTTGGAGTACGCCAAGGATGCCTGCTCTCCCCCACTCTCTTTAACATCTTCTTAGAGAGAATAATGGCTGACGCACTTGAAGACACGAGGGAACAGTCAGCATCGGAGGTAGAACAATCACAAACTTGCGTTTTGCCGACGACATTGACGGACTAGCTGGGCAAGAGCAAGAGCTAGTCAGCTTGATAAAACATCTTGATGAGGCCTCCACAGCATATGGCATGCAGATCAGTGCAGAGAAAACCCAGTTATGACAAATAATACCAATGGCATCAGCACTGACATTACCATAGACAACAAGAAACTTGAGACCGTCCATAGATTTAAATATCTGGGAGCTATAGTATCAGATGAAAGATCAAAGCCCGAGGTACTTTCCAGGATTGCCCAGACCACAGCTGCAATGACCAAGCTAAAAGTCATCTGGAACGACAAGAATATCGCAATCGGCTCCAAGATCAGACTGATGCGTTCCCTGGTCATGTCAATATTTTTGTATGCATGCGAAACATGGACTATAACAGCAGACATTGAAAGAAGGATACAGACAATGGAGATGAGATGCTTCCGCAAACTCCTTGGTATCTCGTACAAAGATCATATAACCAATAAGGAAGTGAAAACCCGAATCGAAAACGCCATCGGGCCGTATGAAGACCTCCTGACCTCAGTGAAAAGTCGCAAACTGAGGTGGTACGGGCACGTCACACGATCATCTGGACTGGCCAAGACCGTCTTGCAGGGAACAGTTCAGGGAGGGAGACGAATAGGCAGACAGAGAAAAAGATGGGAAGACAATATCAGAGAGTGGACTGGCCTTGAATGGAATATCATTCTGCGGAAAGCTGAGGACCGTGAGGAGTGGAGGAAGTTGGTTGCAAAATCTTCAGTGGTGCCCCAACGGTCAACCAGACTACGGGACTGATGATGATGATGATTTCTTACGCACTTGGCAACTCGAATATCGTGAAAACAACAACAACAACAACAACAACAATAATAACAACAACAGCAAAAGAAAACTAAAAACAAAAACAAAACAAACCAAAACCCTCACCAAGCTGCACAATCGAACCAACCAACCAGCCAGTCATTCAACCAAACAACCAATTATTCACAATCAATGAATCATTCCATCCACCCACAGACACCAATAATACTAGCTTAAAATAGTCAAACAACCAAGTTATCAGACAGTAGTCAAACAACCAAGTCATCAGCTTAGCTAGTTAAAACCTACCAAAAGACACAAATCTTCAGCCAACCGATCAACCTAACGACCAGCTAACGATATACTGTACTTGTAGTAGTAGTTGTAGTAGTGGGGACAGATGCAGTACAAGAAGTTGTAGTAGCAGCAGCAGCAACAGAAGTAACTTTAGTAGAAATCGTTGAAGTAGTAATAGCAGCAGCAGTAATATTAACAGTAATAGTAGCAGCATTCGCAGCAGCAATAGTAGTAGTAGCAAGCAGTGGTTTTGTAGTAGTAGTAGTACTCTGTAAATAAATAATTTGCACAAAATGGTAACGTTTATGTGAACTAAACGTTGTCAACAATACATGACAAATTGTGTATTAGAATATAGCACCCCCACCTCCTACCACCACCACTCTCTCAGTCCTTTTATAGAATATCAGAGAACAGCTTAAATTCCACCAATCGCTGTGGTTTAGTGGTTTACGCAACGGACTGCAGACTGGAAGGTTGTGGGTTCGAATTCCTATGAGTCCTTTCAAAAACCTTTGTGGGATTTTTCGGCTCTAAGCGGCTCCTACTCAGAGTTGAACGAGCTAAGAGCTAATTGGGAACACTGGGACCACACAGTCATGTCTTATCCATTTCAGGGATGTGGCATTCAGGGTGTTTTTCGAGTCTTCTGGCCAACACCGCAAGTGTGTGTATCTCTCGGGTCTGGTGGACAGCAGGATATATTATGATAGTAAACGTGGAGTTCGGCCCTGTCACGCAGTCTCAATCCTCATGGAACTCCATAGCATCATGATTATCATCCTCATCGACATCATCATCACATTGTTAAAACTGTGCCAGCTTCTTGGGCCATTAAGTTGGCGTAGAAAATAAGACATTAGAAAAGCTTATAGTCCAAACGTATATATTAGAAATTCTTGTTTATTTAATCTTTTGTTTCTGTCTGTCTGTCTGTCTGTCTGTCTCTGTCTGTCTGTCTCTGTCTGTCTGTCTCTGTCTGTCTGTCTGTCTGTCGGTCGGTCAGTCGGTCGGTCGGTCTGTCTGTCTCTATCTGTCTGTCTCTTTCTTTACTTTAGTATATATGCTTACTTTACAAATGGGATGTAGGGGGCTTTGGATAGGGGTAGTAGTGCCTTTTGTTTCAAAACGTATACAGTATTTCAACAAGAAAAAAAAAAAGGAAAAGAAAATTAAGTACATATATCAATGCATTCGCGCACATAATCTAGGGACATGTCCCTGGCGTTGACCACTCTGTCCAATTTATCGCACAGAGGATTCAAAAAACATACTTAAATACAAATTTAAACACTACCAATGACACAAAAAACATACTTAAATACAAATTTAAACACTACCAATGACACAAAAAACATACTTAAATACAAATTTAAACACTACCAATGACACAAAAAACATACTTAAATACAAATTTAAACACTACCAATGACACAAAAAACATACTTAAATACAAATTTAAACACTACCAATGACACAAAAACATATATAAAACCAGGCATAAGTTACATAAAACTGCTTCCGCATATCTCACTTCCCCAGAGCCAAAAATGCACTTAATACACCTACGCAATTATCAATCCTTAGAGAGTCAAGCTCGCTAAGGCTTGAACTAGAGTGGAAAGACAGAACAGACCTATCAGTTCTAACACCCCCTTTCACGAACTAAATAAGGAAATCCTTGGGCAAAGTACAGTTACACAAATTTTATTACTGACAAACAAGACGACATGACGCATCATTCGTACAGATCACAAATATAGATATAGCATTTCTAGAGATGGCACCCCAAAACCAACATTGCATACATTTCAAATCTTCAAAACTACGGAAATCACTTTGAAGCATTGCTAGAGGTGGTACCCCAAAACTAACATTGCATACATTTCAAATCATCAAAAAACACCGGAATTCACATAGAACGTCATCAAACGCACACACTCACAGAAGATAAACGTCAGCAATGTACACATAAGTTAACCACGTACATACGTTCTGCTTGCCTCAGACCTTTGCCTCACGTGCGTAGTGACCCTCATGAGGAGGAAAGAATAACCTTCCACACTTAGTCTCACCAACGGTGACAACTGCGGTCCACACGACGTCCCGATGCATGGGTTCCCAATTTCTATCGAGTCTTTCGACGCCTGGAATGGCGAAACAGGCGCTGACTGAACGAAGGCTGAAACGAAGTGATGATCCTTGAAACAGCAAAAAGTTGAATCCTGCGAAGGGCGACGCCAAGGAAACGAGCCGAATCGAACAGCTGGGCTGTAGGCCTTGTGGTGTGGAGGTTACTGCCGAATCCTGCCGGAAGTTGCTGTCGTAGAAGCACCCACTGGCCGCACCTGCCTCGGACGCTCGTCACGTTACCGCAGCTCGGACACGTACGCCTCATCGTAGAGCCTGGACCAACACAGACATGAAAGACAACTGGCGCAGGACACTGCTGATCTTCTCCCCTCACACTGGCGAAACTAAGGAAACAACCTCCCCTACTGACCCGTATAGACATATAGGCAGCAAAACTCATTCACTTTTAAAGCATATCGTCGAACGATACCAATGACTAGCCTAACTGCTCAAATCACACATCAATTATAGCAAAGTTGGACAGACGTCGATTCACTCCTGGTTACACATCCTACAAAACCCAGACCTCTAAATTTCCGTGGAACAACGTCGAACTACAATTCGAATGACTGACCTCGACACCCAAACCGCATACCGACTGTAGTATTGGGGGGACAGACGTCGATTCGCTCCTGGTTACATATCCGACAAAGACACAGACACTCTAGACTTCCATAGAACAACGTCGAACTACAATTTGAATGACTGACCTCGACACCCAAACCGCATACCGACTGCAGCAGAGGGGAACAGACGTCAATTCACTCCCAACTGCCCTGACTGCATACCCATGTAGCAGAGGGCTCCAGCACACCAACTGACTTCTGGTTACACATCTTTACAGACACAAAACTCTTCCACTTCTAGGACTACATGTGAAACCACTGACCAGAAACTGGCCCAGACCCCAAACCCCTAATTGAAAACCAACCGTTGCAGAAGATGGGCCAGACACCAACTGGACACTCTTACACCGAAAACCTTCATTTTATCAAGCCAACAAAACAAGCTGACAGAACCACAGTTCACAGAAAACAGCCCAAAAATCACGCAAAAATGTACACACATGGGGCCCATAAATCATAAATCATAACTTAGGCCACCAACCCAAGTTGACGGAACAACTGTTCACAAACTACAGCGCAAAAAGCACGCAAAAATTGTACACACGCAGGCCCACGTAAACCATATCTTAGGCCACAAACACGAGTTGACGGAGCTGTTCACAACCCCTGTGCGAAACACGCGAAAATACACACACCGGCCAAGGTAAGCCATAACTGGGCAGATAAGTTTTGTCTAAGTTGGCCAAGACTCCACACACACGCTAACCTAACCAAACACCCCTGTCCCCAGCATAAGAAAGGGAAGAAAAAAAAAAGAAAAAAAAACAAACAAAAAGACTGCCTTGATAGAAAGTACGGAAGACTTTTTCGAACACATACAGGTGAATGGAACAGCAAGGCAGAAAACGACAGGAAGAAATAACAGAAAGCAAAGGAGCAAGGCAGAAACAAAGAGTGATAGAAAAGAGAAAATTTCTAGCACAGAATTTCCAGAAGGTGGGGATACTATTTATACAGAAAGAGCCCCAGGCATCCCCACAGGGGAGAGACACCCAGTTGGGGGACTTCAGTTATGGTCGAGCTTGAGGAGGGACGGGCTCTGCCAAACCCTCAAGACCCGCAGGGATACGTAACCTTACGTAACTTTTCCAATGTCGTCCATGAATGAACGAAAATTTTTTAAAAAGCCGTAACGTTACGTAACTTTACTAATGTCATCCATGTACGAACAAGCAAACTACAACAAAACCGAATAAATGAATAAACAAACAAATAACAGATGAATAAAAATTTGCTGCATGGTGACTACCACACCAATGCCTTCTTCCACTAGATTTTACAAAGGTGTAAGGTTGGAAGTATAACAGTTTTCCCATAAAAGGGGTTTGATTCTTTCAAATAAGGAAATTGCAACAATGATAAATTTCAACACTTTAGTATTAATGATATTAATTCTCTAAATTACCGTCATTTTTGCTGAATCATAGGTACGCTGTGGGGATATTATCCAGGTAGGCTCCCTCTATGTATCACCATCTGCAGAACTCAAAACTCAGTACACATTTATTTTCCTTAAGAACCCAAGATAAAGCTATAAGACGCAGATTATTTGTTACAATTGGCATAACAGTCAATTATTTCAACAATAAATGATTTACATTTACGTTGTAATCATCATCATTAACGAGAAATACAAATATTTGAGTAACCAAAAATTTTGATATATGTTTTAGTGTCCGTAGTTATGATTCAGTTTGTATTCTGGCTTGTTTTTTTAAATCCCCTGTGTGATAAATCGGACGGAGTGGTCAACGCCAGGGCATCTCCTTAGATTATGGGCCTGATATGGCTCTACGCAGTCGGCTGGGGTTTAACTTCACAACTTCACTGGCTCCCTGTATCAAAGCGCATACAGTACAAACTAGACACCATGTGCTACAAAAGCCTCAATAACGCAGCCCCCGATTACCTGTCAAGCCTACTTGAGATCTATCTTCCCTCACGTACCCTCCGCTCTGCCTCCGATCCTCTGACTTTTCGCTTTCCACGCACTAAGCTCAATACCTATGGTCCACGAGCCTTCTCTGTTTCTGGTCCACTCTCCTGGAACAAACTTCCTCTCTCAGTCCGTCAGCAACCTACTTTTGCCACCTTCATGTCCGCTCTCAAAACTCACCTTTTCTCCTCTGCATAAAATCCTAACCTCACTCAACCCCCCTCTGCAGCCTGTCTCCGCTCGGAGGGGAATCACTTTGTTTTAATATATAATTGTATATGATGTGCTCTCAGTGGTTTTCCATTGGTTTTATTCTTGCTTTTATTGCTTTTATTCTTTTCTCCCCATTTGTGGCCATGCATGTGTGTGTGTGTGTGTGTGTGTGTGTGTGTGTGTGTGTGTGTGTGTGTGTGTGTGTGTGTGTGTGCGTGTGTGTGCGTGCGTGCGTGTGTGCGTGTGTGCGTGTGTCTTTTCGGCGCTTGGATTTGATTTTGTCGAGATTTGCGCTATATAAATATTGTAATTATTATGTATGCATGTGCGTACGTATGTATGTATGTATGTATGTATGTATGTATGTATGTATGTATGTATGTATGTATGTATGTATACGCTTAGATTTATGTATGTATGTATGTATGCATGTATACGCTCAGCTTAGATTTATGTATGTAAGTATGTAAGCATGTATGTATGCATGTATACGCTCATATGTATGTAGGTATGTATGCATGTATACGCTCAGCGCTTAGATTTGATTTTATCAAGATTTTGCGCTATATAAATAAAATATATTATTATATTATTATATTAAATATATTAAATGTATTGATATGTGTACTTGATTTTTGTTTCCTTTTTTACCTGTTGAAGTATTGTATGTTTTGAAACGGTTATAGCCCTGATGTGGCTCTACGCAGTCGGCTGGGGTTTAAACGAAAATAACATTAACAATAACAATCAGAAATTTTCAGTTTTCCCAAATGCAGGCAATCATATTCTGCAAAAACGTATTTGAAAACTATCTTCCTTAATTGAGCAAATCGACTGGATTTAGTATAGTGATTCTTTTAGCAATCAGTTGTGTAAGGTACGTATTTTTCCTGAATATTTTCGTATGATAATCTCCACTCACAATGCAACCTGTACATGTTCTGTCTTCTTTTGAGATATTTGTGTATGGATGCTTCTTTTAATCTGTAGGTCATGCGCAGAGATAAAAAGCCTGCATAACGAGTTTCTGTTGTCAGATTTCTTTAATTTTCATTTCTGTGTTTTTTTTCCTGTCGAAGTACTGTGTGTGTATTGAAAGGATTATTGCCCTGATATGGCTCTACGTAGTCGGCTGGGCTTTAATCAACAATAGGAATAAGAATAAGAATGAGAACCAGTCGCCGTGGTGTAGTGGTTAACGCAACGGACTATTGACTGGAAGGTTGTGGGTTCGAATCCCCATCAGTCCCTTCAAAAATCATTGTGGGATTTTTCGACTCTAATCGGCTCCTACCCCGAGTTGGGCGTGCTATGGGCTCATTGGGAAGACTGGGACCACACAGTCGAGTCTCATCCACTTCATGGATGCCTCATTGAGGGTGTTGCTCAAATCTTCTGACCTGCACCGCAGGTGTCTGTATCTCTCAGGCCTGGTTGACACCAGGATATATTATGATAGTGAGCGTAGAGTACAGCCCTGTCACGCAGTCTCAATCCTAGATGGAATTCCATAGTATCATGATTATCATCCTCATCGACTTCATCATCATCGCATTGTAAAAAAAAAAAAAAGAAAAAAAAAGAAAAAACGTGTGCCAGCTTCTGTGGCCATTAAGGTGGCGTAGAAAATGGGACGGAAAAAGAAGGTGAGCACAAAGGTAACCTCCCTGGGTGCAATGATCCTTAAAAAAAAAAAGAAAAAAAAGAATAAGAATGAGACATCAAATCTGAAGGTCGAGTCTCTTTCAGCAGAGCCAGTCAACCCACGTCAACAGTTTTCTTTTTACTGGAATACGTATGATATTGAACAATCTTTCTTACAGGTTACAAAGAGGAGAGATGCAGTGTAAAAGAAAAAAGTCTTCCGTCGTCTATCCACTTGATTGTCTGTAAAAGAGAGAGGGAGCTCGTTTAACTGAATAAAATTGCAAGACATGAAAGCGACTTAAGGTCTACACACACACACACACACACACACCACACACACACACACACACACACACACACACACACACACACACATAACACACACATACACACACACATATACGCACACACACATACACACAACACACACATACACACACACACACATACACACACACACATACACACACTCACGCATACGCACACACGCATACGCACACACACACATACACACACACACACACGCACACACACACGCACACACACACACGCACACACAAGACGCACACACACACACACAATCACACACACACAATCACGAACGTGCACACATGCACACATGCACACCCACATACACACACATACACACACGCATACGCACACACACACACATACACACACTCACGCATACGCACACACTCATACGCACACACACACACATACACACACACACATACACACATATACACACGCACCATACATGTACATACATACACACACATACACACATACACACACACATACACACACACACACATACACACACACACACACACATACAAGACGCACACACACAATCACACACACAATCACACACACAATCACGAACATGCACACATGCACACATACACACACACATACACACACACACACACACACACACACACACACACACACACACACATACACACACACACACACACACACAAGACCACACACACACACATCACACACACAATCACGAACATGCACACATGCACACATGCACACACATACACACACATACACACACACATACGCACACACACACACACACACACACACACACACACACACACACACACACACACACTCGCACAAGAATTAGAACGCGTATTTACTATAACAGAAGAAGTGTAAAGGTTCGTTTTGAAGCGATTATAGCTTGTGGCTACAACGCCTTGAAGGGAGGGGGAAGGGTGGTGAAGGAGGGTGGTGGGTGGGAAGACGGTTTCAGCTGGATTTAAACCATGTCATGAAATTAATTTTAAGCCACAAGCTACAATCGCAATAAATTGAAGCTGGCTTGTATCACTGACATGACTCAAATTGGTCGTCGTGCTATGATCTCTGCGACACTTTAAAACTCACACTAAACCATGAACCACGAGGCCAGGTAATCTCGTTTTAATGGTTTGACTCCCGCACCCAGTCCACCAGCATCCTGCATTGTCAAGTACAATAGCAAAAGCAAAATCTTAACCCTTTGACTGCCTCACCCTATCAACCAGCTTCCTGCAAGGAAAGGAAGCTGGTGGATAGGGTGAGGAAGTAAGTCAAAAGGTTAAATTTTTGCAGTTGGTGGATAGAGTACGGGAGTCAGAGGGCTAACAAACAAACAAAAAACGGAGTCTGGAGTTTATTTAACCCTTTGACTCCCGCATCTTGTCCACCAGCATCCTGCATTGCGAACCATTATAGCAAGGACAAAAACTTAACTCTTTGATTCCCTCACCCTATTCACCAGCTTCACTGGGTCTACCTGGGAGGGAGTGACAATGAACTCAACTATCATCGGCACTTACTGAGTTAGTCCACAGTTCGTGCTGACACATGTTGACTCTTGTCTCTCGAGTTCAGTCGTTAGCCTGAAACACAAAAGCTGGCCTTTTCGCTGCCATCTAATGCTCCATTCCTTCTGATGGTGTCAGCTTAGTTTTCATAGATCCGCTCTATTCAAGCTTGCCAGCGCATAGAGCTTTGCGGAATTCAGTTCAGTTCAGACACTTTATTACTCAAGGACAGTGACATTAGCTCTTACTGCTGGCTCTGTCCGTCTGTACAGCTGGTCCTTGCCACTCTATGCATACATCTTCATGATTCATCATACATCATCATCATCATCATCATCATCATCATCATCATCATCATGTGCCCTGCCGCATGGCGTTGGCGATCATGGCCCTCCATATGAACTATCTCTTGTCGCTGCAAGTACATCTTCCCCTCTCTGTCCTCAGCCCTTGCAAGTCCGTCAATATTTTCCCTGGGCCTACCTGGTGTTCTCTTTTCCTCCAGCTTTCCTGTTGCGACCAGGTGCTCTAATTCCCCTTTCCTCATAAAAAGGCCTACAAAAAGTTAATGTTGCTGGTCTTTTCCTAATCTTCTTTATCGATGATCTTCTTGTGTCTGCCTCCATCAAGATTGTCTCGTTTGTTTGATTTTCGTTTTTGTTTGTTTGTCTGTTTGTTTTTTGTTGTCCATGGAACTCTCAACATTCTTCCTCAATCTTGTTCTGGCTTTACATGTTTACTGTCCACATCTCACAACCGTATAACAGTTTGGTTCTATATAACATTCAAGAACTCTCTATTGATTGATAGGCATTTGTTGGTACGAACGCTTTTCATCTTCGTGAATGCTGTTTTGGCTTGGCCGATTCTGCTGGCTAAGTTTTGAATTGTGCATCTGCCGTCTGGTGAGATGACCGTTCCCAGATATTTAAACTTATCAACCTGTCTCAAGGTTGTGCTATTATCTGTTATTTTGCATGAGGGGATTTCTTTTTTTTTTTTACTGGTTACCACGACTTCAGTCTTCTTGCTATTTAGCACCAGCTTTTTATTTTTGCCTTCCATTTCTATTATATTGCCAACGTTTTGTAGGTCCCTTTCATTTTCTACAATTAGCACGATGTCATCTACGTAACGAATGTTGTTTATCATCTAGTTTTATTTTTCTACGCATACTTATAAAACAGAAAACGGAAATACACGAAAAACACTAAAACAAACAACATCAACAACAACAAACAAATAAAAAACAACAATAATAGTTCAAGGACCCTGCAGATAATTTACTGGCAGACTTGAGCGGAGCGTATATAGGACTTGTCAGACGGTTATAAATCTTTCTGTCTGTTCGTGCATTTATTTCAGAGACGTATAATTATTTCCAACAAAATATGTCGAGAGAGAACGGAAATGACAACACCGACTGAATAGTAGTAAATACCTACGTTTCCCACCGGCTCTATTCAGCGTAGACAGGAAGGGGGAATGGGAGGAAAAACAATGGGAAGGCTGCTGCTCCTCAAGTGTGGGAGCTACTGGCGACAGATTTCGCCCTTCGCTGCTTCCCCACCGCACTGTCGCTTTTGTCCTCTGTCGTGTGTCTCCCTCTCTCCCCCTGTCCTCTTCTCACTGCTAACCCCCCACCTCACCCCACCCCCACCCCCACCCCCCAACAGCCTTCCTTCCTGCATCAGTGTTCTTGTCATCCCACCCCATCCCCAGCGTTTCGGTGTTAAGAGCTGTGATTGAAGAAGGTAGCGCGTGCTATCACGGGAATCGGCCAATCAGCGCGCATCAATGTATTGGAGCGACGGGAGACAAGCCGTGGCACCTCCCCTGCGTTCCGTCAATAGACGCACGTGCTGTCGCGCCTGCGTTCAGTGGCGGTGTCACAGCTGATCGAGCCCGGGGAAGGGAAAGAGAGGTTAGCGTTGAACCGCCTGCGACGGGCGGTGGGCGAGCCTGAACCCCGTCATTCCTGTGGACAGATTTTTCAGCAAAACAAAGAGTTGTCACCGCAGAGTTGTTGGAAGCCCGCGCGTGGCAGAGGAGGGGCCCGGGCACGCGACACTTATGCATATGAATGAGCTGGTCTGTGACAAGACAGAGAGACAGAGAGAGACTGTTGGCATGAAGGGGAAAAAAGGACTGTCGCCCGGGTGAGTTTAGGAACTGATTTGACTTCACGAGAGCGAGCCCAGGCTGGGGCCAAGAAAGGAACGCGGGTATATAACGACCAGCACCCCAAACATTCTTCCGGATGCACCCTGAGGGACTCTGATGGGGGCGACACTCTGCTACCTCTGGCTCCATGACCACGACCAACACACAGTATCAGTGCGCACGCCTGGACTTCTTCTTCAGCACTGGACTCTGGCACCACACAACTCTGACCATGACTTGACCAGCTGATCACACACATCATTACCATCACCACAACTTCCAGAGTCTCGGAGAACAAG
>JAPXFY010000012.1:32896745-32946745 GCA_030674185.1 Monoplex corrugatus | reverse complement strand
GCGCTAAGTGCTTGCTGTACACGGGACCTTTTGTTTATCGTCTCACCCGAAAGATAGAGAAACAGTGGACGGGCGTGATGGAACACGCTACGGCTCGTTTAATGGGTTTTCTTTAAGAATCACACACACGCACGCGCGCGCACCCACACACACACACACACACACACACACACACACACACACACACACACACACACACACACACACCAAGTTTAGGATGTTAAAAGTACACATCAGATCGCAGTCCAATTTTCGTAATCAACCGACCCGCGTAATTTGACTATTTAGATCGAATTCTTTTTCGAAAAATTTTCACCATCCTCAATGTTAACAAGAAACTTCACGAGGGTGAGGATGGGACCTGGAACACCATTGCCCCGGATAGTCTAGGTAGGGCCTCAGGACCTGGCCAGCTCATTGGTTTATGTGCAGGCTTAAGGCTTGTGCCATCATGACCATACACATGTCACATGTGACGTTAGTGCATATATGGAATTCGTTCCGAGCGCGGGGACGTCATCTTGAGAAACTGAAACTGAAACACTCTCCGGACAGTCACCTCCCAAATTCCGACGCCACTAGATCACCAGGTGGCAAGATAGGACGTGTGGCCGACAGACACTCCGCTGACAACCAAACTCCATGGCTGCAGACAGGAGCTGGAAAAGACGGCTGCATTCATCGCCCGGACTCAGATGATTGTGTAGCAGCGTACGCCAAGAAGAAGAAGAAGACACCACTAGATGGTCATTTCATCAAGCAAAAATTTTTAAAAAAAGAGGGTGGGGGCTGTCCATGTGTTGCTTGTCACATTCGAATGGCAAGGTGGGGGAGATGACACAGTCCCAAACTATAACGTCTTTGTACGATCTTCGATGCTTTATCAGCGGGAATAAGTATCGCTATTTTTAGTGGTGACATGTTGACACGTGTCTTAATTAAGATTCATGACTACGTAGTTTGTACTGTGTAAAATGCGGGTAAAGCCACAGAAGCAAAGCCGGTGGAATCAGCTCCGATTCAGACTATATTACGAGTACTGGAGATCTGAAGTGTGTGTGTGTGTGTGTGGTGTGTGTGTGTGTGTGTGTGTGTGTGTTGTGTGTGTGTGTGTTGGTGTGTTTGGTTTGTGTGTGTGTGTGTGTGTGTGCTTTTTTCCCTTTGTTTTTTGTTGTTGTTGTTATTTTAAATCACACTCAGCTCCTTACGTATGAAAAAAAACAACATTGGCTGTTACCTGATTGTTTCTTTTCAAACTTTTGATGGTGATGGTGATGGTGATGGTGATGGTGCTACGTAAATTGAAGATTGACTTTATAAATATGGAACCTGTAGCTTTACATATTCAGGTTCATATTGCTTATAACCCAGCCGACTACTAGGTCCATATCAGGGCTAACATCGCGTTAACAACGACACCCAAAATTTAAGTATAAAGACAACAATTGCAAACCAAGCTCACCGTTATCCTAGCAAATGTAAAATGGATTTAAAGAAAACTATTCTCATACGTAAAATCATATCAGATGAAATCTTTTCATCTTTTTTGTAAAAAAATGGAAAATTGCATCCAGAGGGAAGTCTCTGAAGAGAATCTTTAAGTAAGGAGTCTGCTGTGTAGTCCTGTGGCTAGGATTTTATAAACGTTTAGGTCAACGCCAGGGCCATCTCTTTAGATTGTGTGCGCTAATGCATTGAGATTTGTACATAATTTTCTTTTCCTGTTTTTGCCTTTTGAAATATTGTGCATATTTGGAAACGGTTATAGCCCTGATCTGGCTCTACGCAGATGGCTGGGCTTTAATTAAACAGAAATAACAATAAGCTAGTACGAGTAAAAAAAAAAAAAAAGCATGGTACGTGATGTCGAGAGTTATTCTGACAGTTTGGCGGGGCCAAACAAGTTTGAATGATCGATTCACCACTGGACTGCTTCAGCATATCCATCCACCCCACAAAGCGTCCACCAGTTCCTGCGCCCTTAGCCTCGCCGTCCTGCCTTCTCCCTCCCCCCCCCTCTCCCGACCCCTTCTCTCCCCACCCCATTCTCTCCCCACCCCTTCTCTCCCAATTCTTTCTCTCCCCCGCACACAAGATACAAAGAGCACGCACACAGGCGCACGCACACAGTCTTGTTGACACAGTAGAATAGGCGCACGTACGTGGATGCTCACGCGCGTACATATGAGCATTACGAGCGTTACGAGCGCACGAGCTTGCCCCTTCTCTCCCTCAAGTCCCCCACCCCCACCCCCCATGAGCGTTTACGATCGCATGCATCTACCCCCTTCTTTCAGTCAAGTTCCACCCACTCACCACCCACTCCTACCCCGATCCAAGAACTTGAAGTGAAGCAGTGTTCCTCCTCGCTTATCTCAACTAGAACATGAGGGGAAATTGATACGTTACTTTGTAATCCACTTCTTGACGAGGAGGGGGGTTGGGAGGTTTAGCTGCCCAGCTGAAGCTTTCCGTCCGTTTTACAAACAAATGGAGAATATAGTCAGCGGCTTGACCTGATCCTGTGACTTTGTAATGAAAGCGTGCGTGCGTGCGTGTGTGTGTGTGTGTGTGTGTGTGTGTGTGTGTCCATGCTGGTGTGTATGTGTGCGCACGCGAGCGCGTGTGTGTGAGTGTCTTTGTGTGTGCGTGTATGCGTGTGTGTATGTGTGTGTGTGTGTGTGTGTGTGTGTGTGTGTGTGTGTCTGTGTGTGTGTGGTGCACACGTGAGCGAGGTAGGTAGAACTATATCAAGTTTCAGAGACAGGGTGGACTAAGAGTCATGAAATTCATTTATTTCCCGATTGAAAGCGCCTAGTTTATAGTTTCATGTACCGCGTATCCAGAAATACACACAGCTGTCTTTTATATTGTTAAACCATGCATGGATCGGTAATTTGGAGTTTTTCTTTATGAAGTTTCGTTACACTTTGACGTTTGTATATGCGCTCCATCCAAATCTGTCAGCAGTTGTCTGGTATATTGTTTGAGCCTGTGGAAAGGCTATACACCCTTGCAACAAGTCTTGATGTGGAGAAGAAGAGGACGGGGAAGGAAGGACAGGACTTATGAAACTCCTTCGCTGTCTCCACCAGAATGATGGAAGCCGTCAGGGTGGACAGTAAACAGGCCAGGTCTTAAAGATGCAGGCTAGGATTGAACTCAAGATATCCAATTTAAGCCTCCGACTCTGGAAGAAGAACCAACTAACCCGCAGAAAGAAATCACCCACCCACCCACCCACCCCTCCCAACTGTATTTGTGACTTCGCGAAAATCTGACAATCAGTCTGGATCAACATAGTTCATATTTGGCAGACATGGGCGAGATTTTATTTTTGTGAAAAAAAATTTGTGACCCATTTTAATAAATTAAGTGTACGGTCCCCCCCCCCGTTCTCCTCTTGAGGAGATGCCGGGGGCTCTTTCAGTATAAAGACTATCACCACCCTCTGGAAATTCTGTGCTAGACATTTCCTCTTTCCTGTCACTCTCTTTGCTTCTGCCTTGTTCTTTCGCTTTCTGTCATTTTTTTCCATCATTTTCTGCATTGCGGGTCCATTCACCTGTATGTGTTCAATAAAGTCTTACCTTCTTTCTCTTAAGGTTAATAATTGGGTATATTTATTCGTGCATTTTTTGCCATAGGGAAATGAGTCCTGCGATATCAATGTTTGATAATTTAGACCCGTTTTTGTATATGCTTTGGTCTCCTTAGTTATGTTGAAATCTGTAGTCAAGTATGTGTTTTTTTAATCCCCTGTCTCATAAATCGGATGGAGTGGTTATTGTCAGGGGCATCTCCCTAGATTATGTGCGCGAATGCATTGATATGTGTACTTACTTTTCTCTTCCTTTTATTCCTGTTGAAGTATTGTGTGTTTCTAAACGGTTGTAGTTCTCATATGGTTCTACGCGGTCGGGAGGGGTTTAACTGAAAATAACAACAACAGCAACAACAACAAAACAACCGTGGAGCTTCAACAAGAAACAAAAAGATTGTCTTGTTCCTCTTGTAATGAACATGGTCATGTATTTATAAATACTTTGTTCTTCTTTCTACATGTCATAAATCCATATTCTGTTTGTTTTGTTTTTCAGAAATTCTTGAAAACCACTACCTGAAAGTCTTCAGAACGGAAATAATGCCAGCAGCATGAAAACTATTTGAATTAATAGAAAAAAAATGAAGTCAATAAAAACTGACTAGGCATAAAACAATCACCACACAAATCGACGAAAGGCAAGAAGATTGAAAAGACCCCACGGCAAACTGTGCACACAAGTTAAACTACTCTCAGCACAGAACAGGAAATAAAAGGAAGAAAAGAAACCTTTTAACTGCTCAGCAGAAGCTGAAAAAAAAACCTGACTTGGGAAAAAAAAAAACGAAGAGAGAGAGAGAGAGAGAGAGAGAGAGAGAGAGAGAGAGAGAGAGAGAGAGAGAGAGAGAAGGGACTCATCGACTTTTTTTGAAAGGCTTCCCAGGCTTTGCAGTGAAAACTGCAGCAAAACAGTGACCATGCCGCGCGGATTTCTTGTCAAACGTTCCCAGCACCTGACGGCTTTTAGCTATAGAGAACGCCGTGGGTCGGACGATGAACGAGGCAGCGACAGCGGGTCTGAGCTCGACGGGCCTTTCACCAACACCTGCTATGATTCCCCGGACTCTGGCTTGTCCGTCAGTCCCGGGTCTGTGGTGTCCATGGCGACCAGCAAAGACAGAGCGTCGAGCTGGGATCGCGAGGTGTCTCACAAAACCTCGGCCTGGGACAGGGACAACTCCCACACCATCACCAACTCGTGGACGACCTCCATGATGGCCAGTTCTCTCCCCTTAGCCTTGACGTCATCCTCGTCCGCCAGGCTGACTTCCTTGTCGCCTTTGTCGTCCTCTTCGTTGGCGTCACCGGCCATCAAGTCCGCGCCGTGCACTCCCAACAAGACCTCCACCACCACCATGGTGAACGGCCAGTCGACGACGACGACCACCTCCACATCCCACGGCCAGCCCAACCAGCCCTCGCCCTTGACCTTCACGGCCTTCGACACGCTCAGCCTAGGCCTGGTCAGACCGCCGGGAGGACCCAGCTGCAGCCCCGCCCCGTCAGACTCGGGACCGTCCTCCCTCTCCCCCGCTCCCAACAGTCCCAGCCGGAAACGGAACAGCAGCCACACGGACGAAAAATCCCTCACTTCCTCCGCTTCCAAGAAGCCCCCATCCAGCAAGAAGCTGAAGGCGGTCAGAAAAATCAACTTCGACGTGGACACCACGTCCCCGGTGTCTGGCACCATCATCAAAGAGTTTTCCGACAGTGAGGACGAGCCTGGCAAAGTGACGGTATACGGAGACATCGAGCCCAGCTTCAACGTGGTGGAGATCACCCCCGAGGCCCGCGCTGAGCTGGACAAGATCGAGAACAAGCTCGGAGACTATGTGTGCCAGCTGTGTAAGGAGCTGTATGAGGACGCTTTTCAGCTGGCTCAGCATCGATGTTCCCGCATTGTTCATGTGGAATATAGGTGAGGTTGGGATATTTTGTGAGGTATTTTTGTTTGTTTGTTTGTGGGTGGGGATCTGTGGGTTTGTTGTTGGCTTGTGTTGGTGTGTGTGTGTTTTTTGGTGTGTGTGAGTGGTCTGTGTGTGTGTGTGTGTGTGTGTGTGTGTGTGTGTGTGTGTGTGTGTGTTTTGTGTGTGTTTCTGTGTGCTTGTTTGTTCGTTATTTCTTGTAACATCTATTCACATATGTGCTTTTAGACGTGTGTGTGTGTGTGGTGTGCTGGTGTGTGTGTGGTGTGTGGTGTTGTGTGTGTGTGTGTGTGCGTGCGCGCGCGTGCGCGTGCGCGGCTGTGCGCTTGTGTGTGTACGTTATATGTTTAGTGATTTTGTGTGATGGTGGTGGTGGTGGTGGTGTATATTGCCTTCATGTAGTTTGATAATGAATACCAGTGCACACAAAATGTGTCTGCAGCTTAGTTGGCAGTTGGCTAATTAGTTAGCAAGGTTTTTGTTTGTTTTATTTTTTGCATGGTTTTGTTGTTATTAGTTTGTTAGTGTTTTTGTTAATTAAATACGCATTACAAAAGAAGTAACATAGCATACAGAATAGCAAGAAGCAGAAGAACTCTGTGTGTGTGTGTGTGTGTGTGTGTGTGTGTGTGTGTGTGTGTGTGTGTGTGTGTTGTTTGTGTGTGTGTGTGTGTGTGTGTGTGTGTTATTCTGTGGTGTGTGTGTGTGTGTGTGTGTGTGTTTGTGTTTGAGGTTTGTGTGTGTGTTTTGTGTCGCGTGCGTGCGTACGCGAGTGTTCAATCGATTGATTGATGTATGTGAACATGATAGAGTGCGCACGAACCTGTTAAAATTATGCCAATAAATAAGCACGCTCGCACGTGCGGGTGTGAACATGGTGGCGATGGTGGTGGTGGATGGCATTTGCTAATGGTTACAAGGTGTTAAGTAATGTGGTGCCTATGTGAATTGGCGCACGTGTGTGCGTGCGTTGCGTGTGTGTAGATACTGTGTGTGTGTGTGTGTGTGTGCGTGTGTGTCTGTGTGTGTATGCGTGCGTGCTTGCAAGGGCGTGTATGTGTGGTGTGTGTGTGTCAAAGTGCATGCGTGTGTGTGTGTCTGCGCGCGCGCGAGTACAGTGTGTGTGTGTGTGTGTGTGTGGGGCGTGTGCGTGCAAAGGCGTGTGTGTGTGTGTTGTGTGTGTGTGAGTGAGTGTGTGTGTGTGGTATATATGTGTGTGTGATGTGTGTTGTGTATCTGTGTATATGTGTAAATTTATTTACGTCGGGTCTCTGTTAAAGCCTCTTTGTTTTATCCTGATACGATAATACGATAATTCACTTTAAGTGCCTCCTGAACTGGACATAATTGTCGCATGCTCGGTAGCTGTTTAATATTTTTCGTTAGAGGTGTGAATATGTGTGTGTGTGTGTGTGTGTGTGTGTGTGTGTGTGTGTGTGTGTGTGTGTGTGTGTGTGTGTGTATGTGCGTGTGTATGGTGTGTGTATGTTGTCTGTATGAATGTATGTGTGTGTTGAGGGAAAGAAGAAGGAGGAGAAGAAGAAGAAGAAAAAGAAGAGGAAGAGGAGCGAGAGAGAGAGAGAGACAGACAGACAGACAGACAGAGACAGACAGACAGACAGAGACAGAAGAGACAGACATACAGAGACAGAGACAGAGAGAGACAGAGACAGAAGAGACAGACACAGACAGGACAGAGAGAGACAGAGACAGACAGAGACAGACAGGGAGAGACAGAGACAGACAGAGACAGAGAGAGAGAGAGAAAGACAGACAGACAGAGAGACAAACAGAGAGACAGACAGACACAGACAGAGAGAGACAGACAGAGAGACAGACAGACAGGGACAGAGTGAGACAGACAGACAGACAGAGATACAGAGAGACAGACAGAGACAGACAGACAGAGGGAGAGACAGACAGACAGACAGACATAATTACGAAGGTACCGTTCAGTCTACATCGATCTGAACTAGCTTTTGCCACCAAAAAAGGCCTGTGCTTAACGAAGACTGGCTGCACGTGTTTGTGTCTGTCTCGAGAAAATCTTTTGTGCGCGCTAACCCCCAATCCACCCAACATCGAACGACCAGCCGACCAGCCGACTCTGTTCAGGGTAGGGGAAGATAAAGCGGCAATGGGGACAGAATGGGTTTTGCATTCCTAATACTCAAAAAGTCGAGTCCTTCCTCATTTCGTTCCCCTACGACCCTATTATCGGGTGACTTAAATGGATAAATTGCTGTATTTTTCATAATGCAGATAGCAAAAAGAATGAATTCATGTGTGAGAACGAACGTGAAAGCTAACAGTGGTACGAGTGTGCTGTGTGCCCTTACCTGTGTTTATTCATTACGGATTAAGGCATGATTCCATTCTTTAACAATATTGGCCTCAGTGCGACGTTTGCCCGTATTTGTTTAATATTTTGTGTATTATAGTTACCAAAAATCTTTGTGCGTTTGTAACACTGCTGTAACCCTTATTGTAAGGGGCTGTTGGCCTTACAGAATAAATTTCGTGTTCGTTTTCGTGTGTTCCCCTATTACCTAAGAATTATAGGACAACGTTACAGTTCTTTTTTCTGTAGTTACAAACTTGACAATTTATAATTACTTGTGGACTTTATTTGTTTTATTTGTACGATCATAAATGATGTTTTTTTTCTCTTTCCCACTAGGTGCCCTGAATGCGACAAAGTCTTCAACTGCCCAGCCAACCTCGCGAGCCACCGGCGCTGGCACAAACCTCGACCCACACCCGGCTCCCAGCCATCAGGCAAAACCTCTTCCTCCTCCTCCTTTTCCTCCTCCTCCTCCACATCCTCCTCCCTCCATCATCACCCCCCGATCCTTGCTGCCCGCCTCTCACAGACCTCAGAACCAGAAAAACCATGGAGTCCCGTTCGTCACTTCCATGTCTGGGACCCGGTTGAGCACGGGGGTCGTTCCCACGGCTACGACGGATCCGGAGAAGCTTCTCCTGACGAGGCTTGTGGATGGGAAGCACGTCCTCAGCGGGAGTGATGCCTGCCGGTTGCAAGGCGGGGACGGGCCGGGCACTAAGGGAGGGGAGAGGACTTTAGAGGAGGCGCCCTTTTCCTGCGGGGTCTGCGGGAAAAAGTTTCGGAGGCAGGCGTACCTGCGGAAGCACGCGCAGAGTCACGGGGTCAAGGTAAGTCAAGGTCAGGTGCCGACCTCGACGATGGGTGTATGTCCCAGGCCGTGTCTGCTGTGTGGGAAGGTTGTGCTGAACGAGAACGAGCGGCTGAAGCACGAGGCCGAGCACGCCAAGAACCACCAGCACGCCCTCAACAACAACGTCATCAATAACAATAACGATCTCGCCCTCTCCCACACCACCACCTCCGCGTTGTCTCCCATCTCGTTCACCGGCTCCAAAGACCTGAACGTGGCCGTCCCGTTAGACAACGGGTCCTTGACTAACGTTTCCACTCACCCCGCCCTCCAGAGACCTCGGGTTCCCATCCTCTCCACCCCCAACTTGTCCCCGAGGGAGCTCAGCATTCCTCAGGCTTTCCAGCACCCATCCACCAAAGATCTCGTCTGCTCCATCTGTGCGCTGACGTGCCCGAGCAAAGCGGCGCTGGACAAGCATTTCAAGTCGTCCCACGCTCAGGAGACGTTCCCCTGTAAGTACTGCGACAACACGTTCTACAGCAGCCCCGGGCTGACCCGACACATCAACAAGTGTCACCCGACGGAGAACCGTCAGGTCATTCTCCTCCAGCTGCCTGTAAGCAGACCTTGCTAAGACTTTGATTTTTTTTAATCCTTTGACTACCATGCCTCCTCTCCATCGACTGAAAAAACTTCACTCTTTGACTCCTTCACCCTATCCATCAGCTTCCTTCAGGGTTCGAAATGTCTCAACTCTCCCTACGCTTCAGGGTTTGAACTGTCTCAGTTTTTTTAAAGTTCGAAGTTTCAGGAAGCTGGTGGATAGGTGAAGGAGTCAAAGAGTGTGAAGTGTCTGTTTTTGCTAGCATGATTGATAATGCAAGACAATACTGGTGGACAGGGCGCGGAAGTCAAAAGGATTAAGGACACAGAGGTGTTAATAAGACTATCTGGGACTGAGAGACACAAAACTGTCTGGGACTAATTCAGTCTCACAGACAAAACAAAACACTTCAATGTCCCATACAGATTCACAGGGCCTTTGAACTATCAAATTATCTCCATTGATTGTTGGGAACTACTGGGTTTTCCAGCACACAGGGTTTGAAGCTGTTCATCTGTCTCTCAAGGACACAGTTCGAGTCACGAGGCTATCTGAAACAATTTGTGTCTTTGAATATTATCTCATCAACAGACTTGTCTTAAAAATATGGAACTATTGGACTCTCCCTACAGTTCAGAGTTCAAACTGTCTCAGTTTAAAGTTGGAAGTTCTAAGACTCTGCCAAGAACTATTCATTTATCATCTCGTTAAGTGTAAGACCGTTAATTAAGTATACGGAACCGCTGGACTTGATACAACAAGGCAGAACTGTAAGTTTTTTTTTCCCTAAACACACAAAACGAAGAGTCAAGGTCTTTTTTAGTTTTATTAAAGATCATCTGAAACACACACGACACCACACACACACACACACACACACACACACACACACACACACACACACACACACCAGCACCACGCACACACACACACACACACACACATGCACACGTATCCCCGTCTATAATCGAACGCTTGCCTTTAGGTTTATTGTTACTCTTAACAAGCATTACCCTGGTCTAGCTGATTTTTTAAGAGATTGTTTCATATCGACCGGAAAGAGATGCCCCGCGCGCGCGTGTGTGTGGTGTGTGTGTGTGTGTGTGTGTGTGTGTGTGTGTGTGTGTGTGTGTGTGTGTGTGTGTGTGTGTGTGTGTGTGTGTGCGTGCGACAAAAACGTGCAAACACGATTTTTCTCAGCTGGTACTGGATGGATCATTACCTGAGTTGAGTCAAAGTTGTAGACTGTCAAAGGTTCGAGAATGCATAAGTTTAGAGGATTAGGTATCGAAGACCAAAAGAAAAAAGTGGAAGAAAAGAAGAAAGAAAGAAACATGTGCCTAAAAGCAGCAATTTTTGAGGATGGTGTGCGAACAGCACTTTCTCAGAAATTTTGACAATATTTTAAGTTCTGTTTTCACAATGCAACACATCTATTGTCCTCTTGTCACTGGAATTTTTTTCATCTGAAAAAATTCTTCAAAATCACAGTGACTTGACAAAAATAAAATCTGGATGTTCTGCAATGATTTTTGGGTATGGAAAAGGAGGTCGATAGAGCGACTCGACCGTCCTGTTGTTTATCGTTGTTCTAACAGTCATTACATGTACCTTTGGTCTGTATATTGGCTGTTTTGAAAATTATAGTTTTTGGCCTTCTTGTTGCCGTTGGTTGTTCTGACAAATACCTACACTGGCCTTCGTTTCATGCTGTTTGAAATTCATGCCTTATTCTCCTGTACATGTGTAACGTGTTTATCCCATTCCCCAGAAACATAATGATAATGATTAAATAATAACAACAGCAACAACAACAAATAATAATAATGATAATAATAACAACAACAACAATGATAATATTATAATAATAATTCAGAACTTGAAGGATTGCTGTCCCAGCTGTATATATTCGATTATAAAATGTACATGTCACTGATTACGTTTGTGTGCAACGCTCTGTGTGTGTGTGTGTGTGGTGTGTGTGGTGTGGTGTGTGTGTGTGTTTTGTGTGTGTAGTGTGTGTGTGTGTGATGTGTGTGTGTGTGTGTGTGTGTGTGTGTGTGTGTGTGTGTGTGTAAATTGATTTGAAATTTGAAAGTAATGGACGCTCGCAGATTGGACAGACGGTTTATCTTGCCAATGTTTTCATGTCCGTGTGTTTGTTTGTTGTTTGTTTGTGTCCCCGTGCTCATGGCCTTCTAGTCGCTGATTTTGTGTAGTTGTGGGCAGCTGGCAATTCTGTGCGCATTTGAAGATATTTATTGATGTTACACGATGAGAAATGTCTATACATGATACATAATATGGCATTATATGGAAGAAACATAGTAATAAATCAATAGAATATGGCATTGTATAGAAGAAACGTGACAGTACATTGAATAAAATATGGCATTGTATAGAAGAAACATAGCAATAAATTGATAGAACATGGCCTGTATAGAAGAAACATAGCAATAAATTAATAGAATATGGCTTTGTATAGAACAAACATGACAATAAATTGAATAAAATATGGCATTGTATATAAGAAAGACAGTAATAAATTAATAGAATATGGCATTGCATAGAAGAAACCATAGCAATAAATTAAGATAATAATTATGGCATTGTCTAGAAAAAACATAGAGTAAATTAATAGAATATCGCATTGTATAGAAGAAACATAGCAAATAATAAAAGTCATCACCATTATTGTCCTCATAGCCATTGTGGATAACAACTCCAACAAGAAGCATTCAGCATCAAACAATAACACATTTATAACAAGAAAATAGAAAGAAAGAGAGAGATTAAAGAAAGGAAAAAAAAAAGGAAACGAAAGAAATATGTAGAAACATTAAAAACATTCTGAGAGCAATCTATATAAGCATAGTCTAACATTTTTCTCTTTATTATATCTCTTCCCGCCCCCTTCCCCCGTGGTCTTCTTCCTTTGCATTTTCCGTTCCTTCTTACCTTTTTTTCTTTTTCTTCGTTTTTGTTTTGGTTTCGTTTCTCAGTTTTTTATGTACAGGATTTAACTTAAAAAGAGTCAGATTTAGGACGAGAAATCACCATTATCACATGAGATACACTGATATGATGCAAACTTGTGAATGAAACAACGGTGAAATTAAGAGGTTGTTTGTTTATTTATTCATTTATTTATTCAGTCGTTTATTTTGTTTGTTTGTTTACTGTGACATTCACAGATGCCTCTGTTTACCCATGCATCAGTTTTGTCCCCTTTCGTAAAGGTAAAAGCTCATGGCAATGAGAAGTTGTTTGATATAACGCATTATGAATGTGTACTTTTTTGTTGTTGTCCCGTTTAAGAAAATATGCAGTCGACTACGTTTTTACAGAATTACATGGTTTATGAGTTCTTTTTCAGTCCTACGTTTTTGATGTCTGGGGTGTAGTCCCATTCTGCAGCATAAAGTCTCTGACTCCTTCGTTTGCCCAACACCATTCTTCTATTACTTTGATAGTATGTCACCTTTGTCGCCATCTTTCGTAGACCTCTTCTGCATCCTTCTCCAAACCTGTTTACATTTCAAGACCACGCCAGCGCGTAGGGTTTTTGCGCAGGCTTGAGGAGCATGACAATTGAGTGTAGCGCATATGGAATTGTCCGAACACGGGATTCCTTCTGAACCATGTTCGTATTCAGATGATTATTATCCTCGTGCATCATAATGGCTACTGAACAACTTCAAATTCAATGATTTATACTCATCCTAACTGCTACTTAAAACAGAAGTTAAGGTCCCCTCCCTGTTCCGGAACAGCAGGAGCTGTCTATTTGCTATTAGATAATTAGGGGTTCCTCTTTCCTGCCATGCTCTCTTTGCCTTAAAGGAATCTTCCATCTTTTCTGTCTTGCTCTCTTTGCCTCGAAGGAATCTTCCATATTTTCTGTCTTACTCTCTTTGCCTTAAAGGAATCTTCCATCTTTTATGTCTTGCTCTCTTTGCCTTAAAGGAATCTTCCATCTTTTCTGTCTTGCTCTCTTTGCCTCAAAGGAATCTTCCATCTTTTCTGTCTTGCTCTCTTTGCCTAAAGGAATCTTCCATCTTTTCTGTCTTGCTCTCTTTGCCTCAAAGGAATCTTCCATCTTTTCTGTCTTGCTCTCTTTGCCTCAAAGGAATCTTCCATCTTTTCTGTCTTGCTCTCTTTGCCTCAAAGGAATCTTCCATCTTTTCTGTCTTGCTCTCTTTGCCTCAAAGGAATCTTCCATCTTTTCTGTCTTGCTCTCTTTGCCTCAAAGGAATCTTCCATCTTTTCTGTCTGCTCTCTTTGCCTCAAAGGAATCTTCCATCTTTTATGTCTTGCTCTCTTTGCCTCAAAGGAATCTTCCATAATTCTGTCTTACTCTCTTTGCCTTAAAGGAATCTTCCATCTTTATGTCTTGCTCTCTTGCCTCAAAGGAATCTTCCATATTTTCTGTCTTACTCTCTTTGCCTTAAAGGAATCTTCCATCTTTTTGTCTTGCTCTCTTTGCCTCAAAGGAATCTTCCATAATTTTCTGTCTTACTCTCTTTGCCTCAAAGGAATCTTCCATCTTTTTGTCTTGCTCTCTTTGCCTTCAAAGGAATCTTCCATCTTTTATGTCTTATCTCTCTTTGCCTCAAAGGAATCTTCCATCTTTTTGTTTGCTCCTTTGCCTCAAAGGAATCTTCCATCTTTTATGTCTTGCTCTCTTTGCCTCAAAGGAATCTTCCATCTTTTATTTGTCTTTGACAGACTTCCATCTTTTGTCTCTCTTTGCTAAAGGAATCTTCCATCTTTTATGTCTTGCTCTCTTTGCCTCAAAGGAATCTTCCATCTTTTCAGTTTGCTCTCTTTGCCTCAAAGGAATCTTCCATTTTTATGTCTTGCTCTCTTTGCCTCAAAGAACCTTTCTTATATCAGCCTTCCAGACCATTCACCTGTATTTCTCACGAGTCCAAATTATTATTTCTTTAGCTCCCCGAAGACGAAGTATGACTGCTCTAAAGGCGGATAAGGAACGCTTCCCTTTGTAGATAGGTAGGTAGGTTGTGCATAAATGTAAAAAAAAATATCATCAGATAGGATCAGTGGCAGGAACTTTAGCCTGTGTAAGAAGAAGGAAAATGAGAAGAGAGGAGGAGAAGAAGAAGAAGAAGAAGAAGGAAGAAAGAAGAAGAAGAAGAAGAAGAAGAAGAAGAAGAGAGAGAAGAAGAAGAAGAAGAAGAAAGAAGAAGAAGAAGAAGAAGAAAAGAAGAAGAGGCTGCTAAACAAAACAAATTCATGTTGAAATGATTGTAGTCCATCATAACAGTCTTACTTTTCCAACAGGAAATGATGGAGACATCCTGTTTCGCTCTTTCCGGTTTCTGACTTTGCCTCTGTTCCGCCGGACTTTAACCACCTTGTCTCTTCTTTCGCTCCCCCACCCACCCACCCCTCACCCCACCCCAACCCCACCTTCCCTGCCCCCTTACCGTTGTGTCTTCACACGTTGCCTATTCCCATTTTGTCTTCTCCGATGTCGTTTGTTTACCATCTGGCCTTTTTCCCATTTTTGGCGTTGACCCATCTTACCGTTTCCCATTAACCCTTTGACTCCTTGCCCTATCCGCCAACTGCAAAAACTTGACCCTTTGACTCCCTCGCCCTATCCACCAGCTTCGATGGGGAGTCAAAGGGTTAAGTTTTTGTTTGCTAGCATGCTTGACAATGCAGGATGGTTGATGGACAGGGTGCGAGAGTCAAAGGGTTAATGTGTGTTGTTTCCTCTTCTCCCACATTGCCTTTTTCCATTGAGGTTTGTTTTCATTTCACACATCTTTTTTTGTCTACTGGTTTGTTCGCCATGTAACTCCTCTGTCACACAACTTTTTCTCTCCCATTTTGCTTTTTTCCCCCCAGATATTATATTATTTGATGAAATTGTTACCCGTTTTATCACTTGGCCTTTTATCATTGTTTTTTTTCTCATTTCAACTTTTTTCCTGTTGTTGCCTATTGCATTTCTCTTTTCCCCCGTTAGATGTGTGCGTATGTGGTTGTTGGGGATGGGTGAGGAGTATTAGGTGTTTTTTTGCATCTTGTCCCTGTTTTTTTCCATTGCACTGTTTCCCAAAGTTGCCTTTTCTCTCTTTGCCTTGTCCCACATGCCTTGCGTAAACTGTTCGTTTGATTTCGTTTGAATTTGCCTCTGAAACCTCTTGTACACGCGAGCGCTCACTTTGTCCTGTCCTTCTCTGTGTGTTTTCTCTCTCTCTCTCTCTCTCTCTCTCTCTCTCTTTTCTCTCCGCTAGGCTCACTCTTTCTTTCTCTCTTCACTTTTCCTCTCTCTTCTCTCCTCTTCTCACACGCACACTCTCTCTCCCCCCTCTCTCTCTGTCTCTCTCTCTGTCTCTCTCTCTCACACACTGTCCCTCTCTCTCTCTTTCTCTCGCTCACACACACACACACACATAGATACACATATACACATACACACACACCGCGCGCGCGCACACACACACACACACACACACACACACACGCACACACACATGCACATACACAGCACAAACATTTTTTTTGTGTGTGTTGTGAACAATAAAGAAAAAGCCCAGTATGAGAATGGTTATATCAGTTCGGTTCTCAGCAAAAGCGTAAGCCATTTCAGATGCAAAGAGGCAGAGTGCTGGGGGAAAGACAGAGAAAGAGATGGATCGAATCTATGTTATCATCATCACCAAACTGACTGATGTTTACTTACTAATGGCAAAAACTGCTTCGATTGAAATGAAACCAAAGAGTATACAATTGATTATAGAGTAAACTGTTGCAAACTTTGAATGGCGTTACTACTACTACTACTACATACTAACTGCTGCTGCTGCTCTGCTGACTACTACTACTACTATGACTATGCTGCTACTGCTGCTGCTGCTGCCATTACTATTAGTACTACTACTGCTGCTGCTGTTACTAATATGACTACTACTACAACTTCTTCTTCCTCTACTACTATGACTACTACTACTACTACTACTACTACTACTAAAAGACAATGATATTAACAGTAATAATATTAATGATCATAATAATGATGATGATGATGATGTGTTGATGATAATAATAATAACAATAATAATTATTATCATTATAAACACAATTACATTGGTGGATGTGTTCGATGTAAATGATCCGTGTTCGATTTGAAATTGAATGTCCTTCATGTCATTTTAAAAATCAGCCATCTCCATAGCCTTAACGTGTCGTTCCTGTTGTGTATGTCCTGTTTGCCTTCTTGTTACTCTCAAGTGTATTATGTGTCACGTGTGGCCTTTTTCCTCGGATGTGAAAAGTTGTTTTTATGAGTCGATGCTCCCTATCCTTTTAACCCTTTGAATCCTGCACCCTATCCACCAGCTGCAATAACTTAACCTTTTGACTGCTTACACCCTAGGAGTGGTGATAGGCAGTCAAAAGGTTAAGTTATTGCTTTGTTGGTATTTTGTTGACCATGCAGGATGCTGGTGGATAGCGTGTGACAGTCAAAAGGTTGAAAATGGTTCTTGATGTCTATTGTTGATGTTGTTTGATTGCAGGGCATTGGCGAGTTCTCTGTCCATTTATCTTTATGGCAGACGAAAAAATGGATGACTTTTATTATTGCATTATTTTGTGGTCATATTTGTTGTTACACATTTTATTGTTTTTGCCTTTTCGCTAGAAGAATTGCTAATTTGGGGGACTCCAAAGGTTGAAGTTGCTAACGATTATATCATATAGGATTGTCAAACCAAATGGCTTTATTTTTTGCTTGAAAAGTTTCAGTTACTAAAACAGTTAACAGGATCGTCAGGCCATATGATTTTTTCTTCATTCAACTTGACCCTTCATGGTTGCTTTTTGGGTCAAGGTATGGCCTAAATGGCGTAAACTTGTATCAATAAATGAAAACAAAAAAGATACGGTTTATCATGTTTTTAAGGCACAGTGCTTGGCAATTCTTATGTTAAGAATAATGGATCATTTCATAATTTATCACAAAGGTGAATATTTCACCGTGTGCATTTTCGACGTGACGAATAAATACATTCTGTATGACTTCAATCGTAAAACTATTATCGGGATTTTTCTTGAAAACTAGATGATGGCTATAGAGAGATACGTCTATATGATATCTCCGCAGCCTTTCAGAAGCAGTCAGCGTGTGTTATCACCTTATTTGTCAACTGTCATTTTACTGTTTGCAGGCCAGTAACGTAAGGTAGCTAAGCCTTTCTTAGGATAAAAAAAAAATCTATCACCTAAAGCAAAATAATGTCAAGCCTTTAACGCAATGTTAGCAGCCTAAAGCATAGCCCAGATTTATTGGGGTAATCATTTGCTTGCCAAAAAATCATCAGCCTTTATCGCCATGTTTGTAACCCGAAGCATAATTAAAGCCTTTCTTAGGATAATCATTTGCTTGCCAAAAAAATTGATACCAGTCTTTATCGCGATGTTAACGGTCTAAAGCACAATGTAGCCTGTTTGGCGTAATCATTTGCTTTGCCTGCCAAAAATCAATGCCTGTTTTCATTTGCGATGCTTGGAGTCCCAAAACACAATGATCATCCTTTGACAGGGTATCTGTTTGTGTACAAAACGTACGTTTTTAGTTTATTTATTTATTTTATTCATTTATTTAGTTAGTTTTAAAGAGGATAAGCATGCTGTAAGGTGCTATTCTTTAGCAAACAAACAAACAAACAAAAACACAAACAAACAAAAAAGCGAAGATATGGTATCATTTCTACAGCGAAGAATTAGTTTGAAAAAGCGTTATTTTTGCCATCGATCTATATATATATATATGTATATATATATATATATATATATATATATTATATATATATATATACATATATACACACACCTATATATATATATATATATAATCATATATATATATGATATATATATGTATATATATATATATACATACATAGCGATAGCAGTTTATTAGGCATGACACACACATAGCCTACATACGTACACTATGATACTGGGGATTAGGACTTTCCCTTTCGGCATAAAAGGCGGCCAATGTGAGAACAGGGTGAGATGTGAGGTGGTAGTAAGGAGGGAAGGAGGGAAGGAGGGAGGGAGAGGGCGAGTTGACGAGAGGAGCTGTGTGGTCGGGAAGAGGACGAAACATCTGTCGCCAAACTTTGTACGAGCCCCCTTCCACCCACTATCCACCCACCACCCCACCACCACCACCACCACCATCACCACCACCCTACCCTTCCGTAAATGCCACTAGCATTGATTGCGGCGCGCCAGCCAGTGTGGGCTTGTACTGTTATTTGATGGAATGCTCTCCCCTTTTTCAGAACAGCCGGTGGGCTAAAAGCGACACAAACGAAAATAATGCAGATCGGTGGTGAGGATGGGGGAGGGGGAGGGGGAGGGTGGAGGGTGGGTGGGTGTGGTGGATCGGATCGAAGAGAAGCTCATCAAAGCAAGACGTTATCAAAGGCATTCGATTCCGGGTGTATTTTCTGTCTCGAGATCGACAGAGAGAGAGAGAAAGAGACACAGACAGACAGACAGAGGACAGACAGACAGAGACAGTGAGACACAGAGACAGAGACAGAAAGAGAGAGTGACAGAGAGACAGACAGACAGAAAGAGAAAGAGACAGGGGACAGAGAGACAGAGACAGAAAGAGAGACGGGAGACAGAGATTGAGAGAGAGACAGACAGACAGACAGAGCGACAGAGAGACAGACAGACAGAGACAGTGAGACAGAGAGACAGAGAGACAGAAGACAGACAGACAGAGACAGAGACAGGAGACAGAGAGACAGACAGCAGAGACAGAACAGACAGAGACAAAGAGACAGAGAAAGACAGACAGACAGAGACAGAGAGAGACAGACAGACAGACACAGACAGACAAGACAGAGGAGACAGACAGACAGACACAGACAGAGAGAGAGAGAGAAAGAGAGAGAGACAGACAGACAGGACAGACAGAAGAGAGAAGAGAGTTCTCTGTAACAGATGGTGCACTGTTATCGGGAGATGGAGGCCCTGATAGAAGTGATTAAAGAAGCCTTCATCCTTTTAACCCTTTTGCTCCTTTCACTCACCTTATCCACCGGGCTTTCACCCGCAAGGTGGAACAGGGAGTGACGTGACCTGACAGGAGCTGGTAGATAGGGTGAGGGAGAAAAGTGAGGAAGCTGGTGAATACGGTGAGGGAGAGAAAGTGAAGAAGCTGGTGATAGGGTGAGGGAGGGGGAAAGTGGTGGATAGGGTGAGGGAGAAATGAGGAAGCTGGTAGACAGGCGAGGAGAGAAGTGGGGAAAGGTAGCGGCAGGTAGATGAGGAGTGAGAGGCAGAGAAAAGTGAGGAAGCTGGTAGATAGGGTGAGGAGAGAAAGTGAGAAGCTGGTAGATAGGGGAAGGAGAGAAAATGAGGAAGCTGGTAGATAGGGGGAGGGAGAAAAAGTGAGGAAGCTGGTAGATAGGGTGAGGGAGAAAAATGAGGAAGCTGGTAGATAGGTGGAGGGAGAGAAAGTGAGGAAGCTGGTAGATAGGGCGAGGAGAGAAAGTGAGGAAGCTGGTAGATAGGGTGAGGGAGAAAAAGTGAGGAGGCTGGTAGATAGGGTGAGGGAGAGAAATGAGGAAGCTGGTGATAGGGTGAGGGAGAGAAAGTGAGGAGCTGGTAGATAGGGTGAGGGAGAGAAAGTGAGAGAAGGTGGGGAAGAAGTGAGGAAGGAGGTGAGGGGAAAGAGAGGAAGCTGGTAGATAGGGTGAGGGGGAGAAAGTGAAGAAGCTGGTAGATAGGGCGAGGGAGAGAAAGTGAGGAGCTGATAGATAGGTGAGGGAATCATAGGTTACGTTTTTGCAGTTGGTGGATGTGGTGCGGGAGATCGAAAGGTTAAAGTGGTGAAGAGGATGAGGATGATGGGGTTAACTAACGCATGCCTCGTGAATTAGATATGATTACTACGTCTGTGGGCCATTTGGTTTGGGAGGTTTGTGGTTTACCGCTCTGTTCATGTGTACTGTTACTTTAGTCGGGCTAATTTCCTAGATCGTATCGGTTACTGCGTTTATAGACACATGTCACTGTCCGTCCATCTAGCCGATTCCCTCGACGCGATACCTGTTACTGGCGTTTATGGAATGTTAGTCTATATCGTTCTGCAGATGTGGTGGCATCATTATATGGAATATGGTTGTTTAATTAAACCTTCGACTTCCCGCACCCTGTTCACCAAGCATCCTGCATTGTCAGCCATGCTGACACGGCGAAAAACTTAACTTTCGACTCACTGTCGTTGATTCCCTCCATCGGTATCTGCTACGGTCGCTTGTGGAATGTCGAGTCTATATCGTTCTCCAGATGTGGCATCATTATACGGAATATGCTTGTTTAATTAACACTCCTGCACCCTGTCCACCAGCATCCTGCATTAGTCAACCACGCTAACAAAGCGAAAGAACGTAACTCTTCGACTCCCTCACCCTATCCACCAGCTTCCTACACAGGAAGCTGGTGAATAGGGTGAGGGAGTCGAAGAGTTAAGTTTTTGGAGTTGGTGGACAGGGTGCGCGGGTCAAAGGTTAATTTTCATTCCAACAATATTGAGTATCTTTTTAATGTCTTTTGGAGAATTGTAAGTCAAGCGATGTCTGGTTAGAGCATACCAGTTGCCGTGGTACGCTGGTTAGCACAACGTACAACAACATATGGAAGGTTGAGGGTTCGAATCTCCTCATCAGTTCTATCAAAACCATTGTGGGATTTTTCGGCCTCAATCGCCTCCTACCTGGAGGTGAGTAATCTAGGGCTCGTTGGGCAGACTGGGAAACCACACAGTCGAGCTCCTCCACTTCATAAATGCCGTCACCGAGCGTGTTGCTTAAATCTACTGATCAAGCCCGTAGGTGTCTGTATCTCTTGGGCGTGGTTGACGCCAGAGGGTGTGCTATGATATAATAATAGACCGTCCGGTAACTGGAACTCCATACCATCATGGATATCATCATACCCATCGTCGTCACCATCATAACATTGTAAAATTTGTCCCAGCTTCTACGGCCCTTAACCCTTTGACTCCCGCATCCTGTCTACCACCATCCTGCATTGCCAACTATGCTAGCAAAGCAAAAGCTTAACTCGTTGATTCCTTCACCCTTACCACCTGCTTCCTGCAGGAAGCTGGTAGATAGGGTGAGGGAGTCAAAGGGTTGAGTTTTGCAGTTGGTGGATAGGGTGCGGGAGTCAAAGGGTTTAATGGTGATGTAGAAAATGAGAAGGGTGGGGGGTGGGGGTGGGAGGGAGGGGGAAGTGAATACAAATAAGACTGCCTAGGCACGATGATCCTTAGGAAAACGGAAAAGAACGTCTTTGTTAAGAACATCCTGCAGATAATTACAGGGGTCGTGTGTTTGACACCCCCGGGCCAAGTCACAGAGTTTTTGATGTCTCGAGTTCGCTTCCAGCCTACAATACATGTATAAAACTGGTCCCGTTTGCCTTCCCGTCTCAATGCTCCGGCCATTCTGGTGGCGTCGGCACAGGTTCTCTTTCCCTGTCTCCACTCCCCAAGCAAGACCGTAGGCATTTGTACAGCACTCGAGGGAAGTTGCCAGTACGGGTGGAGCGCACATGGAATTGTCCGAGTGTGATTAATCCTTTTTTTTTTTTTTTTTGAAGAAACTTTAAACTCTTTTAAGTCTAAGGTCCAGTACACCTAAGAATGGATTTTATAATAATAATAATAATAATAATAGTAACAATAATAATAACAATAATAATAATAATAACGGCAGTAACAATAACAATAATAGTAGTAATAATGATGATAATAATAATAGAAGAAGAAGAACAACAACAGCAACAACAATAATAATATAATAATATATAATGATGATAATAATAATAATAATAATATAGTATTAATAATAACGGCAGTAACAACAACAATCATATTAATAATAATAAATAATTAATATTTATATATATGATATATAATAATGATGATGACGATGATGATAATAATAACTATAATAACAACAGCAACAACAACAACAAACAAAATAATAATAATAATATAATAATAAAAATATATAATAATAATAATAATAATAATGAAATGATATAATCATAATCATAATCATAATCATAATCATAATCATAATCATAATAGAATCGATACGCATTCATATCTTGAATCGTAAAACGGCTCTCAATACACCGCAAGCTGTTTCAGCGCATACGCTAAAGTGCATCATCATTATGCATTCAGCAAACGCAACACAAGAAGAACACAATCTAGCCATCTGGCGCGAAGGACGGAAAACTCTTAGTCGACGTAGGCCTACATTCTAAGGCACTGTAAAATTGTGTCGCTGCCTGCTCCTAAGGTAGCTCAGTTGGTTTAGCTGTCGGATTCACATGCTAATGGTTGTGGGTTCGAATCCCTGGGGTGCGCTACATTAAAACTAGCCTTCTCACTGTCCCATCTTAATTAACATCATTGCTGTTCTGGTGGTGTCAGTATAGGATTAGATAAGTTCCCTCCCTCTTCCCTTTCTCCCACTTCCTTGGGATGGTTATCCTCGTTGGCTATATCGATAACCTGAGGTGGGTGCCGACGTAAAACTGAACCGTATCAATCAATCAATCAACATCAATCAATCAATCAATCAATATCAATCAATCATCAGTCAATCAGTCGTCATCGACCCAGGTCCTCCATGGAAATGTGATGATAGATTGATCGCTGATCGGAACGGCTGGCGTGGCAGATGCGGTGGCCTTGTTAGTTTTCAACAAGTGCAAGTCGCGTATGGCTTCTTTAAAACCTTTTGACTCCGCACCCTATCCACCAAGTGCAAAAACTGAACTCTGTGACTCCCTCACCCTATCCACCAGCTTCCTGCAGAAAGCTGTTGGATAGGGTGAGGGAGTCAAAGTGGTTTTTTTTTTTTTAGCTTTGTTAGTATGGTTGACAATGCCGAATGCTGGTAGACAGGGTGCGGGAGTCAAAGGGTTAACAAATATGAGTTCATCATCATTGTCTTCTCTCGCTGTGCTGAACTTGGGACTTGTGTAGAGTTTGGTCAAGAGGGACTCATGGTACCCGGACCATGTCATATGCGCTCCACTCAATTTAACAGTTAACAAGGAACACCACGAGGGTGCGGATGGGACCCAGAGCACCAAATACCTCGCCAAGCTCGGGACACTCGCCTCCCAAGCTCCCGACGCCAATCAATAATCATTTCTTCAAGCAAAGGGGGGGCTGTCCATGCGTTGCATGACCCATTCGGACCCAGTCATCAGTTACCTTGTTTACAAACAGAATGGCAAGGTCTTGAAACGGAGTGGAAGTTGGCGCCAGTCAGAGTACTATTGCAAGCTGGGGTTGTGGGATTAAACTTAAGACATCCGATACTGAGTCCACGTCTCTATTACAGGAACTAGTTAGTCTACTAACAGTGCTAAAATAGAATAGAATAGAATAGATAGATAGAATATAGATAGATAGACATATAGATAGATAGACATATAGATAGACATAGATAGATAAACAGATAGACAGATAGATAGATAGATAGATAGATAGATAGATAGATAGATAGATAGACCAACATACTAATCATCATTGTCGTCATAATGGCAATAATCATGATTATGGTAAAATCAATTGAGGAGGAAACAAAAAGGTCTTTCTCAGACACAGACGGCAGAAGGCCCTCTACTTAACAGCAAATGGACTATTTACCATTTCTCATCTGGCAGAAAAAGAGGATCATTTAGGTGAAATGTGCTGGGCGTACATCATAATGGGGGTAAAAGGAAAACCAGGAACCGGAGAAGATGGTGCTGCATTCCAGCCAAGACACCGCGGGACTAAGAAGATAAGGCACACACAGTTAGGGCGCAGTGTCGAGAGTTTTTCTGTGGGTATTGTATTTGTCTGAGGCAAGAGACCGTCCCCGCAGTCTGCTGAAAACCCGACATAACAGCGACGATCGATTCATCGGATTACATGAGGGTTTCCAGAAAGAACCATACAACGTCCTTCTGACGTTCTCTATTGACTACTTTGGATATGAATAGTTGTTTTCCTTGTTTTCCTTGACTTGTCAATCATTCTGATGGACCAGACCGAATGACTCAGAGGCTGCCATGTCGTCTTTACTTTTCGGTAAATCCCTCCAAATAAGCACAGAGTCGATTCATTAGCTTATATGGCAGCTTGTAGAAGGAAATTTGTATGTTTAGACCAACAGCATTTAAAAGGAAAGACGAACAAATCTACCTTCTTCTGTGATCCCAATACTTTCTTCGTCTTTATCAATCTGAGGGATCGCAACAAGTGACTCAGACCAGAACTGTTATAAGAGTAGGAACCAGAAAAAAAATGAAAATAGAATTAGAACAAGTATTCAATACAACCAGACAAGACAGACGCAAATTTTCGCCCAACTGGCCTTTGTCAAGCGTAAACGTAAGATCACAATGAAACAAACAACAAATACAAAAAATTAGGAGAAAAAGACTAAAACTTTCCATCTACTTCGCCCGGTGGGAGTTAAAGACAAAAAATGTATTTGGTGTTTGTTCTTTTGTGATCTTACGTTTACGCTTGACAAAGGTCGGTTGGCCGAAAATTTGCGCTTGTCTTGTCTGGTTGTATTAAATACGCGTTCTGATTCTATTTTCAGTTGTTTTTTTTTTCTGGTTCCTGTTTGCTTGAACGTGGGGCGGTCGCACTTGTTTTGGATTTGTTATACGAGTCTTTACCTCCATCATTTTCGATTGAGGATGGATAGATCTGCATCCTATTGTGTGTCACAGACCGTAGCTCTACAGCGCCTGTTGATTCAGCAGAAGATATAACAATGACAGAGACAGTGGTCGTTTCAGCCTTACGCTGCTGCTGTTTCCTCTCGGGATAGATGAAAACAAGTTATGGGAGACAAAATATTTACATATGTCATCCCTCCCTAAATATGAAGCTCTGCGGCTTCTGTTGCAGAACTTTGTGGCATCTGTATTAAAACGATCTTGCCAATCATTTAACAATTTCACGGGGGCGATTTAGTTGAAGGTTAAATTAAACTGAATTGAATTAAATTCTACATTTTTTAGATCAGTCTCCGGTGACAGAGCCGTGGACTTCAAAGATCAAATGCCACAAGTTTAACCCTTTGACTCCCGCACTCTGTCCACCAACTGCAAAAACCTAACCCTTTGACTCTCTCACCCTATCCACCAGCTTCTTGCGGAAGTTTTAGTCTTTTTCTCCTAATTTTTGTATTTGGTGTTTATTCGTTTGTGACTTACGTTTACACTTGACAAACCTGGCCGAAATTTTGGGCCTGTCTTGTCTGGTTGTATTAAATACGCGTTCTGATTCTATTTTCGTGGGTTTTTTTTTTTCCTGTTCGTTTTGGTGATGCCAGCTTATATAGATAGTATTCGTTGGTCCCGTCTGTTTTTCCCCACACCTCCCCCGTTTCAGGACCTTGCTAGCGCACAGGAATTTGCACAGGCTCGAGGAGTTTGCCACTTAATTACTGGCCGATTTGGGTGGAGGCGCATACGGAACTGTCCTGGTGCGATGAATCCGTTACGGACAAAACCGAAACCGTAAACTCCACTTCGCCAGTATCGTTATCAGCAACACAGAAAAATAGTACACAATGTAAGGAGCAGTAGCAAATCCATTGTTAAATATCTGAAAGAGAAAAAAGGTCATGTGGACATAAACTTGGGGAGAAGGGTTGGGAGAGAGAGAGAGAGAGAGAGAGAGAGAGAGAGAGAGAGAGGAGAGAGAGGCGGGAGGGGGGATAGGAGGGGTGAGGGAAGTCGTAAACAATGACAGTGGTGCTCAAATCCCACACCATTGCACAAGGAGGCAAAAAGTGACAGACGCTGACGGAGTAACGCATCGATCGGCACCTCCCCTCAAGACGGTCCTGGGACAAGGTTTATTAGAATTTATTGTGTGCATGAAAAGGTCCCAGCCGTTTGCTCCCGGCCTCGTTCTAATCGCTTTCTGATCACCCCGCTGTCCGTCGTTTGCTCTTTCTGAGAGAGAGAGAGAGACAGAGAGAGAAGGGGGTATCCTCGGGATCGATTGCGCCCCTTGTTTCATGAGTCACGTCGCGGAAAACACAATAGCCTCCCTTTAGTGCAAGAGAGCGACAGGCGTTAGGAGTTTGTGAGTGCTTTGGCCAATCCTGACAGTGAGTCATTCCGTTGCAGGCCTAATTAAAATATTAGTCATGTCTTGGCGGTGATTTTATCCTTTTATGAAGCCCCGTTCTTTCTTTCCCGTTAGATGGACAGCAAGGGGGTGGGGGGGGGGGGGGGGAGGAGAGTTTGTCAACAAATCTCGTTTTAGTCGATGATCGTACTTGAACTTCCTCCGTTCCAGTCGCTGTGCCGGTTCGGCTTTTTGTAGCGGTTCGATAACCGGCGGCTTTTTATTTAGGGCTATGTTTGCTTAACAGATTATCTTTCTTCTCCACTCTTCTGCGTGGGAGAGTAAGGTGTAGTAGTGAGTGGTAAGTGAAGGCAGAAGCAGATGGGGGAAGTGGGACGGTGTTCATTGTTTCACGTCTTTCTGATAATTATGTTCACGCGCGTAGTGCATGTGTTACACACACACACACACACACACACACGCACGCACGCGATCGCATTCTCCCACATAAAACCAACTGGAATACGTCTATAATTAGCGCAGTGGGTGATGTTGTGTGGGAAAGAAAGAAATGAAGGAAGAAGACATATTTTGAGCCCGTAAGTCCTTTATCTGTTGGTGATAGGTTAAAGCTGAAGAAAAGTTTACGACTCGACACTAGTTTTCAACATTTATAGGCCATTTATGAGGAAAGGGGAATTAGAGCACCTGGTCACAACAGGAAAGCTGGAGGGAAAAAGAGCACCAGGTAGGCCCAGGGAAAAAATATTGGACGGCAGAGTGGCTGAGGACAAAGAGGGTGAAAGATACGCTTGTGGCAACAAGGGATAGATACATATGGAGGGCCATGATCGCCAGCACCATGTGGCAGGGGCACATGGTGATGATGATGATGATGATGATGACAAGTTTTACTCCCTTTGACTGACTTTCGTCGCCATACCATTCTGCGTAGACAATTTTAAGCACCGCAGTTATCTTCTTTTTTTTCTTTTTTTCTTTCTTTTCTTTTTTTTTCACCGCGACAGAGAGTAATCCAAAGAGAATCCGACAATAGTATAGGTATCTCACAGTGCAACCAAATGTTTTAAGGCTTCTTTGAGCACCATTCTTATAGTTAGTCCTCATATACTCTGAGAGAGGTAGGACTTTTAAACTCAACAGAACAGAACAGGACAGAAAGAACAGAACAGAACAGAACAGAACAGAACAAAATCTCTTTTTTAACAATACAAAGCCAACACAAGGCCAGTGTTGGATCATATTTCTATATACCTCTGCCTTTTTGATTAAAATGAAAACGCCATCCAAAAATGCATCATTGAACGTTATAATAAATCTGTTATTACAAAGCCTTCCAGTTTGGTAGAAAGGGGTGGGGGTTGAGATTATTGTTTCTTGCACTTGAAAATGTTGGAACCTCACTGACTACTTAACAAACTATGTTATAATGAAACAAATGGCGCCAGCTTAAAAAACTGTGTTTTGTTTTTTTCTGTTAGAAGCCCAAACATAAATCATGTGCCTTGAAACTTGTACAAATAAAACTGGTAACCCACAAATAAATATTTCTTGAACGTCGTTTTCTTTCTTTCTTTTTCGATTTACTGGCAAATAAAAAGTTGTATCATTTAAAACTTGTTGACTTTGTTATTTCTTTCTTTATTATTGTTATTATTACTGTTAATATTATTATTAACCCTTTTCTTTATTAAATGGCGGACGTAAGTGCGCTTAGAAAGCATTCCTGTGCCTTGGACAGTTTCTGTGTAGTACACGTTTTATATTTCTAGATTTTCCATGATCTTGAAATTGATGTGTTCCCAGTGTTACATGAGTGTCTTTTGGAACCGATGGAAGTGCTTACTGATTTGAAAGCCTTAGTTGATGACTATTTTCAAGACGTTTTCTCTTCTTTTCTCTTTTCCCCCGTACAGTCTACGGCCCGTGGCATTGTTGTTTTGTTATGATGAACATACTGCGGCCTTTATTATGCTGTTTACTGTAAGCCTGTTTGTGTCCCAACTGGCAATTCTGACTTTGTTTATTGTACGCATGATTTCTGTACAGTTTGATGTGTGTGTGCGTGTGTGTGTGTGTGTTCGTTCTTTGATTTAACGTCTTTTCACTGTAAGTGATATTAGACGGGTGTGTGTGTGTGTGTGTGTGTGTGTGTGTGTGTGTGTGTGTGTGTGTGTGTGTGTGTGTGTGTGTGTGTGTGTGTGTGTGTGTGTGTGTGTGTCCGCACGCGCCCAAATTCAGTTCCAGTTTGAAGCCACAGTTGTTTTTTTATCAGACTTTTGAAAATTGTTGTTACAGTTTATTATCCGATGGTTACATTTTAACAAGTTCTTCTTTAACGTATTTCATAGCATTTTTTGTGTGTGTGTGTGTGTGTAATCGTTTCTCGAATTATGAATGATTTAAACATGTCAGTACAACTTTCGTGTCAACCTAACTGTAAATGATTTATATTGATGATGGAGATGATGATGATGACGATGATGCTAATGGTGTAATGGTGTGTGTGTGTGTGTGTGTGTGTGTGTGTGTGTGTGTGTGTGTGTGTGTGTGTGTGTGTGTGTGTGTGTGTGTGTGTGTGTGTGTGTGTGTGTGTGTGTGTTGTGTGTTCTGAGCTCCATATTACGTGTTCAGAACAGCGTTCTGGGTGAAATTGGTTTTGGTGGAACCAGAAGAGAGTTTTCTTCAGCTGGGTTATATTGTGCATTCCTGTTGATCGTTTGTTTGTTGTTTGCCTCTGTAAGAAACTTGTGTATTGTTTCACAAACACTGCGATTTTTTTTTCATGATTGTAAGCTACGTCGTATTATGATTGTGTTCGTCTCCCGTGGGGATGCCCGGGGGTTCTTTCAGAATAAATATCATCCTCACCTTCTGGAAATTCTGTGCTAGAGATTTCCCTTTTTCTGTCACTCTCTTTGTTTCTGCCTTGTTCATTTGCTTTCTGTTATTTCTTCCTATCATTTTCTGCCTTGCTGGTCCATTCGCCTGTATGTGTTCTATAAAGCCTTTCATACTTTCTCTTAGGATTGATAACTGGGTACATGTATTAGGTGCATTTTTTGGTTCTAAGGAAATGCGATGTGTAGAAGCAGTTTAGGTAATGTAGGCCCGTTTTTATATATGTTTCAGTGTCCTTAATTATGTTTATATTTGTATACAGGTTTGATTTCTTAAATCCCTTGGCGATAAATTGGACAGATTGTTCAACGCCAGGGCCTCCTTATCCTTAGATTATGTGCACCAATGCACTGATATGTGTACTTAATTTTTTTCTCTCAGATACTTCATTAATTCAGCTTTTCCCTGTGAGGTATGCTGTACATTTTGAGATGGCCATAACCCTGATGTGGCTCTGGCAGTTGGCTAGGCTTTAAAGAACAATAACAATAACAAAACTGTGTTCGATGTTATATAATATATATCAGAAATAATGAGCTGGTTCATTTAATAACGAGTCACATTTTTTTTATGAGCTGAGTTGTTGTTTGAAGTTTCAAATATCAACTAAGTAACATAACTCTTGAGAGTCACGGAGTTATCTCCCATGTAGAATTTCTCAAACCCAACACAGTTTGCGCTACCCAATCAGCTAGCATAGACGCAGCCACAAAGCATAAAGTGGTAAGCTCAGAACATTCCTCTGTGGCTGCGTCTATGCAGCTGAATGGGTAGCGCAAACTGTGTTGGGTTCGAGAAATTCTACATGGGAGATAACTCCGTGACTCTCAAGAGTTATGTTACTTAGTTGATATTTAAAATTCTCCCTGCTTCCCTCTTATTTCCTTTGAAGTTTCAAAGTCATGTTTCAGGTGTGTAATTTTGTTTTGATTTTGTTCCGATGTCAGATATATCTGTGAATGAATTAATGTTGATTTATTCAGTATTGATGACGTCCAGTCGTTGTTTTGTTCACGTGCAATAGGCTTATCTTGATATTTTTTCCTTACTCAGAATCTATGAACAATATTTGTATGATACATAATGATACGATATCTATTCCGTCAGAGGCAATATTTATGGATCTCTTTTTGTGCTCACTGTTTTGTTTTTTGATGTGTGCAATCCCAGTTGGCATGACAACTGGTTCTGTATCAAAAGCAATAACTACGAATAACGTGTTTTTGTCTGTTTGCCAGTGAGTTCCTTGAACGTTTTCCTGGTGGTGTTTTATGTTGTTTCCCTCAATAATCTCCCCTTGTAATCCTCTTGTTTCCTTTATTCCTCTGTATTACCTGTGCTTCCTCTTTTCCCTGTTATTGTTGGCTTCTGTCAGACATGGATAATCATGGAGTGTATTAACCTGATCGTCAACCCACAACTCTTTCCGATTTCTTGTAAATGAGAAGGGAGTGTATTAATGTCTGATTTCGATTGTCAACCTACAGCTCCTTCTGATTTCGTGTAAAAGAGAAGAGAAGGTGTGCATGTTTGCTTACTTTTGACGCAAATTATTCACCCAAAGAATTGTTGTGATGCATTGAAAGAAAAAAAAAAGGGGGGGGGGGGGGGGGAAATGGAAAAACAAATAAGCATCATAATATTCGTCTTGTTTTGAAGTTTCAGTGCAGTTGCGTAGAGGTTAGAGCTCTGCGTAACACTAATTGATATAATCCTCTTCTGATTTTTAGTCTGCAAATCTGGTCTTCGATGGATTCCAATTTTCTTGATTGAGCCAAAGCTTAAACAGACTTATTCGCTTTATTGACGTCCAACAGCCTTAGTTTATTTTTATGTCGTCTTTGTTTGTTTTAAGTACAGGTTCTCATCTGATACATTCTGTTTGAAATTGTGTAAGTGAATTGAAAACACGTTTATCTGTATAGGTTGATGCTGCTGTAACCCTGGGTTTTTTTATTTTTGTAGCCCCCCCCCCCCCCCCCCAGATATGTTAAACGTTATAAGACCTTATCGTTTTGATTCTTCTCTGATTAATATCTAATGATCATAGATCGATATCATATATATGTTTTTTTTGTCTTCTTCACGTCTAAATTGGTTTGTATCTGTGGTTTAACTGGTTAAACACTATTTTCTGTCTTTTCTCTTTCCCTCTGTCGGTGTATACCGCTCTCACTCTTGGTCTGTCTGGGTCTGTCTGGAACTCTCTTTCTTTCTCTCTCTCGCTGTCTGTCTGTCTTTGTCTCTTTCTCTTCTCTCTTCTCTCTCTCTGTCTGTCTTTCTCTTTGTCTCTTCTCATCTGTCTGTCTCTCTCTTCTGTCTGATCTTTCTCTCTTTCTGTTCTGTCTGTCTTTCTCTCTCTTCTCTCTCTCACTCGTCTGTCTTTTTTTTTCTGTGTGATTCACTCTACTCTGGCTTTTTTTAATCGCTGTGTGATTTGGAATGCATCACGTGCGTGGTGTGTAAAAGAGTGTTGTGTTGAATATACTATGATGTGAAGAGTGTATGTGTATATTGTTGTGTGTGTGTGTGTGTGTGTGTGTGTGTGTGTGTGTGTGTGTGTGTGTGTGTGTGTTTGCATGTGTGTGTGTGTGTGGTGTGTGTGTGTGGTGTGTGCGTGCGTATGTGTAGAATTTCATAGCTATTCTGTCTCACGTCATTTTCATATCATCGTCCTTTCATAACCGCCACCACCACCATTATTATCTTTTTCAACATATCAAGATTCAACTCGTTTATTTTTCTGTTGTTGAAAAAACTACGCGGCAGAAGAGTCTTGCTTTAATTCTGATTTTGCATTCTCTGTACAGTTTGACCGTTTGGAACAAGATCGTATGTAGGCTACATTTTTGTTGTTGTTGTTGTGAATTTGTAAACAGTGTTCATTGTACATAACTGTCGATTTGTGCCTCAGACATGCGCAAACAGAGCCGTGACTGTGCAATAACAATGATAATAATAACTCATTTACCGTGTCAGCGCTTGTATAGTACTGTGCTGACGTAGTGTCGTTGTAGATAGTATTACAAGAGAGAGAGAGAGAGAGAGAGAGAGAGAAGAGAGAGAGAGAGAGAGAGAGAGAGAGACAGAGACAGAGACAGAGAGAGAGAGAGAGAGAGAAGAGAATGTGTGGTAGAGAGGGTGTGCAAGTGTGTGTGTGTGTGTGTATGATCGAGAGGAGATAATTTTGTGTATACTTTTGTGCAAATGAATGAAAAAGAAGAAAAAAAATATATGGCAAAGCACATAGAGAGAGGTATATTCGTATAGCCTTACCAGAGAAAGAACAAAGAAAAAAAGGAGAGAGAGAGAGAGAGAGAGAGAGAGAGAGAGAGAAAGAGAGAGACAGTGCGTGTGTGTGTGTGTGTGTGTGTGTGTGTGTGTGTGTGTGTGTGTGTTGTGTGTGTGTGTGTGTGTGTGTGTGTGTGTGTGTGTGTGTGTGTGTTTCGGGTATACTTTTATGTGAGAAAATGAAAGCTGGTAACAAAGAAAAGGAAAAAGAAAGCAAGACAAAAGAGAGATTTGCGCTAATAATGCTGGCTCCAAGAAAAGTCGAGGTCTCTACCACCTCATTTCCCTGCGACCTTGGAGATTATGGGGCAGCCTTTCCTTTCATTTTCTTTTTTTTTTTCGTTGTGTGAGAGAAGGAAAGAAAAGAGATATAGATAGAGATAGATAGATAGATAGATAGATGAGAGAGAGAGAGAGAGAGAGAGAGAGACGAGACAGAGACAGAGACAGAGACAGAGACAGACAGACAGAGAGAGAGACAGAGAGAGAGAGACAGAGAGAGAGACAGAGAGAGAGAGAGAGAAGAGAGACAGAGAGACAGAGACACAGAGACAGAGAGCTCCTGTACATGACTATGTGTAAATAAAGCGAACTGCTAAGTTCGTGTATGTGTACATTGGTTTTTCCGTTGCCTTCCATTCCATACGTGTGTACCTGTATTCATTTAGTCTTTCCATGTACAGACTGAAAACAACAACAACAACAAAATAACGATATGTGGAGATTTGTATGCTAAAAATGTTGGTTTGGAACAGAACTGATCAAAATCTAGCTGCTGCCTTGCTCGTTAACCCTTTCATTCCATCGCCCCTTTCACCACTTTTAGTTAACCCTTTGACTGTCTCACCCCTATCTCTGCCAGCATCTGGCATTTGTCAGCCACGACAGCGAAGCAAAAAACTTAACCCTTACCATTCTTTCATTCTATCCCACCAGCTTCCGAGGATGCTGGTGGTCAGGGTGAGGACATGAAAGGATTAAGTTGTTTTTTTGCAGCTGGCGGATAGGGTGCGGGAATGAAAGGGTTAATTTTTTCACTTCCACGCCCTATCCATCAGCTTCCCTCCCGCAGGGTTAACACAAACTAATCATTTGAATCCAAGTGACTGCTACCTTCTGTAAAACTAGAAAGCCCCAAAACGCAAAAAAAAAATATAAAAAAAAATGGAGTATTATGATATTATGTATACCTATAATATGTTTAGCGTCTTCTTTTCGTTGAGCGTTCATATGTATATACGAGTAATATTATATTATATATATATATATATATATATATATATATATATATATGTATATATATATATATATATTATGTATGTATATATATATATATATTTATACATATATATGTACATATATATATGTATACATATATATACATATATATATATATATATATATATATATATATATATATATATATATATATATATATATATATGTACATACATGCATACGTGCATACATACATAATCTTTAAGTTTTCTTTTTTTTATCGATGAAAATTCAGATTCGAATTTTTTAACAATATTTCACATTCTCTTTATTCCACATTGTTTTGAGAAAGTTCTGATTTTAAGTATTAGTTGGTGGGTTGTTCTAGTTTTTTTTTTCTCTGAGGAACGGAGTACAGACCTTATGTCTAGTCAGCCTACGAGCCTACGGGCTGTGCGTTGGCCCTAGGCGTCTGTGGCGAATTTTCACATCCAGGCTATCAGCAGGAGAGGAGGAGTGTGTGTGTGTGTGTGTGCGGGGGGCATATGGACATATCAACATGTACACATTCGGAGACTTTGTTTTTAGGCTAATTCTCTTTGAAACTCGGGAGACAGATAACAATGATTGTGTTTGTTGAACACAATTGAAAATGGTCATGAATAATCACGTTTGCTGGAAACGAATGAAAATAGTCATGAATAATCATGTTTTCTGGATATGAATGAAAATGGTTACGGATAATCATGTTTGCTGGATATTAATAAAATATCATAAATAATCCTGTATGCTGGATATAAAAATAAAATGGTTATAAATAATCATGTTTCTGGACACAATTGAAAATGGTCATGAATAATCATATTTGCTGGATACAAATGAAAATGGTCATAAATAATCATGTCTGCTGGACACAAATGAAAATTATCATAAATAATCCTATTTTCTGGATATAAATGTAAATGGTTATAAATAATCATGTTTGCTGGATGCAAATGAAAATGGTCAAAATAGTCATGTTTGTGGAGGGAAATAAAAATGGTCTTGAATAATCATATTTGCTGGAATAAATGAAAATAGTCTGAATAATCATATTTGCTGGATAAAATGAAATGTCTGAATAATCTATTTACTGGATACAAAGAAATGGTCTGAATAATCATATTTGCTGGATACAAATGAAAATAGTCTGAATAATCATATTTGCTGGATACATAAATGAAAAATGGTACTGAAAATAATTCATATTTACTGGATACAAATGAAAATGGTCTGAATAATCATATTTGTACTGGAAGTATATATGCATAAATACTGGTTATAAATAATCATGATTGATGGATAGAAATAAAAATGATCATAAATAATCATGTTTGTTGGAGAGAAATACAAATGGTCATAGATAAACCATGTTTGGTAGACAGAAATAAAAATGGTCATAAATAATCATGTTTGCTGGACAAAATTGAAAATAGTCTAGAATCTAAATAATCATGTTTGCTGGATACAAATGAAAATGATCATAAATGATAACGTTTACTGAACTCACATTCTTAGTTACAGTTTAAGTCCTGGATGTTAAAAATGTAAGAGAGCACGATGGAGGACATTTTCGCTCTGTACAAAGTTGTTTCCGAGAGAAGTTCCGAGTCCTTTAATAGCTTTAGTGGTTATCCGAGATGAGTGACGGTACTGTCTTCAGTCTTTTTCTCTTTACAAGTTTGCATTACGGTATAAGTTTCAGTGCTTGTTGCCCTTTTTACAAGTTTGCATTTATGGTTATAAATCTTTCTAGTGTTTTGCTTTTTACAAGTTTGCATCATGATATAAACTTCAGGGTTTGGCTCTTTACAAGTTATGATATGAACTAGTCTCTTGCTCTTTAGAAGTTTGCATTAGTGTATAAACTTAAGTCTTTTTCTCTTTACAAGTTAGTTATGGTATAAATTTCTTTTTTTCTTTTTTAATAACAAGTTTGCATTATGGTATGAATTTCGTCTTTTGCTCTTTACAAATTTAACATTATGATAAAAATGTTCACGTTTTTTCTCTTTACAAGTTTGCATTATGGCATGAAGTTCAGTGTCTGACTCTTCACACGTTTACATCGTGGTATAAACTTCAGTTTTTTCTCTTTACAAGATTACATCATAATATGAACTTCAGTCTCTTGCTCCTTTAAAAGTTTACGTATGTTATGAAGTTCAGTCCGTTGCTCTTTACAAGTTTACATAATTATGGTATGAACTTAGTCCTGATCTTTACAAGTTTGCATACACTATGAGCTTCAGCTGTTGCTCTTTACAAGTGTATGTATTGATCAGAAAAACAAGCACAAAAAAAAAGAAAAACAGCTAGAGGTCTTATCAATAACACCAAAGTGTTTGGTGATAGAGAGCATGAAATAGAACTATGACGTCCATTTTGTTTTGTTCAGTTTTGTTTTGTTTTGTAAAATTGGGAGATTACTTTGTATCGATCGGGGACAGGTGTGTGTGTGTGTGTGTGTGTGTGTGGTTGGGTGCGTGGGTGTGTGAGACCAAAACGTGTGAACAAGATTTTCTCAGCTCTTTAAGGGTTTATCTTTAACAAAATGTTCGTCAAAGCTGTGGAATGTTCAGGAACATAAGTTTTGGAAGGTAAAAGGTCCGAAGGCATGGTCAACGTGCAAACAGAGGTGCCTAAAATCAGCATTGTCTCAAAAACTTCGGACAATTTAAAAAAAAGTGTTTTCACTGTTGTGACAGTAGCCTATTACTACCCTCGACGCATGTCAAGCGTTGCGAGTATTTCAACAGAAGTCTTCTTCAAAGTGTCATTGACCTTAAGATATATTAAATCTAAATTTGCTGTACTGATTTTTATATACAAATGGAGATTATACAAATGGAAATTGTTAATGGCTGAATTAGCCCTGATATGGCTCTACGCAGTCGGCTGGGCTTTAAACAACAATAACAACAATGGCTGAATCACGTCTTCACAGATAGGAAAGAGAAGCTGATTAGAGGGAAAACTAGTCTGTATTACCGATAATGTTGCTGCTTAAGAGTGGAGAGAGAGAGAGAAGAGAGGAGAGATGAGAGAGAGAGAGAGAGAGAGAGGAGAGAGAGAAGTCTGTATTATTGGTTATGTTGCTTGTTAGAGGGGAAAATTAGTCTGTATTATTGGTTTTGTTGATAGTCTGTTCTCTGATGAAACTCATCACCGTTTCAAACAATATATATGTCCATTATGAACGGTATCTCCTCCAGCTTTGGCAAAAAAACGTTCATCTTGCCTTTTGTCATCCTCCTCCGTTATTTATTTATTTATCCATTCATTCATTCATTAATTCATTCATTCATTCATTCATTCATCATTCATTCATTCATTCATTCATTCATTCATCATTCATTCATTTATTCATTTACCTATTTATTTATTTATTTATTTACTGAACGCTATCACCTCCAACTTTGGCAAAAGGGACGTTCATCTTGCCTTTTGTCATCTTCCTCCGATTTTCGTTATTTATTTATTTATTTATTTATTTATTTATTTATTTATTATTCATTCATTCATTCATTTATTTATTCATTTATCTATTTATTTACTGAACGCTATCGCCTCAAACTTTGGTAAAAGGGACATTCATCTTGCCTTTTGTCATCTTCCTCCGTTTTTTTGTTTGATTTATTTATTTATTTATTTATTTATTTTATTTATTATTCATTATCATTTACTGAATGCTGTCGCCTCCAACTTTGGCAAAAGGGACGTTCATCATGCCTTTTGTCATCCTCCTCCGGTTTTCGTTTGTTTATTTATTCATTTATTTATTCATTTATTTATTTATTTATTTATTTATTTATTTATTTATTTTATCTATTTATTTATTTATCTATCTATTTATTTATTTATCTATTTACTGAATGCTATTGCCTCCAACTTTGGCAAAAGGGACGCTCATCATGCCTTTTGTCATCCTCCTCCGTTTTTATTGAGTAATTCCCAATGCTTTTACCGTACTTATACAGGAAAACAAGTCATGAAAACAAATCCGTGTTCTTCCCAGTTGTAGGTGCGCCAGTGAAAAACTGCTTGTACACACTGACCTCAAGATGGCGGCAATGTCATGTTTTGTCCCCCAAAGCATTTTTTTGGACATAGAACGGTCATTGTTTTATTCGTACATGGTCGGTATATACTGCGCCTTTCAAACTGATCGTATTTTACCCAAGTATTGTCAAGTGTTATCCTTTTACTGTCATATTTTGACCCGCGTTGTCATGTTTTTTGTCTCTCATATCATTTTTTTTTTTTTAACCAAGAACGGTCAATATTTTGTCCAGATATGGTCATATACTGAGTCCTTTAAAGTGATCGTATTTTGCCCGAGTATTTGTCAAATTTTGCCCACTATGTTGTCATATAGTGCCCTGCGATGTCGTATTTTTGTGACATAAAGGTGGCTGATCTGAATGTTATTCATGGTGTTCATTCCTGATTCTTGTACATCCCATAACTGTTGCTATATGGAATTTTGTTGTGAAGAAATGAAGAAGGAAAAGTCAGTCTGTATTAATGATTGCTGTTTTCATTCCATCATCATGCTCTGTACTAATTATAATTAATAGGTGTTCTGGCTTATTTTCCCCATTTGTGCCTGTTCCTGTTGAAAGATGTTACCAATTTTTTATGGTGTAAAAAGACAGTATGATGTACCCGTAATTGCCTTGTGAATCAAATCAGTGAACGGCATTTTGTCAAAATAAAAAAATGGCCAAAAGAGAGATTGTTTTCTTGTGTTATATAATTATTTCTTTACGGATTGTCCTGAAAGTTTGTATCTGGGCATCTGTGTGTGGTGTGTGTGTGTGTGTGTGTGTGTGTGTGTGTGTGTGTGTGTGTGTGTGTGTGTGTGTGTGTGTGTGTGTGTGTGTGTGTGTGTGTGTGTGTGTGTGTGTGTGTGTGTGTTGTTTGAAACGTGTGCATGTACATATAAACGCACAAGTGACAATGAGAATGACGGCGACAAATCTAAATCAAAGGATTGCCAGCGTCAACACATAGGAATCAGAAATACACACTCATACACAACACACACACACACAAACACACACACACACACACACATACACAACACACACACATACACACACACATACACACACACATACACATACACACACACACACACATACACACACGCAGAGAGAGAGAGAGGAGACAGACAGACAGACAGACAGACGGACAGACGGACGGACGGACAGACAGACAGAGACAGAGAGAGACAGAGGAGAGACAGACAGAGAGAGAAAGATAGAGAGAGAGAGACAGACGAGACAGAGTGACGAGGAGACAGAGACAGACAGACAGAGAAGGAGACAGACAAACAGAGAGACGAGACAGACAGAGGACAGACAGAGAGACAGAAAAACAGAGGGAGAGACAGAGAGACAGACAGACAGACAAACACAGACAGAGTGAGAGAGAGAGAGAGAAGAAGAGAGAGAGAGAAGAGGAGAGAGAGAGAGAGAGAGAGAGAGAGGAATCAGAAAAGACGTACTTGTTATAACAAGACAGGCTCAAATTTTCCGCCAACTGGCCTTTATTGAGTGTATGCAAAAGTCAACAAAAAATAAATGCACAAAAGGTAATGGAAAAAAAAAACTCGACTTTACAACGATACGTTGAGCACGGTGAATTCCTCTTGAAATAACTCAAATACCTCTACGTTGAGCAGAGTTGTTAAAATACAGATACAAGACGAAAACGAAGATTTGACACAAAACATGACATTATACAAAAATGTTGTAATACGAAAACGATGTAATACAAACATACTATAATACAAATAGTCACCAAAGTAATAAGGAATCAAAATCAAAGTTACTGCCAGAGTTCAAGAACACAGGTACAAACAAACAAACAAACAAACTAACAAACACAAACAAACAAACAAAAACAAAACACAGAATTAGAATCAGAATGCGTGTCCTGTCTTGCCTTCTTATATCAAATGTGCGTTTTGATTCTGTTTGTGTATCTGTGGTTTCTACTTGATTGATTGATTGATTGATTGATTATTCATTCATTCATTCATTTATTCATTGTCCTACTCATTCATTCATTCATCTATTGTTCATGAAGCTTTCCTATACGTTAGAAGGAAGAAACAAGTCTGTTTCTATCTAAATGCAATCCGAACTTGTTTTCGAACATACGAAAGGCTTCAAACAGACCAAACAATTTCAGTTTCAGTTTCTCAAGACGACGTCTCCGCGCTCGGAACGAATTCCATATGTACTAACGTCACAAATGCCATGTGTATGGTGATCATGGCACAAGCCTTAAACCTGTACCTATACCCATGAGCTGGCCAGGTCCTGAGGCCCTACCTAGCCTAGACCAAACAAACAATTCAAAGGGATATATACAAACACAGACAAGGAAACGAATAATTAACCATTATTTAAAAACAACAACAACAACTGTGGTATGACAGTATGAAGACTAGGACTTCTCTCCATGTTTCCTAATGACCTGCACACTGCCAAAAGAGGAGCATTTTCCGACCTTTTGGACATGGTTGCACGCAACCTCAGACGGTTAACCTTTTGACTCCCTACAGCCTGTCCACCAACATTCTGCATTGTCAAACATGCTAGCCAAGCAAAAAAAACTTAACTCTTTGACTCCCTCACCCTATCCACCAACTTCCTGTCTTGCAGGGAGCTGGTGGACAGGGTGAGGGAGTCAAAGGGTTAAGTTTTTGCAGTTGTGGATAGGGTGCGGGAGTTAAAGGGTAGAAGTTTTTGCAGTTGGTGGTTAGGGTGAGGGAGTCAAAGGGTATAAGTTTTTGCAGTTGGTGGATAGAGTGCAGGAGTCAAAGGGTTAAGCTTTTGCAGTTGGTGGATAGGGTGCGGGAGTCAAAGGGTTAACCCGGTGGTCTGAATAAAGGATGTGATTCTATATCAAGTCCTGTTTGTTCCCTCCGGAAGCTGTTCTTCCAGTGTTTCCCCACGTCACATTTGTCCACTGCTCGATTCTTATATTTCCGATCACTGGGCAAAACTGTGGAACACGCTCTGGAGACTGGTCTTGCTGGGCATGGACATTCATCTGTGTGGGACAGCCCCCACCCGGAATAGGAGTAGGCGGCGGTGTTCATTCCTCTAACCAGAATCTATAATAAATTATGGAAAGTAAAATATGCACACACTGGATTAACCAAACTAGGCTTTGACTATTACACTTTTAACCCTTTGACTCCCGCACCCTTCCTTAAGCATCCGGGTTTACACGCTAATGGTTGTGGTTCTTCGAAACCCGGGGGTGCGCTACATTAAAACTGGTCTTCTCACTGTCCCATCTTAACATCATTGTTGTTCTGGTGGTGTCAGTATAGGATTAGATAGTTCCCACTTCCCTGGGATGGTTATCCCCGTCGGCCATAATCATCTGAGGAGGGTGCCGACGTAAAATCTGAACCGAATCAATCAAGCACCCTTCTTGCAGGGAGCTGGTGGATACAGAGAGGGGGTGAAAGGGTTAAATTCCTGGTTTTTCTTTTCTCTGGTCTGGAAATATTGCTAACGTACTTCATGATAAACTTATCAACCTGTCTCAAAATAACAGCAAATGGCACAAATTTGAGACAGGTGATAAGTGTAAATATCTGGGAAAGGTCATCTCATCAGACGGCAGATGCACATCAGAAATAGCCAGCAGAACCGGCCAAGCCAAAACAGCGTTCAAGAGAATAAAAAGCGTTCTTACCAACAAAATGCCTATCAATAAACATCAGGAAGAGTGTTCTCGAATATTGTATAGAACCGATACTGTTGTACAGTTGTGAGGCTTGGACAGTCAACACGCGAGGTCAGAACAAAATCGAGGCAACTGAAATGTGGTTTCTAAGAAAAATGTTGAGAGTTCCATGGACAGCAAAGAAAACAAACGAGACAGTCTTGGAGGAGGCAGACATAAGAGGATCATTAATAAAGATGAGGAAAAGACGAACAACATTTACAGGACATTTTATAAGGAAAGGGGAATTAGAGCACCTGGTCACAACCGGAAAGCTGGTGGGAAAGAGAACACCAGGTAGACCCAGGGAGAACATGTTGGACGGACTTGTAGGGTGGCTGAAGACAAAGAGGGTGGGAGGTGCACTTGCAGCGAGAGGGAGCAGATTCATGTGGAGGGCCATGATCGCCAACGCCATGTGGCAGGGCACATGATGATGATATTAAACTTACTTTAGCGTTAAAAGTCCACTTTGGTTTGATGCAGCTGGCATAGCAAAGAAGAACTGGTGGGGGATGTTCTACTATGGAGACCCAGTCATGGCAAACAAAGACCAGAACGTCCAAAGAAACCTTCATCGATCAACTGATCGATGATACGGGCTGTCAGTATGATGAACTACCTACTGCAATGTCTGACAGAGAAGGATGGAAGAAAATTGTGTCATGGATAGCCGAGCAAGGTCGACATGATGGTGATGACCTACTACTCTGGTCCAACTCAAGGATGCCGGCAGCTTGCTGGTTTAGAATGTCACCGCTATTGCTACACTCATCCTTCTCTCGCTCCCCCACCTCCCTGCTATCCTTACCCCCCCCCCCCTTGCCCTAATCCTTCCTATGCAGCAACCAAACAACCATTGTGGGATTGAGAAATAAGAGAATAGAGTGTGTGTGGGGTGTGTGTGTGTGTGTGTGTGTGTGTGTGTGTGTGTGTGTGTTTGTGTTTGTGTGTGTTGTATATGTGTGTGTTGTTGTGTGTGTGTGTGTGTGTGTGTGTGTGTGTGTGTGTGTTTGTGTGGTGTGTGTTTGTATATATGTGTGTGTGTGTGCGTGCATGCGTGCATGTGTGAATGTGATGAGTGCAATAAGGGTATGCATATATGTGTTATGCAGAATAGACGTGGCAGATGGTCGGATTGATCTGTATGGCAGGGAAGAAAACACTCTTTTGAAATCCTGTATTGACGATCAGGAAAGTGTAGGTTTCGGAAACGTGATAAAGTCTATCGTGTCACCCTGTAAGCGAATGGATGGAATAACTTAGCCAGTTATCGGCCCTGAACGACTGAAACCTGCGGATTCTAAAATTATTTTGCAACGATATATAGGCGCGCTGGACTACGTCGTAGACAGCAGTTGAAAATACCTCTGAACTACCCAGAATGTGTTTTTCTTTCTCTTTTTTTTTTGAGTTATTGATTTCGAGTAAATTCGTTATTGTCATTGTCATTTTTGTTTAAAGCCCAGCCGACTGCGTACAGCCGTATCAGGGCTATAACCGTTTCAAAACATGTACGATACTTCAACAGGAAAAAGAAAGGAAAAGAGAATTAAGTACACATATCAATGATTCGTGCACGTAATCTATAGAGATGGCACTGGCGTTGATCACTCCCGTCCAATTTATCACACAGGAGACTTATAAAAATGCTTGAATACAAATTTAAACGTACCTAAGAACTCTAAAACGTATATAAAAACAGGCCTAACTTACCTAAAATTGCTTCTGCATATCTCGTTTGCCTAGAGCCAAAAGTGCATTTAATACACCCAGTTATCAATCCTAGGAGAAAGTGCGTAAGACTTTAGCGAACACGTAGAAGAGAATGGACCAGCAAGGCAGAAAGTGATAGGAAGGATTAACAGAAAGCAAAGAAGCAAGGCAGAAATATAGAGAGTGACAAGAAAGAAGAACTTTCTAGCACAGACTTTCCAGAAGATGGGGGGGGGGGGGGGGGGGGGATACTATTTCTACTGAAAGAACCCCCAGTATCCCATGGGAAGACCTTGTGTGTACTGAAACAATATCAGCGATCAGAAACCTGAACAGGCGCGCAACAAGCATAGCACTGAGATGTTGTTTACATGCGGCTAACTGAAAATAATGAGAAAGACGTTAACATGTTTGGTCCGTTAACATTTGAAAAAATACTGAATTTTTCAAGTGAGTGGCAGAAGTTTTGCTGCCACCACGCTAAAAATCACACTCTGAGATTCTGTGCGACCGTACCGTCCACCCAAAGAGAATAAGGAGTGTTGTACCTACTACTCTTACATATGGCTCAATCTCTTGGACCATAACAACGACATTGGAGAGGAAGATTGATGGAGCATACACACGAATGCAGCGTGCAGCCCTGAACAATTCCTTGGAGAGAACATCCAACTAACAAAGAGCTATACGGCAAGATCCCACCAATCAGTAAATCAATACGTCAACAAAGACTGCGCTTCGCGGGACACTGCTGGCATAGCAAAGAAGAACAGGTGGGGGATGTTCTACTATGGAGACCCAGTCATGGCAAACAAAGACCAGAACGTCCAAAGAAACCTTCATCGATCAACTGATCGATGATACGGGCTGTCAGTATGATGAACTACCTACTGCAATGTCTGACAGAGAAGGATGGAAGAAAATTGTGTCATGGATAGCCGAGCAAGGTCGACATGATGGTGATGACCTAATACTACTCTGGTCCAACTCAAGGATGCCGGCAGCTTGCTGGTTTAGAATGTCACCGCTATTGCTACACGCATTTCACCAGAAAAGACAGGTTGTGTCTAGATTAAAAGATTACTTATCACTGTGATGACAATAATTTATCTCCTTTGTTGTTGAATTATAAATTTTTGTAACGTGTGAGACCTGAAGCCGAGTTTTGTGTTGTGAAATCGTATTCCTGTGAATGTGATTTTAGTCGTCTTGATTTTAATCCTCTGTCTGCTCGTGTCGTGCATATGGCGTTTTGTTTGTTTGCTCTTTTTTGTTGTTGTTGTTTTTCCTGTTTGTTTGTTTTGGTTGTGTGATTTTCTTTTTTTTTGTTTGTTTTGTTTTGTTTTGGGATGTTGTTTGTTAATTTGCTCCCCTTTTTTGGTTTTTTTAATTGGCAGTTCGATGTTCACCCTATCAACTACAGCTACATTAAAGAGTTGATCAATTTGAACAAAAGGAAAATAAAAAGTACATGACCGCGCTGATTCATGGCATGTTTTCCAATGTTTAGTTTGTCATCTTAAAAACACACTATGTCTGTGTTCAAAAACAGAGGAATACAGGCGTGACCAAACTAAAAAAGCATAAATAAACAAAATCATAGTATTACTCTTTTTGTTTTTTTTGTTTTGTTGTTGTTGTTTTTGTTTTTGTTTTTTTTTGTTGGTTTTTTTGTCTCTCCTACATGTATTAATGGCACTTTTGGCTCTAGGGAAACGAGATATGCGGAAACAATGTAAGTTAATTTAGGCCCGTTTTTATATGTTTTGGTGTCCTTAGTTATGTTTGAATTTGTATTCAGGTATGTTTATTTTTAATCCCCTGTGTGATAAATTGGACGGAGTGGTCAACACTAGGGGCATCTCCTTAGATTATGTGCACGAATGCATTGATATGTGTACTTAATTTTCTAAAACCCTTTTTTTTCGTTTTTTTGTTTTTGTTTTTGTTTTCCTGTTGAAGCATTCTGTATGTTTTAAAATGGTTATAGCTCTGATATGGTCTATGCAGTCGGCTGGCTTTAAATTAAAACAAAACCGTAACAGTAATCTCTCCTATCATTCTCTCTCTCCCTTACACATATCGATACCCATTCTCCTACCCTCATGCCTTCTCCACTCCATTTCCCTTCCCCTCCCCCTCCCCCCCCCCCCCCCTAGTCACACCCACCCTTACCCTTTAACCGCCACATACGCATACAGATAATTACGATATTGCTACCGGAGTCTGCAACAACCGTATTATACATGGGCAGAGAGATGAGCTTAGCCACAGCTAAGCATACGGCGCGATAGTGTCATTGTCGGAGATAGCATCTTTCATTTACTGCGACAAGCCCGGGGTGCCTTGATACAGAGTACACCACCGGCAGAATTAGCCAACACACACGTATGGTGCTCATACTGATAGCACGCAAACGTTTTGTTCTACTTCCTGTTATTTCTACGAATTACGACTAATCAGAAATATAATATGTATTGGGCAAGGCAAGGTTGTGTTCTCACTCTGTTTTCGCTTTACAGTGAAACCATCAAGAGAAACCAAGAAGAATGCCCTGGATTAAAGGTTGGAGGAAAAATGATAAACGACATTCGTTACGCAGGTAACACCGTGCTAATTGCAAAAATGAAAGGGATCTACAAAACCTTGTGAGCATAATAGAAATAGAAAGCAAAAATAAAGGGTTGGAGCTAAATTTGCAAGAAGACGGAAGTCATGGTAATCAGTAAAAAACAAAACAAAAAAACAAACAAACAAACAAACAAACAACAACAAACACCACACACACACACACACACACATGAAATCCCCTCATGCGAAATAACAGCAAACGGCACAACTTTGAGACAGGTTGATAAGTTTAAATATCTGGGAACGGTCATCTCACCAGACGGCAGATGCACATCAGAAATAGCCAGCAGAATTGGCCAAGCCAAAACAGCATTCAAGAAGATCAAAAGCATTCTTACCAACAAATGCCTTTCAATTAATATCAAGAAGAGAGTTCTTGAATGTTATATAGAACCGATACTGTTATATGGTTGTGAGGCGTGGACAGTCAACAAGCAAAGCCAGAACAAGACTTCTTTCTAAGAAGAATGTTGAGAGTTCCATGGACAGCAAAGAAAACAAACGAGACAGTCTTGATGGAGGCAGACACAAGAAGATCATTAATAAGGAAGTTCAGGAAAAGACTGGCAACAGTTACATGTCATTTTATGAGGAAAAAGAAATTAGAGCACCAGGTCACAACAGGAAAGCTGGAGGGAAAGAGAGCACCAGGTAGACCCAGGGAGAAAATATTGGACGGACTTGAAGGGTGGCTGGAGAAAGAGAGGGTGGAAGATGTGCTTTAGGCAACAAGGGATAGATACATATGGAGGGCCATGATCGCCAACGCCATGCAGCAGGGCACTTGATGATGATGACTGGGTTTTTTTGTTTGTTTTGTTTTGTTTAAAGCCCAACCGACCGCGTATAGCCTGGTCAGGTCTATAACCATTTCCAAACATACACAATACTTCAACAGGAAAGAAAAAAAGAAAGAAAATTAAGTGCAGGTCTATAACCGTTTCAAAACACATACCGTACTTCAACAGGAAATAAAAAGGAAAAAAGGACACATATCAATGCATTCGCGCACATATCCTAAGGAGATGCCCCTGGCGTTGACCAGTCCATCCAATGTATCATACGGGAAATTTAGAAAACGTATATGAATGCACAATCAAACACAACTAAGGACACTAAAACATATATTAAAACCGGACTAAATTACCTAAAATTGCTTCCGCTTACCTCATTTATCTAGAGCCCAAAATGCACTTAGTACGTGTATCCAGTTATCAATCCTGAGAGAAATACGTGAGATTCTATTGAACACATACAGGTGAATGGACAGCAAAACAGAAAATGATAAGAAATTACAGACAGCAAAGGAGAAAAAAAGAAACGAAGAGAGTGACAGAAAAGAGGAAATTTCAAGCGCAGAATTTCCAGAAGGTGGGGATACTATGCTTATATGTAATGAGGACTTTGTCGTTGTTGTTCTTGTTTTTTGTTGTTGTTATTATTCTTGTTTTCTGTCTTAATCAACAAGGTTCTTTTACAAATCACTCTCTTAAAAAAGAAATACTATTTCAAATACCCAAGAAAGAGAGATGTATGTATGTGTGTGTGTGTGTGTGTGTGTGTGTGTGTGTGTGTGTGTGTGTGTGTGTGTGTGTGTGTGTGTGTGTTTGTGTGTATATATATATATGTGTGTGTGTGTCTGTGTATGTGTCTGTGTATATATATATATATATATATATATATATATATATATATGTATGTGTACGTGTGTGTGTGTGTGTGTGTGTGTGTGTGTGTGTTTGATCACATCATCTTGACAAGAATTTATAACCTGTTCCTGAATGGATCTTTTCCAACTTTTGGTCAATGGTATGGACCACTGAACAGTTGCAACGGCATAAGTTTGAAGAACAAGGGATCAAAGTCAAGTTCTGTAGAACTAAACAGTGCCCCGATTCAGTATGTTTGTTTTTGAAAAGTATATGAAGAGCATTTTGTCAAGAACCTTTGAAAATATCTAAAATCCGTTTTCGCTTTTGTAGTAATCTACCTACTTGCAAGAAAGCGACGAAAAGACAACATCTAAATATCGTGAAATAATGTTTGTTGTCATACCAAGGTTTAAAGAATTATGTAATAAATATATTGAAAGGATATACGAGATGTATGATAAAGATCATTTCATCAGACGGCAGATGCACATCAGAAATAGCCAGCAGAATCGGCCGGCCAAAACAGCATTCGGGAAGATGACAGGCATTCTTACCAACAAATGCCTATCAATTAACATCAGGAAGAGAGTTCTTGAATGTTATATAGAACCAATACTGTTATACAGATGTGAGGCGTGGACAGTCAACAAACAAAGCCAGAACAAGATTGAGGCAGCCGAGATGTGGTTTCTAAGAAGAATGTCGAGAGTTTCATGGACAGCAAAGAAAACAAATGAGACAGTCTTGAAGGAGGCAGACACAAGTAGATCACTCATAAGGAAGATTAGGAAAAGACGGGCAACATTTATAGGCCATTTTATGAGGAAGGGGGATTTGGAGCACCTGATCACAACGGGAAAGCTGGAGGGAAAGAGAGCACCGGGTAGAACCAGGGAGAAAGTGCTGGACGGACTTGCAGAGTGGCTGTGGACGAGGGGGGTGGGGAGAGATGCTACGGGCAACGAGAGATAGAGACAGATGGAAGTCCATGATCGCCAACGCCATGCGGCAGGGCACCTGATGATGATGATATGAAATGTATGATAAAGAAAATGAGTGCAGGTACATAGGAAAACAGGGGCCGATGCTGTATCTTTGTTTCATCAACTCTAACAGAATCAGAGACCAGTGTGCATTCTGATTATGTGCACGAATGCATTGATATGTGTACTTGATTTTCTTTTCCTTTCCTTTTTTCCGTTGTTGAAGTGCTGTGTGTGTGTGTCTATGTTGAAACGGTTATAGCCCTGATGTGGCGCTACGCAATCAGCTGGACTTTAAGCAACAATGAGAATAAGAATAAGAATTCATTCAAGCAATTTCAAGATAGCTACAGAACGATCCCAATAAAATTGGATTCACAAAAGAAGCAAGCAAACGTGGCATCAAGTAAACGTACATTTCACATGTGCAGGGTTAGCTTTTTTTTTTTTAAAGGGGTCGCTTACAAACCGACGAAATGAGTGTGACATGTTCCCTTAGCACAACTATTCACTACGTATATCAGTAGCTTCAGGCTGTTTAACCATGGATGATAATGATGATCAGTGCAGCGTATCTCAGTGAGCGTGGCGGCAGATGTTGTTCTGCTATTGTCACAGTGGGGGAGGGAAGTGGAGGAGTAACGGGCACAGCTCTACGGGCTTTCACAGTGTGTATATGATGGATTTGACATGTTAGTCCTTGTCTCCTGGCTTGCTACAGTGGTACCTTTCCCTTTGATTTGTCATTTACAAGCTGACGGCGGCCTGGGCTAAATCTGAGAAGAGCTGTTTTGTCTTCTTTCCAGATACCATCTGTTCTACATATACGGGCCCAGAAGAATGACAAGCTTACTACTCACCTAGTCAGCGCCTTCCAGTAACCAAGAAAACACGAAAATGGAATCAGAACGCGTATTTAATACAACAAGACAAGACAAGCGCAAATTTTCGGATAACTGGCCTTAATCAAGCGTAAATGTAAGATCACAAACAAGCGCCAAATACAGAATTAGGAGAAAAAGACTGAAACTTCCCTGCTGCTTCGTCCAGTTTTGTATTTGGTGCTTGTTTGTGATCTTACACTCACGCTTGACAAAGGCCAGTTGGCCGAAAATTTGCGCCTGTCTTGTCTTGTTGTATTAATGACGCGTTTTGATTCTTTTTTCGTGTTTTTCTCTGGTTCCTGTCTGCTTGAACGCGGGTAGTGACACTTGTTTTGGCCTTCCAGTAAGTAAGAAAAAACAGAACAGTAGTCAACAAGTTTCTCTCCCCTTTCATTCTGCGTGCCAAGGCCGCGAGGTCCAGCTATGTCATCCGCTCTCTCCCGTCCCAGTTTAGCGTTAT